>OV049927.1:51109191-51221573 GCA_920104205.1 Eupeodes latifasciatus
AAATAATAATAATAATAATAATAATAATAATAATAATAATAATAATAATAATAATAATAATAATAATAATAATAATAATAATAATAATAATAATAATAATAATAATAATAATAATAATAATAATAATAATAATAATAATAATAATAATAATATAATATATAATATTATAAGGAGGAAAGATTTGTATTTTTGTATGTAACGATTAAACTCAAAAAGTACTGGACCGAATTTAATAATTCTTTTTTTATTAGAAAGCTACATTATCACTGAGTAACATAGGCTATATTTAGAACTGGATTACTATAGAAATCCTTAGAAATTCCTATTAAAACCAACCGAAGGTGTAAAAAAATTAGCCATAAAATGTCTTTCATTATACGCTGCGAAGAGTATTAATGATAGGACAAAAAAATGTTTTCTAATTTAGTGATTCATGGTCGTTTTAATTAGCATGCTTATAACTTAAATATCTGTACCTATTCATGTCTACCCGTGCGAAGCCGGGACGGGCCGCTAGTAATTTATATAATTCTATGACTACTTTTTAAGTTTCCGGACCACTGGAATTCAAGATGATTCTGAGTTTCTTTAAATGATAGTTTCTCATATAATTTCAGTGGTATTCGGAAAGGGTTGGATTTACTGCAAAGCCCTCACGTCAATAAATTTAATAAACAAATTTTCTGCAAATGACTATTTGATAATCAAATCCTATGCTGTAGATATTAAATAAATAAATAAATTGGGTGGCGCAACAGTCCATAGAGAACCAGGGCCTAGTGACTTACAACTCTCAACCATTCCTGTGTGCGAGTAATTGCAGGGATGGATATTAGTTCAATGAATTATTTTTAAGAATATAGGTACAAACTAGATATGGGAAGAAAATATAAAGGTTCTCATTAAATTAGTTTAGTATTCCGTTTAATTTTCAGAACTTTTACAAAACTTGAAAGGCTCTAAACGTATGTACTTCGACATATTTTTGTACTTTAAATTTTACCACTGATAGGTTTTTTGCTGGTAAGAGTTCAGATATTTCTTAATAGCATATGGTTCATGAAAATAGCAAAAATTAATTTGTTAAAATTGATTTTAAAATATTTCAAAAAAGTTCGGTTTTCGTTCGTTCCGCGGACGAATTTGGCCGATTTTATTTTTTCTTAGACGACTGGTTCTAAGTCTGGCCATACTTTTTTGGAGTTGGTCTTTTGGTAGCTGTCACTTTATTTATTCTCAAATTAGTTTGCAATGGCATAATAATTGCACTTATCCCTGAACTACTCTGCAAATCGTGCCAAAATATTCGTACGACGTAACGAAACAATCAATTATATTTAGCACAGCTGGAACTATTGACGTCTTGGAAAAGAATATTCGGCAAGCTATTGCTGACAAACGGCTCCAATTGCTGCAAAAAGTTATGTAGAAAATTGGGGCTCTCGTTCATAGCACTTATTTGACCCAGCGGCGGCAGCTACCTTATCTTTATAATAAAGCTTAAGTCTCGTCCGTGACATTAAAAAATACCTATGCGGTATAACGACATTCCGGTTAAAACGCTTAAGCTTGAAGCTATAATTTGGTTTGGCTCTAAATATCGAATATACTTTGTTTTTATGTCTCCAATGATGCAAACCGAATTTCACTTTATTTTTATAGCCCTTTTTGGGTTTAAAATATTTTCCCAGTCAATGGTGTTTGAGTTATCTTTTACCATTTCAAAACTATATTTTGCGTTTTGAATAATTAAGAGATTGTTGCAATAATTAAGGGATTGTTCTATGAGCTATATAAAATAAAAAGATTTGTTAAGTACAGCTCAAACAAATTTAAGGAACACGACAAGAAAAACAATCTAAAACTAATGGAACGGCGCGCGCGGCGGGAAAACAAATCTATGATTTCATACAGCGAAATTCATCTGAAGCAATGAGGGTAGCGGTATCCTAATGTAAGGGTATCTGTACCTTGATAATTTACTAAAAGGTATAATATAGTATATAGATAACCTTGAAAGAAAACAGTGCGAAGTAGATATAATGATAATAAACAAAATTAAGGCTTGGATAAAAAGCAAACAAGAACAAACAACATTTTTCATGACAAAACTTTACACTTCCATACTTTACTTTCGGATAAGAAAACGCCATAAGTCTTGAATGAAAGTTGGTAAAACAACCGTGGTAACAATTTAGCCCTGATATCATTTAATAGAAACAAACACATTTTTTTTTAATAAATAACTACTTAGCTAACTAACTTATCAACTAAACAACTAACTAACCTAACTTACTAATTCACACACTCATACCTGGCTTCAAGCAAAATCCATAGTCACTAAAACGTTATATTTATCTATTTTAAATCTTATTGATTAATTTCGCTTCGTACGTGGCTTTTAAAATCATCCGATTAAAGGATTTGTATCTATATACATACATATGTATGTACTTGAGTCCACAATTTAAGGATGCGGGCAACCTTGTAAGCGTGAGATTTTAAGATCACCATAAAATGTTATACCTAGGTTAGGTATGTACCTATCTAATAATAAAATATAAAACTATGAAAAATAAACCTTTACTTCCATTTATATCGAATGAATAATATATGTTATATCTATCTGGGCCGAAATACATATCTATACCCAGTTCGTACTCTAACCTAATATCATAGATGCTCTGAAGCGATAATGTGAAAATAATGTCTCTTATTCCAATCAAATAACTTCTTTCAAGGTCAGAAAGGTCAATGACCTTGAATTTGAATAACCAACCACGATAAGGGTAGGCAGCGCCGGCCCCAGCCAAACTTGCGCCCTGTGCAAGATTTGTAGAAAGCGCCCCTTTTTTATATTTTTTTTACACATAAACTGATACACAAGCATAAGCCTTTCCCAGATTACCCAGGAGGTAGACTTTCAATGCGTTTTTTTTATTGAGGTATCCCCAGGAGGCCTAAACCATTAAACTAAAACGCAGCGAAGAAATGAGCAGAGGGGAAACTTTTAAACTTGGAAACTTACTTTTCTGGCCTTACATTTTGCAAATTCAGAAATGAGATTATCAAAGTCTAAAGAATTTAATAATTTCTTTTCAATGGACATTATAGATAAACCTACCAATATCTCTTGAGTCATGGTTGTCCTAAGATAATTTTTAATAATTTTAAGTTTAAAAAAACTACGTTCTCCTGAAGCTACCGTGACTCGTGACCGGGATTGTATTAAGAATTTGGAGAGCAATTACTAAATTCGGGGCAAAATCTTCAAGGTTTGAACTAAAAATAAAATTTAACACATCTAAACTTGAGCTTTGTGGTGTAACAAGCTGGGATATTACGGTTAACTCTTGAAACAATTCTTCTCCATCTAAATCTTTAAAATTACTTTATGTTAAAACATTCTGCAAATTAAGGCATGAAGCACGTAGGTACATTTTTATTTTTTAAACATTCGCTTATGTTACTAAAAAATGAAAAATTGATACTATACGTATCAAACCTTTCAAGTATTTAAAAACAAATTCAACTTTAAATCTTTGTTTCGGGTCTAATATAGTTTCAGGACATTCATCAGTATAAAGTATTTTTCTCCGTTGAGATCGCAATGATGAAGCTACAGGAAACATATTTGGTATTTCTAGAGAACTAGCAATACGCTCGGTTAATTGAAAATACCTACTCATTAAATTTTTCATCGGAACGCATGAAAATCAAACTGTTTTTTGTATTTTCTAAAACCGTTATGCCAGTTGACAGATTAACGGACGGACTTTGCAAATATTTACTAGTTTAATTTATATTTTCTAAAATATCAAACCAAATTAGCAGGCAGCAAATAAATGTAAAATCAAAAGTTTTATTTCCTAACGATTCTGCAATGTTTTTTGCCTCTAGATTTCTTAATTCTAAAAGGGCTTCATATATTTCTTCTTAATTTGTTTTTAAAGGCCTCAATGCATCTAACCTGCTCTCTCATCTTGTCTCAGAAGGGGGTTTCAAAGTATGACTTGGAATTTTTTTCTTATAAATATCCCACCTCGTTGTGGAACTTTAAAAAAAGTTATACAAACATTGAATTGTATCGAAAAATTTAACTGCATAAAATAAGCACCGAGCAGCATCATTAACCACTAAATTTAAGGAATGCGGGCAACATGAAACTAAAAATGCTCTTGGTTCCAGGGTTCGAATTCGATTCTGAACACTCGCTTCTTTTCCTTTTATATTCGAACCATTATGTATGTATGTATGGATGTACTTTATTGAGATTTTTTTTTTTACACTTATGATTCTTAATTCTATGTACCTATACTATACATAGTTATTTCAATAGCTTGTTATTAATTTGCCGACTTAGAATTGGTCAGGCTACACAGTTTTTATTTTATATTAATTTAGTTTATTTTTGTAAAGCACATTAGTTGTTTCTTAGACACAGTCTCTTAGTTTTATAAAATTACGTCCACTCAACAAGACGAAGCCTATTCGAATCATTTCATAACTTTGGCTTTGACAGTTAGATACTTATTAAAATTTCATGTAATTCAAGCTTGTCTAAAATCAACTGAGTCAGTCACATTACGGTCTTGTCACAAAATACGTCACTTTTATTAAAAACTGATAGCTATGTATTTAATATTAATTAACAACAAAGCGAAAAAACAATTGCAACAATCTGCATTCTGCACCAGACTAGATATACATACATTAAAAGTAGCCGTTACAACAGTCATTAACTTTCACAAAAAAAAAAAAAAACAAACTGCCTGCGCAAGAACAATTCGATTCCACATAGAATCATCCCTCTTTAATTTTTAAGCTCTTTGCTCCTTTTTCATTCTATTAAAAATTTCATCTCCTGTAATCAGGCACTTAACGCTTACACAGTGTGCAATAAGAAAACCTGCACGCTCTGACCCATATGATTCCGTATAAATAAGTTTTTTTTTTTTTAAATATCTCCCATGTTAGTTTCGATAATCAGTGTGCAAAAAAGAAAACTTGCACATCAATTGACCATTTGTAGCAAAGACACCTACCTACCTCATTTCCAAATATTTCACCCTGTTCGTACAAGAGAAAAAAGAAAAAATCTCAACACAAAAAAGTTTCATGCCATCTCATATGTGCAAGATATATTTTATGCACACCGAGTGCCAAAATTAACATAGAGAGTATGACAAAGCAAAATACTTATTCATATTGAATCGTATCGGCTATTACGTGCAGGTTTTGTATCAAGCACGTTCCTGAATATGAGTTCTCATCTACAAAGAAAACAACAAAAAAATGTCTCCGAAAGAAGAGAGCAGGTAGGTTGCTGTGCTACTTTCTACTACAAATACTAATCAAAGATACTCCATATATTTTTGTTGTTGTTTTTTTTGTAGATGAGAACTCACATTCAGGTACGTGCGTGATACAAAACCTGCACGTACTAGCCCATACGATTCAATATGAATAAGTATTTTGCTTTGTCATACTCTCTATGTTAATTTTGGCGGGGAGAGTACGATAACTTAGGCGACAAAGTTTAATGACGGATTTGTATGGAACAGTTAAAAACAAGCATTTTTTACTATGGGAGGGGGGTCTATCTCCCCCCGTTTAGGCGGTAGGGGCAGTTTAAAAAAATTTGTACATTAAATGGAAAAAAAATAATTAAAAAATAACGGTAATACCCTCAATTAAGTGTTATTCCTTTTTTTAAAGCCAACACTTTTGTCTATTAGCTTGTTTTTAAATCAAGTCAAAACTATGCATAGTTTTTGAAAAAAATTGTTTTAAAGTCAAAATTTGTGCAAAAAAAAGTTAAAAAAAAGGTTTAAAGTGTAATTTTTCAAAACTTTCAGATTATCTACAATTTTTTTTTAGAATTCATTGCTCTTATTTGTTTTTGATCAAAAACTGAAAACTAGATGACTTGAAGTCTTCTAGTTCTTGAGAAAATTGAAAATTACCAAAATAAATATTTTAATTAAATTACTTTTTCCTTGCTTAAGTATTAACGTAGTCTTATTTTGATAGTAATAATCGAATATGGATATACCTAGGGTAAATTAATTTTTCTTAAATCCAGCTTATTTAAATGCAAAAGAAACTTCGCATGCACCCCATCTTGCACCCACCGCACCTTGCACCCTCCCCACCTTGCACAAACTCCAACTTGCACCCACCCCAAATCCTATAGTGTGCCCAAGCAGGGGGGTTGCAGGGGGGCAGCATGCCCCCCCTTACAGATGTCACTGTTGCATACACCCAAACTCGCACCTTCCATTGTTACTATCAAAATAAGACCACTCAAGCAAAAAAAAAAAAAATAAATTAAAATAGTAGTTGTGGTTATTTTCAATTTTCTCAAAATCTAAAAGACATAAAATCATCTAGTTTTCAGTTTTTTATCAAAAACAAATAAGAGCAATAAATTCTGAAATAAAAACAATGGTAGATAATCTTGAAGTATTGAAAAAGTTACATTTTAAACCTTTTTTAACTTTTTTTACTCAAATTTTGAGTTTAAAATTAAATTTTTATTTTCAATTTTCTCAAAAACTAAAAGACATAAAATCATCTAGTTTTCAGTTTTTGATCAAAAACAAATAAGAGCAATAAGTTCTGAAATAAAAACAATGGTAGATAATCTTGAAGTATTGAAAAAGTTACACTTTAAACCTTTTTTTAACTTTTTTTACTCAAATTTTGAGTTTAAAATTAAATTTTTATTTTCAATTTTCTCAAAATCTAAAAGACATAAAATCATCTAGTTTTCAGTTTTTGATCAAAAACAAATAAGAGCAATAAATTCTGAAATAAAACAATGGTAGATAATCTTAAAGTATTGAAAAAGTTACACTTTAAACCTTTTTTTAACTTTTTTTACTCAAATTTTGAGTTTAAAATTAAATTTTTCAAAAACTACGCATAGTTTTGTCTTGATTTAAAAACTGGCTAATAGAACAGAATGTTGGCTTTAAAAAAATGTATACAACTTAATTGTAAGTATCACCGTTATTTTTTAAGAATTTTTTTCCATTTTAAGTAATAATTTTTTTAAATTGCCCCTCCTGCCTAAACGGGGGAGATAGACCCCCCCCCTCCCATAGTAAAAAATGCTTATTTTTAACTGTTCTAAAAAATTCCGTTATAATATCTTGTCGCCTAAGTTATCGTACTCTTGCCATTTTGGCACTCGGTGTGCATAAAATATATCTTGCACATATGAGGTGGCATGTAAATTTTTTGTGTTGAGATTTTTCCTTTTTTTCTCTTGCATGGAACTTTTTTGTGTTGAGATTTTTTCTTTTTTTCTCTTGTACGAACAGGGTAAATATTTGGAAGTGAGGTAGGTAGGATTTTTAGTTCTGCGATATTTTGAGTTAAATTTTCATTGAATGCAACAATGAAAGTGATGTTAGTTAGTGCGCAAGAGATAACTTAGGACAGTTGTGATGGATGTTTTTTTGAGATTATTTTAAGAATGTTTGTGGTTAAAGAATGGCAAATAGTAGTACATATTTGTTTGCAAGATCAGATTACATTTTCTTGCTCCTGGTAATGCGCCCCCAGAATTCTGCGCCCTGTGCATTTGCACATCTTGCACATATGCTTTGTCCGGCCCTGAGGGTAGGTAAAGATAGTTTCCTTCGCTTAATAAAAATATGGGCAAACAAACTACCATTCAACTAGATATGTTAATAGGAATAGTTGGAATTTTTCTCACCAATCCATACCCAGTGTTAGATAGTTTATTACCTATATCTTATGTGCTCCAGTGCATAGCATATTGCTATGAAGAAAGGAACAATGATACCTATAAAGTTTTAGTGGGTATGCAGAAGAAGTCCTATCTACTAACTATAACTATTACTATACATACCTGCTTATAACTTCTTATCGAACTCCGAAAGATAAACAACATTCTCGCCAATAATTTTGTCCACAAAAAAATACACCTACATTTTCCTTAACTCAAAAGAAAATAAGGTAGGTAATAATATCGCATTAAATTAAACTAGGTACCGACACCGACGACGACGACGGTTTCGATGGAGACAACTAGATATCTGATAAAACGGGACAGAATTAAACAGAGGCCAAAAGTAGGCGTGTTTATTCCAAAGTACTTCCTTCTCTCTCTCCCTGTTGAGTCTGCTGAGTTGACAACATAATTGCAGTGGAAGTGGAACATAGCATAGAAGCGGCTCTCACTACTTTTCCGACTTCAAGGACTCCGCCTTCTTGTATGGTTTTTCAACAGCTGCTCAATAGCGATGTCCTTACAGTACAGGAGACGAATGTATACGCAACGCATGCCTAGTTAAAAAAACGTAAAACAGCCTCTTTGTTCTTTTTTTGATTTAATTTTGTGCCTATACCTATTAGCTGAAGCTATCTACCTACATACATAGGTTTTGAGAATGATTTTACTTGCGAGTTGTTATTATGCTCATACTCGTCATCCCTTTAGTAGGTACCTAGTCACCATCGTGTTTTGTGCCAATGATAGCTGAGTTTCACTACCTGGAGCAAAATATTGTGCACTCTACAGTTGTATCTGGAGTTCATAGCAATATCATTGTTAAGTTACATTTTTTAGCGAATTAAATAGATCTTCCTAAAATAAAAGTGAAAAGAGTTCGCTCAAAAACTTTAGAGTACCTTTAATTGGTATTTTTTACGGTAAAAAATGAGTCATTGTGCTCTAACTCTTCTTAGAAGACGATCATAGCAATCAGTAAAATTGAAACAGGAGGAATCTGTAATGTTTAAGTGATGAACGTAGGTACATATATAGCAATCAGTAAATTTACGTCATTACATTGGAGATACCTATTAAATAACCAAGAGCTTCTCACCTCAGTTTTGCTTTTGATTTCCTCCGTAACTTAGGGGCCGGTTATAGCTATCAGTAAAATCCATCAGTAAAATTTTAGTTTTTAGTTTTTGAAAATGTTACAGATTTATTTCTAGCAAAAGATTGATGCAATAAGATGAATTCTATATTCAAGTATTTTTTTCAAACAGAAACAACGCATTTAAAGTTTTATTTAATTTATAAGTCCATTTTAATTTTTTTAATGATGAAATTTAATTTTACTGTACTATTCCGATCACATCATTAAAAATCTTACTGATAAAAGCAACAGTAAAAAATTGTCTGAAGCGCGAAGCTCGACGTTATGATCGAAAGAAAACAACATTTATACGTAAATTTACTGATTGCTATAAACGCTCATCAGTAAAACATTTCAAATTCCTCCTGTTTCAAATTTTACTGATGGATTTTACTGATAGCTATAACCAGCCCCTTATTTACTAATATCATCGGAACAGTCAAAAATTGGAACGCAAAAAACGAAATGGGATTTTTGGCATTTTGCAGTCAGCTGGCTCAGTAAAATTTAAATTGCATCATTAAAATCCATAAAACGTATTTATGAAATAAATTTTGCTTCATTTTTTCTTCTTGAAAATGTTTATTTAAAAAAAAAAAAAATACCTACTTAGCGTTAGAATTCATCATATTGCTCATATTTTTTTTTGGAAAATAAAGGGCTTTAATATGTTCAACACTGTAAAACACAAGTTTTACTGATAGATATAAACGGCGACTTAGCTTACATTAGTTAAGTAGGTAATTGTTTAATTTAAATTTTGATTATACGCACGCATATCTTACTATCGCAAACTAGAGGTGTAAAAGTTAAAATAGCCTGTAAGATTTTTGTATCCAATGATGTCGGATATTAAACTTACAACTCGTTGTGTTCCTTTTTGAAGTTAAAAGAGTACTTACCAAATTAACTCAGAAGTAACATGCTTTAAAAAAATCAAAACCAATAAATTCATGTCAATTGAAAAGAGATTTATTTCAGCCAAAATAAATCAAGATATTTCCGATAATTGTCATAATTATGTTAACATTTAATAATTTTTAATTTACACTTGAATATTATTTTTGTGTTCCCCTTCTCCTTATAAGTACATATACTATATTTATGCGGTTATATATAATAAAGATTTAAATAACTTTCTAAAAATACAATATCTTAATAGTCCCATCATGTAAAATAAAGCGAATATTAAATCAGTTTATTATATATACACACATAACTGTTGACTTTTAGGAGTTAAACGTCTGTAACTTTTGGAACAAGTTAAAATATTTTCCTAAAATAAGACTGAAAATAGTTCACAAAAAAAAAGACATAAAAGTAATATTGAAGTTCCGCAAAGGAGTGTGCAAAATATAAGAAGAAACATTCCATCAAAAAGAGTCTGTTTCCATTTTATAATTCGTATTTACAATATTAAAACACCAATGACAAAGATTTTTCTTGAAAAACAGATTTACAATGGACCTACTATTTCCAGGCCTTAAAACGTTTCGTCTTGTTGAAAGTAAACATCGCCCATATTAATATTTTTTTTTTTAATTCCATCATAACATTATTAATTATTTCAGCTACACTCATTTTCAAATAAGTAACTATAAGGCCAAAAAACCGCAATCTTCTCGACCATTATTGGATTTTCCTTTAGCTGCAAATGCTACAATTCTGCTTAATAATGTAGCTTTTAAATTAAAAGCATGGAGATGATTTTTTAGTTGAAAGTATTATTTTATGGCATTTCAAAGACCCATCAGCGCAGATACGAAACGTTGCTGGTGATCGACTGGCTTGAGTTAGTGTGTTCTTAAAACTTTAATAGCCTTCAGCCGTTAAAGCCACTTCACACGATAATAGAAGACATATACTTATATATATGTCCTGAAATCTTATTTCATGAATGATTTATCAAACGTTTGGATTTATTAATGCCTTACACGTCTATGACTTCTTATTTTATTTTCACGTTACCAAAATATAAACACAAATAAATTTCTTTTGTTATTAATGGAGAAAAATAAGAAAGCAAAGGCATTAGTTTTATCAACAGTGACAACTGTATGGATTCAAAAAACGACTTTAAAAAAAATAAGAGCTCATAAAACCATAAAACAAGGTTCTCAGTGTCATCACGCAGCACTCCTCACCAAAGAACTGCAGTTTCAAGCTTTTTTCGATTAGTGGTATTTTTTACCCTGAAGGAGATTTTTTTACTATAATCATGTTCTACGATCATAAGGCAAATTATTTAATTACAATTTGAGCCTAAAGTTGTATCTGTAGATTAATCCATTTTAATTTTTTTTTTATTTTATTGAGAACCTACTATTTTTTTCACTCATCAATGTCCTTGTCAATTATTGATTAAACACCAAAAATCCTAATGCCTAATCTATAATGCCCCTGAGTCCTGGGGCCCTACTATGTAACTCGATTCTACAATGAAATTGCTCGAATTCGAAAAATTGGTACTATGTATCTATTTGACTACTTTCGAGCAAACGAGAATCGAATAGTTCTAGTAGTGCCAATTATATTCTTATGAACTTTCGAATAAACGAGGAACTACGTAACTCGAAAGTAGAATTCAAAACAAGGCAAAATCGAAAATAATCACTCTACATCAAATGTGTTTGCGAACGAAGTTTTTTTTTGTCAAAGTGTAAGTAAAATGTTATAAATTATTAATATGCAATTTGAATTTGAAAGTTTTTCATTCAAATTTTTGTGTTTTATTATTTTACCACCCCAATTACACCGGGAATTCGTGATTTTTGCCAAAAACAACGTTTGGACTCATTCCTCATTCATTTCAAAATTCATCATCAGCGGGCACATGACTCTTTCGATTGAAGTCAAAACTTCGGCAAGTATTTTTGACACGGTTTGCTGTGCACGTTCAGCGTTCTTGTCACCACCGATTTGGTTTTGGTAACCTCTTGTTGCCAAAAACTTCAATGCTGCTGATAACTTAATGATAATCGGAACAGCATTTTGTCTTCTGCGAGTAGTCATGTCGGATTCGGATGATATGGTGTTAAGTAAGAACATAAATCCGTCTTTAGAAAGATGATAGTTCTTAACAAAACTAAAACAAAAGTATATATTTTTCATCCAGAATGCGTTCAAATATTCTACCGTATATATAAAGGGTCTGCCAAATAACTTTTTTTTTTTGAAAATGTTATAAAAACATCAATTGTAGCTTCGGCTGTGTGGTACGTAGCGCCACCCGCGCCGCCGGCCTGTTGAAACTAAATTTTGCCAATATCCTCCTCCTTTTGTGAACAAAAATTCGTTCAACATGGCCCTATAACGATCACTATTGACTGTAACGGCCACTGCTTGCTCATTTTCGATGAAAAATGGCCCAATTATACCTCTGGACCAAAATCCGCACCAAACAGTGACTCGTTTTGGGTGTATCGGCTTTTCAATGTATGCGTGCGGGGTTTCTGTGCCCCAAATGCGACAATTTTGCTTGTTTACATACATAAAGATGATGAAGCGTATACACAACCATATTCTTTCAGCGGAAAGATAAAACTAATTAACTGTGAAATCAGACATGAGCTAAGTGTAACCATTCACGAAATAAGCACTAGTTGAAAAAAACGTTCGATGGCGGACCCTATATGTGCAAACCTTTTCTCACTCAGCTCCATTATTTTGGAATTATCTCTTATTCTGCTTCTCGTACCGTTCTTCATTTCCTTGCAAATTAAACCAAATTCCAACGGTGTCCATTTTTGTTATAATTATTCTTGTCCAAAAATTTGATGTTTTATTTGTGTTTTTAAAACTGTCAAACGACTCGATACTCGTTCGAAAGTAGAATTTTTTTTGAAAACAAGTTGGTATAACCGGCATTCGATTCTACTTTCATACGTAGTACAATTTGAAAGTAGAATCGGAAATGAGTTTCGAATAGAATCAAAAGTAGAATCGAGTTACATAGTAGGGCCCCTGGCATTGAGGTTTTTGGCAAAAATTGTGCATTTCGTGTCAAGGATCATATATAATCATAGTTTTTCCACCACTCGATAATCCTAACAGTTCTTTCGTTAGACTATTCCATACCCTAAAATCTAAAATAAGGTATGTGAATTATTAAGATTTTAAATATTTAAAAAAAAATTATATATTTACCTTTTCAGAATTTTCCACTTTCTTGAATTTAACTTTCAACACTCCAAAATATCCCACACTGTGTGGGCCACACAAACAAAAAAACTCATGATTTCTCAAATGGAATTAGCTATAGTCCCAATGTCAAAAAAGTGACATGCTTCTTTTTTCGTTTGAGAAGTGATATAAGTCGATTGAAATGAATTAACGTACGTTTATTTTGACAGGTCATATGGGAAAGCATATAATTTTTAATATCGTATTAATGGGCGCAAAAAAACCGTGTAATGTCGTTTATGGAATGCCTTATTTTGAAGATCGAAAAGGTGTCGAAAAACTTGCGTTTTCTTCAAAACTATATTCTTCAGTCACTAACTTTTCTGAACAACTTAGACTTTTTTGACTTTTTTTGACATTGAACAGTTGAGCAAATATCTTCCTAAAAATCGACAGTTATTGTTTTTCTAATTTGTGTTGATAATGTATATATGTATGTAAATGTAGGTACTATTTTTTTTATTATATCTACGTAGGTATACCGTATATTGCACAATTTACAGACATTTATAAACGATAATAATTTATTTTGTTTGATACAAGCACCAATAATCATATGATTATTAATTAATTTTTACCAATTTTTTTATTGTTTGCAAAACACTGTAAATTCGATTTTTGTGAGAATTTCACCAGATGTTTACATCGTTATTCTTCGTTATAATATAAAATTATTTTGAAATTATTATCATTTCTTGTTTTAAAATTATTCAAGGTGGAAATATTTTTGTTTTCAGTTTTTTTTTTTTTTTTTGATTTCTAAAATAAACCGTTAATTGATGTTTTTCTCAAAATTACACTTAATCAGTAGGTATAGAGTCACAATACGTAATAAAAAAATTAAATGAAGTTGCTAGCCTTATTGGTTCGTGAAATATTTGGGGTCAACCCAAATTGTCACCTTTCTTTCAAATTGTTATGTTAAGAAAACACCCACTCAATTTTTTTGAAAGTCCTTTCTGCATCTCTCTGCTTTATTATCTATATGCATCTATATATCTATTGAAGTCGATATATTTACTGGTTCTTGAGATATGGACGACGAAAAAAGGTTCCCGAGCTTGCGGACGTACGGACATACGAAAATATTTTATTTAGATTCTAGGAAATTTAAAATGTCGAGAAATGTCAAAATTTTCAATTTGACAAATCGGGTAGGTAGATTAAAATAACTTTCTATGGGAACTTTATAAGTAAACAATATATGAAAAGTTTTAACAAATAATAAAGAAAAGATTCCGAATATTAAATAAATATCTACATTGAAAACTAAATTAATAAAAAAATAAGAGCTCATAAAACCATAAAACAAGGTTCTCAGTGTCATCACGCAGCACTCCTCACCAAAGAACTGCAGTTTCAAGCTTTTTTCGATTAGTGGTATTTTTTACCCTGAAGGAGATTTTTTTACTATAATCATGTTCTACGATCATAAGGCAAATTATTTAATTACAATTTGAGCCTAAAGTTGTATCTGTAGATTAATCCATTTTAATTTTTTTTTTTATTTTATTGAGAACCTACTATTTTTTTCACTCATCAATGTCCTTGTCAATTATTGATTAAACACCAAAAATCCTAATGCCTAATCTATAATGCCCCTGAGTCCTGGGGCCCTACTATGTAACTCGATTCTACAATGAAATTGCTCGAATTCGAAAAATTGGTACTATGTATCTATTTGACTACTTTCGAGCAAACGAGAATCGAATAGTTCTAGTAGTGCCAATTATATTCTTATGAACTTTCGAATAAACGAGGAACTACGTAACTCGAAAGTAGAATTCAAAACAAGGCAAAATCGAAAATAATCACTCTACATCAAATGTGTTTGCGAACGAAGTTTTTTTTTGTCAAAGTGTAAGTAAAATGTTATAAATTATTAATATGCAATTTGAATTTGAAAGTTTTTCATTCAAATTTTTGTGTTTTATTATTTTACCACCCCAATTACACCGGGAATTCGTGATTTTTGCCAAAAACAACGTTTGGACTCATTCCTCATTCATTTCAAAATTCATCATCAGCGGGCACATGACTCTTTCGATTGAAGTCAAAACTTCGGCAAGTATTTTTGACACGGTTTGCTGTGCACGTTCAGCGTTCTTGTCACCACCGATTTGGTTTTGGTAACCTCTTGTTGCCAAAAACTTCAATGCTGCTGATAACTTAATGATAATCGGAACAGCATTTTGTCTTCTGCGAGTAGTCATGTCGGATTCGGATGATATGGTGTTAAGTAAGAACATAAATCCGTCTTTAGAAAGATGATAGTTCTTAACAAAACTAAAACAAAAGTATATATTTTTCATCCAGAATGCGTTCAAATATTCTACCGTATATATAAAGGGTCTGCCAAATAACTTTTTTTTTTTGAAAATGTTATAAAAACATCAATTGTAGCTTCGGCTGTGTGGTACGTAGCGCCACCCGCGCCGCCGGCCTGTTGAAACTAAATTTTGCCAATATCCTCCTCCTTTTGTGAACAAAAATTCGTTCAACATGGCCCTATAACGATCACTATTGACTGTAACGGCCACTGCTTGCTCATTTTCGATGAAAAATGGCCCAATTATACCTCTGGACCAAAATCCGCACCAAACAGTGACTCGTTTTGGGTGTATCGGCTTTTCAATGTATGCGTGCGGGGTTTCTGTGCCCCAAATGCGACAATTTTGCTTGTTTACATACATAAAGATGATGAAGCGTATACACAACCATATTCTTTCAGCGGAAAGATAAAACTAATTAACTGTGAAATCAGACATGAGCTAAGTGTAACCATTCACGAAATAAGCACTAGTTGAAAAAAACGTTCGATGGCGGACCCTATATGTGCAAACCTTTTCTCACTCAGCTCCATTATTTTGGAATTATCTCTTATTCTGCTTCTCGTACCGTTCTTCATTTCCTTGCAAATTAAACCAAATTCCAACGGTGTCCATTTTTGTTATAATTATTCTTGTCCAAAAATTTGATGTTTTATTTGTGTTTTTAAAACTGTCAAACGACTCGATACTCGTTCGAAAGTAGAATTTTTTTTGAAAACAAGTTGGTATAACCGGCATTCGATTCTACTTTCATACGTAGTACAATTTGAAAGTAGAATCGGAAATGAGTTTCGAATAGAATCAAAAGTAGAATCGAGTTACATAGTAGGGCCCCTGGCATTGAGGTTTTTGGCAAAAATTGTGCATTTCGTGTCAAGGATCATATATAATCATAGTTTTTCCACCACTCGATAATCCTAACAGTTCTTTCGTTAGACTATTCCATACCCTAAAATCTAAAATAAGGTATGTGAATTATTAAGATTTTAAATATTTAAAAAAAAATTATATATTTACCTTTTCAGAATTTTCCACTTTCTTGAATTTAACTTTCAACACTCCAAAATATCCCACACTGTGTGGGCCACACAAACAAAAAAACTCATGATTTCTCAAATGGAATTAGCTATAGTCCCAATGTCAAAAAAGTGACATGCTTCTTTTTTCGTTTGAGAAGTGATATAAGTCGATTGAAATGAATTAACGTACGTTTATTTTGACAGGTCATATGGGAAAGCATATAATTTTTAATATCGTATTAATGGGCGCAAAAAAACCGTGTAATGTCGTTTATGGAATGCCTTATTTTGAAGATCGAAAAGGTGTCGAAAAACTTGCGTTTTCTTCAAAACTATATTCTTCAGTCACTAACTTTTCTGAACAACTTAGACTTTTTTGACTTTTTTTGACATTGAACAGTTGAGCAAATATCTTCCTAAAAATCGACAGTTATTGTTTTTCTAATTTGTGTTGATAATGTATATATGTATGTAAATGTAGGTACTATTTTTTTTATTATATCTACGTAGGTATACCGTATATTGCACAATTTACAGACATTTATAAACGATAATAATTTATTTTGTTTGATACAAGCACCAATAATCATATGATTATTAATTAATTTTTACCAATTTTTTTATTGTTTGCAAAACACTGTAAATTCGATTTTTGTGAGAATTTCACCAGATGTTTACATCGTTATTCTTCGTTATAATATTTCTTGTTTTAAAATTATTCAAGGTGGAAATATTTTTGTTTTCAGTTTTTTTTTTTTTTTGATTTCTAAAATAAACCGTTAATTTGATGTTTTTCTCAAAATTACACTTAATCAGTAGGTATAGAGTCACAATACGTAATAAAAAAATTAAATGAAGTTGCTAGCCTTATTGGTTCGTGAAATATTTGGGGTCAACCCAAATTGTCACCTTTCTTTCAAATTGTTATGTTAAGAAAACACCCACTCAATTTTTTTGAAAGTCCTTTCTGCATCTCTCTGCTTTATTATCTATATGCATCTATATATCTATTGAAGTCGATATATTTACTGGTTCTTGAGATATGGACGACGAAAAAAGGTTCCCGAGCTTGCGGACGTACGGACATACGAAAATATTTTATTTAGATTCTAGGAAATTTAAAATGTCGAGAAATGTCAAAATTTTCAATTTGACAAATCGGGTAGGTAGATTAAAATAACTTTCTATGGGAACTTTATAAGTAAACAATATATGAAAAGTTTTAACAAATAATAAAGAAAAGATTCCGAATATTAAATAAATATCTACATTGAAAACTAAATTAATAAATAAGTAAATAAACAAATAGAAAAAAAAAACAAAAATTTATAACTTAATAAACAATTGAAGAGTTTGAATGAAGAAGGGGGTAACTGACATTTTTTCGATTTTCAGTTTTCTTCGAAAAATGAGGATGTTTTGCGAAAACTTAAATTTCTGTCTAATATTTATATATGTTTGGTATAAAAGGGTTGCTAACAACAAAAAATCGTATAGTATGAGTGGATGAATGGGCTAACAGCACTTAACTCCTTTTCTGGTGAAATAAAAATAACTTAAAAAAAATGTATTTTGCATGAAGGGGTTAAGTGCTTACTTACCTCCTTCTTGCAGACAAATTAAAACCCATATTTCTTTAAAATTAAAATGAGATAGAATGTATGAGTTTAATTTTTTTATTTGACTAATTTCAGCGAACTTATAACAAAAATAAATAAATAAATATAAAAACAATAAAATATAAATAATATAAATAACAGTAATATATTATAGTTTAAATAATAAATGTTTATTTACATATATGTAATTAGTTTTCAGAACTAATGTCGCTTTCATATTCGTTTAAAGAATCGTCACCTGGATTAATTATAATTGAATCCGAAATTGTGTCCCACATCAGGTCGTGAGAAAAGTATTCTTTTACCTCATACAGTTCAAGTTTCAACATCTGAATGGTATGCGGAATATTGTTTTCGGTTAGCCATTGTATCATCTCGGATTTCCTGCTAGCAGAAGTAGGTAATTTGTTTTTCTTCTAATTTATTGTGGTACGAGAGTGCG
The DNA here is from genome assembly GCA_920104205.1 of Eupeodes latifasciatus. Lineage (NCBI taxonomy): Eukaryota > Metazoa > Arthropoda > Insecta > Diptera > Syrphidae > Eupeodes > Eupeodes latifasciatus. Next base: position 51,127,684 of record OV049927.1, read on the forward strand.
TAAAGTTAGCCCCCCTTTTTTCGATTTTCCAATTTTGGAAAGTTGTTCCCGGTTTGTTCCGCATTGTTCCAAAGTTTTTTTTCAAAAATACCCAAAAATGGGGGTTTTAGACCCCAAAAACTGTTTTTGACCTAGCCCCCCCTTTTTCGAAAATCAATTTTTTTGAAAATTGTTCCAGGTTGTTCTAGTTGTTCTGAACATTGTTCCAAATTTTTGGACCTCTATGATCAACATTTTAAAAGATATGGGCAAAATTTGAAAAAAATCTAGATTCTAAAAAGTGTTCTAACCATTGTTCCAAAAAATAAGAGTCGTGAAATGTATATTTTAAAAGATATGGCCCCGACTTTTTTTTTTCAAAAATGCAAAATACGTCTCCCCATTTTTTTTTTTTTTTTTAAGCATACATTTTAATAAAACGTGATTAAAAAAATGTACAGCAACCAAAACTTGGCTTATAACCTATTATTTACGCTGATGATCGATCTTAAAAAAAAAATCTCGATGTCTTTAAATTTTAATCCAAAGCTGTATTCTTTCAGCAAAGACCAAAAGGTCTTTAAGATTCCGACACTATGAAATTAATAATGATTATGCCTACATTCAAAAAAACATCCCCAACCCCCCCTTTACAACCACCCATATTTAAAAAATATTTTTATATGCATAATCACTCAGATCAAATTGTTCCAAAGTTTCATTCAAATATGTTCAAAAATAAAGATATTAAGCCCAAATGAAACTTAACAGTGTACCATTCTGTTAACCATATTCTGGCCCCCCTTTTCCGAAATTCAAAATTTCAAAACTTGTTCCCAATTGTTCCGAGGCTCTTCTAAATTGTTCCAGAGATTCGTTTCTTAAAATTGGTTTTTAGTAGGAAAAATTTACAAAAATGCTCCCCCGCCCCCCTTTGCCAAAATCGAAAATCTAAAACTTGTTCCCTATCCAAAATCACTCAAATCAAATTGTTCCAAAGATTCATTCAAAAATATTCAAAAATGAAGATTTTAAGCCAAAAAAACACTTTAAGTCGAAAAATCATGTTATACTTATTCTGGCCCCCCTTTTCCGAAATTCAAAATTCCAAAACTTGTTCCCAATTGTTCCGGGGCTCTTCTAAATTGTTCCAGAGATTCGTTTCATAAAATTGATTTTTAGTAGGAAAAATTTACAAAAAATGCTACCCCGCCCCCACTTTGTCAAAATCGAAAATCTAAAACTTGTTCCCTATCCAAAATCACTCAAATCAAATTGTTCCACAGATTCATTCAAAAATATTCAAAAATGGAGATTTTAAGCCAAAAAAACACTTTAAGTCGAAAAATCATGTTATACTTGTTCTGGCCCCCCTTTTCCAAAATTCAAAATTCCAAAACTTGTTCCCAATTGTTCCGGGGCTCTTCTAAATTGTTCCAGAGATTCGTTTCTTAAAATTGATTTTTAGTAGGAAAAATTTACAAAAAATGCTCCCCGCCCCCCATTGGCCAAAAAACGAAAATCTAAAACTTTTTCCCCATCCGAGACCATTCAAATCAAATTGGTCCAAAGGTTCTTTCAAAAATGAAGATTTTAAGCTGAACATGTGTTAACAGAAAAATCTTGTTACTTGCTTTGATATATCATTAACTTCCCATAGGTAGTTATTGTAATCGGTCCGGTTTGTCGAATTGAAAATTTTGACATTTCTCGACATTTGAAGGTCCCTAGAGTCAAAATAAAAGATTTTTATAGAGATGTATGGGCGTGCATGTGTACGTTCGTTCGTACGTCCGTACGTTCGTGAAGTTTTTTCGTCGTCCTTAGCTCAAAAAACAGCAGACATATCGACTTCAAATAAATTTTGTTATACAGATAATAAAGAAAGGGTTCTCAAAAAAATTGCGTGCGTGTTTTTTTACCATAGCAATTTAAAAAAAAAGGTGAACATTTTGGTTTACCCAAAATATCTCACGAACTGATAACGTTAGTGAGTTGAATTAAATTTTATATTATATATTGTAACGTGTTACAAAACTAGTATATTTTTGGAAAAAATTCCAACTAACGGTTTTTTATAAATCAAAAAAAAAAAACTAGAAAAAATATTTGTCACCTCGAATATTTTACGAACAAAAAATTATTTTAACTCCAATACAATTTTGTGCAACGAAAAATAATGTTTTAACCATGTGGTCAAATTTTGAGAAAAATCGAATTTACAGTTTTTTTTTATAAGAAATAAAAACCTAAAAAACAAACAAAACTAAAAGTTGGTAAGAATTGATTTTTGGCTCAAATATCTTTTTAAAAATTTGAGATTATGGCTTCCAAATAATTTTATTTTATAAGAAATATTATTTTCAACTTCAGGAAAAAATTTGAGAAAAATCGAATTGAATTTAAAAAATTATCTACTGAATGTCAAAAACAATTTTTTCTGTGAGATAAAATAAGTTTAAAGCCAATATTTTCAATTTTGAAAAAGATATTTGAGCCGCAAATCAATTTTTACCAATTTTTAGTTTTGTTTATTCTTTGGGTTTTTATTTTTTGTAAAAAAAACTGCGTAAATTCGATTTTTCTCATTTTTTTTTTTTCATTTTTTGTTCGTAAAGTATTCGAGGTGACAAATATTTTTTCTAGTTTTTTTTTGATTTATAAAAAAACCGTTAGTTGGATTTTTTTCCAAAAATATACTAGTTTTGTAACACGTTACAATATATAATATAAAATTTAATTCAACTCACTAACGTTATCGGTTCGTGAGATATTTTGGGTAAACCAAAATGTTCACCTTTTTTTTTAAATTGCTATGGTAAAAAAACACGCACGCAATTTTTTTGAGAACCCTTTCTGCATCTTTCTGCATTATTATCTGTATAACAAAATTTATTTGAAGTCGATATGTCTGCTGTTTTTTGAGCTAAGGACGACGAAAAAACTTCACGAACGTACGGACGTACGAACGTACGTACACATGCACGCCCATACATCTCTATAAAAATCTTTTATTTTGACTCTAGGGACCTTGAACCGTCGAGAAATGTCAAAATTTTCAATTCGACAAACCGGACCGATTACAATAACTACCTATGGGAAGTTAATGATATATCAAAGCAAGTAACAAGATTTTTCTGTTAACACATGTTCAGCTTAAAATCTTCATTTTTGAAAGAACCTTTGGACCAATTTGATTTGAATGATCTCGGATGGGGAAAAAGTTTTAGATTTTCGTTTTTTGGCCAATGGGGGGCGGGGGAGCATTTTTTGTAAATTTTTCCTACTAAAAATCAATTTTAAGAAACGAATCTCTGGAACAATTTAGAAGAGCCCCGGAACAATTGGGAACAAGTTTTGGAATTTTGAATTTTGGAAAAGGGGGGCCAGAACAAGTATAACATGATTTTTCGACTTAAAGTGTTTTTTTGGCTTAAAATCTCCATTTTTGAATATTTTTGAATGAATCTGTGGAACAATTTGATTTGAGTGATTTTGGATAGGGAACAAGTTTTAGATTTTCGATTTTGACAAAGTGGGGGCGGGGGAGCATTTTTTGTAAATGTTTTCTACTAAAAATCAATTTTAAGAAACGAATCTCTGGAACAATTTAGAAGAGCCCCGGAACAATTGGGAACAAGTTTTGGAATTTTGAATTTCGGAAAAGGGGGGCCAGAACAAGTATAACATGATTTTTCGACTTAAAGTGTTTTTTGGCTTAAAATCTTAATTTTTGAATATTTTTGAATGATCTTTGGAACAATTTGATTTGAGTGATTTTGGATAGGGAACAAGTTATAGATTTTCGATTTTGGCAAAGAAGGGGCGGGGGAGCATTTTTTGTAAATTTTTCCTACTAAAAATCAATTTTAAGAAACGAATCTCTGGAACAATTTAGAAGAGCCCCGGAACAATTGGGAACAAGTTTTGGAATTTTGAATTTCGGAAAAGGGGGGCCAGAACAAGTATAACATGATTTTTCGACTTAAAGTGTTTTTTTGGCTTAAAATCTTCATTTTTGAATATTTTTGAATGAATCTTTGGAACAATTTGATTTGAGTGATTTTGGATGGGGAACAAGTTTTAGATTTTCGATTTTGGCAAAGGGGGGCGGGGGAGCATTTTTGTAAATTTTTCCTACTAAAAACCAATTTTAAGAAACGAATCTCTGGAACAATTTAGAAGAGCCTCGGAACAATTGGGAACAAGTTTTGAAATTTTGAATTTCGGAAAAGGGGGGCCAGAATATGGTTAACAGAATGGTACACTGTTAAGTTTCATTTGGGCTTAATATCTTTATTTTTGAACATATTTGAATGAAACTTTGGAACAATTTGATCTGAGTGATTATGCATATAAAAATATTTTTTAAATATGGGTGGTTGTAAAGGGGGGGTTGGGGATGTTTTTTTGAATGTAGGCATAATCATTATTAATTTCATAGTGTCGGAATCTTAAAGACCTTTTGGTCTTTGCTGAAAGAATACAGCTTTGGATTAAAATTTTAAATTTTTTCAAGGGGGGGCACTAGCTAGGGGAAATATTATTTTTTTCGTTTTTGTGCGCCTTTAGCTTTATTTGCTTATGGTTTTGGACGAAATTTGGACACGAACTGGGGGAAGTATGGTTTGACTTGGAACATTTTTTGAATTTTTGATTTTTGAAAAGGGGGAGCTAAAATAATTTTTACAAAATTTAAAGACATCGATATTTTTTTTTTAAGATCGATCATCAGCGTAAATAATAGGTTATAAGCCAAGTTTTGGTTGCTGTACATTTTTTTAATCACGTTTTATTAAAATGTATGCTTAAAACAAAAAAAATGGGGAGACGTATTTTGCATTTTTGAAAAAAAAGTCGGGGGCCATATCTTTTAAAATATACATTTCACGACTCTTATTTTTTGGAACAATGGTTAGAACACTTTTTAGAATCTAAAAAAAATATAAAAAGTTGAAATTTCGAAAAAGGGGGGGCTAGATTTTTTTTCAAATTTTGCCCATATCTTTTAAAATTTTGATCATAGAGGTCCAAAAATTTGGAACAATGTTCAGAACAACTAGAACAACCTGGAACAATTTTCAAAAATTTGATTTTCGAAAAAGGGGGGGCTAGGTCAAGAACAGTTAATGGGGGTCTAAAACCCACATTTTTGGGTATTTTTGAAAAAAACTTTGGAACAATGCGGAACAAACCGGGAACAACCTGGAACAACTTTCCAAAATTGGAAAATCGAAAAAAAGGGGGGCTAACTTCACGCACTCTGTGGTACGAGGCGTTTTCCATTACAATAAGTGAAGGTTCCTCCAAGTTGTTCAAAACTTGTTCTTGGATCTATTTGCAGAAATTTTCGAAGTTCATGTCATCGTGATAGTCTCCCGTTTTTGTTCCAGATTTGAATAAAAGTAAGGAGTTTTTCACGAAACCTTTTTCACCACCTGCAGCGCCATTATTAGCCTCTGTCCCTTTGAAATTGGCGTCTTCAACCCACTGCTACTGTCATCAGTCCAAGCCCGTGGTCTTTTATGTGAGCTATGAATATAGTTTTCGTCCAAATAAATGATGTCATATCCTTTTGTTCTAAATTCCGGGGTTTTCTCAGATACTTCACTCGCATTAGTTTAATATCATTTCTTTCGCAGAGAATTTTCCGATTGTTTTGGTTTTTTTTTTAAACCAAAACCGTTAGGTTAAGGTTAGGTTAAAGTGGCTGTTGGTTGAGACGTCCAACACACTTAGACCAAAATATGGTCCGTTGTGATACCACATGGATCAGTTAATCAACTTAACTCGTTGAACCAATTGGAGCTTCGAATGAAGCGTAAGAGACAAATAATGTCTGAATTTTTTAGATCGCTGGTATCGTTAAAGTAGTAGTCTCCAAGGTGGATTCTACGTCTTTGTGATAAGGCAGGGCATGTGCACAGAAGATGAGAGATTGTCTCTTCTTCTTCTTCGTCCATGCAACTCCTACAAAAATCATTTCAGGGGCTCCAAGTCGAATAGCATGCCTTCCTATTAAGCAGTGCCCAGTCAGGACACCTATAACGTAGCTAATGTGCAATCTACTCAGAGAGATTAATTGTTTTGAGCGCCTGGCGCTAAGATTAGGCCAAATTAGTTTAGTCGCTACACAGGTGGTGGTGTTATTCCACCTAAAGTTTGTTTTCTCTATGGTGTCTTGCTTTAGCATGAGTTTACATGTAGCTAAGGGGAAACCTATGCTAGCGTTGTGAGCCAGCATAGATAAAGTTGTTCCGCTTTTTGCAAGTTCGTCAGCTTTGCAATTTCCTGGAATGTCTCTATGGCCCGGCACCCAAAAAAGGTGAATGTTGAACTGTGTAGCCATCTCCGTAAGAGATGATCGACAATTTAGGGCTGTTAGAGTGTTAGTGAATTAGTGGAGACAGAGTTTAGGGACTTTAACGCAGCTTGGCTATCCGAGAAGATGCGTATATCATTAGTTGATATAACGTTTTCTCTAAACCAGGATAGGACTTCTTTTATAGAACCAAACCGTTTGTTCTTAGAATCCTGTTGAGAGAAGTAATACCTAAGTTAAGCTTCCTGGACTCGTTGTCTCGACATTTTTAAGGATACGATCACTTTTTCCTCCTGGTGGAAGTTGTGCATTATACGCCGAATAGCTGCGATGTAAAATTCGTCTATTCCAGTTTTTAACTTCGTATGCTTTACTTTTTTATTTGTTGACTGCACAACTTCTGTCTCTTTGTATTTCTTAATAATCCTTCTGATTGAACGTTCAAAAATTACAGTAGTTTTCGCGGTTTGCGTGGTTGCGTAACTCACATCAGGATTTTCAAGAAATGAATTCTTGGCTTCTTCCAGTTTGCCATTATATATCTTAACAACTGTCTTACGCGCCTGGTTCCAATAGGTTTTCCTTTTCTGAATGGATCCATTAAAATTTCTTGAAAATTTCATCATTTAAATACCTTAATACCCTCTGATGCAAAAATTAATTCTTAACAACTCGTAGGTAAAAATTATTCAAACTCGTAAACACTAATCTATCTAATCAACACTAATCTACAATTAATCTCAACCCCACAGGTCAAAAAAAAAATCAAATGTAAAATAAATATAAACACAGCGCCCCCGGAACCTTTCTGTTGCTAATCCACAAATCATAAAACATAGAAATAAATAATAATCCCTTTTTTGTCAATTAATCCTATTGCGCAGCTCGCAGGTTGTTTTTTATGTCTATAACCCAACTGCGCAATAGACTTATTTTTTTGTTATAGGTGCACTGAAATTTGTCCCAATAATAAAAACAAAAAGTATTAATTTTATCTTTTCGAAGTAAAGTTTACACCTAAAAAGAAAAAAAAAGAATTTTGTTACTTAGACCGTTTGTATTCTTAAAAATTCAAAATACTAATAAGCTTTTTGTGCAAGAAGGAGTTAACTGTTTTTTTTTTATATATACCCGGCTACTGTAATGAAATAATAGTAAATAAATAAATACATTAGGTGGCGCAACAGTCCATGAAGAACCAAGGCCTAGTGACTTACAACTCTCAACCATTCCTGTGTGCGAGTAATGTTGTCAGAGATGGAAGGGACCTACAGTTTATATGCCGAATCCGAACGGCTAGTTTGAGAAAGCACTTTTCATGACAAGAATTACTCTTTGGAGGATTTTTCAATTCCTCGCAAGAGACAGTACCCTTAAAAAAAGTTAGGTGGCACAGGCAGGGATTGAACCCAAGACCCCTTGCTTGACAGTCCAACGCACTTTTTTTTTTCCAATTCATTTTTATTAATTCATTCTTAAGACTATCTTAAAGCTAGACAAAAATTCATAAAACTAGCCTAATTATCCATAACTTACAACTAACTTACTGGTCCCATACGGACACTCTAAGTTAAACAATAATACTTAATGCTAATGCCTTTCGGCCCTAAGATCTATTTAACTTCAATTCATTTTATTTATTTTTGTATTCATTAGAAAATTTAGAAAAAACTAATGTCCATATCCTTTTTTATTTTTACTTAAAAAACTACTTAAAATAAGGTCCTTAATATAAAACTTAAAGCTAACTAAACTACCTATTCTACTTATAAACTACTTAAAACTAGAACAACCACAGCAGCAAATCTAACTAACATTTTTTGTTTTTCATATTTTGGTCTTTTTTTTTCTTATTCCATGTTTGTTTTTATTTTTTTTTATTATTTTTTTGTGTTTTTTTGTGTGTGTGTGTGTTTTTTTTTTTTTGTATTTTTTTTTATGCCACCATGCCTATTCTACTTAAAACTAAACCCTAAAACTATAAAACAAGTATGTAAGCCGGCCAAGGCTTTAAACCCCATCCCGACTACCCACTATCAAGTGCCGATTGAAGCCACCAAAACTGGTTCTCCTGCTTCACCCTATCAGTTCGGTCCCGTTCGGACACAGCCCTACTGAACCGAAGGAGCTCTGCTCCGCCTTGTGCCATGACGTCCCGATTGTACAGGAGTCGCCTATCCACGGTTCGTCGTCTGACGTGGTAGATTAGCGGAACTTCCAATCTATCCTGTATCAGACCGCATCTATCTAAAAAGAGGAATGCCTCTGGTGGAATGAAGCCGCTCAAGCGTGCACTCTCAAAATACTCGTTGTTCGGATAGAGCGCCCCGAAAATTAAATTGTTGGTCGAAGACATAGCTCTTGCAATGTGACCTCGAACGAGTTTTATCACGAAATTGTCAATTCTGTTGATTCGAGCACCGTTGTATAGGACCTCGTTGGAATAGTAATGCACGTAAGAAGATTCGGCTGTTCGATATAAGCCAGTACAGCGTCGTAAACACTGCCGCTCGAACACCCGAAACTTCTCCATCTGGGAAGGGGCAACGTTGAACCACACAGGACAACCATAAACGATCATCGGCCGTATGAGGGCCATGTAGCAAATTACCTTCACTCTGGAGTCAAGCCGACTGCTGTAAAACAGCCGTTTCGTCAGAGCGAAGGCTTCTCTGGCCCTGGCCAATTCTTGCACGTATCCCTCGTGGCCCCAGCCAACGGAGTCCGGAACAGAATTGTCTCCGACTTATGGACATTTATTTTCAGTTTCCAGTCATCGCAATATCGCTGAATCTTGTCGAAATCACGCTGCAAGAGAATTCTAATAACCTCAACCTTTCGGGCCGTTCTGTACGCAATTAGATCGTCGGCGTACGCAATTGCCTTTGTAAGACTACCTATCAGATCGCTGGTGTAAATGCTGAAGAGAATCGGCGAATTCACCGCTCCCTGTTGAAGACCATTTTTAATTAAGAATGTTGTGGTAGAAGTTACATTGCCACTTTTGACAACAAACTTTCTATCGTTAAGCATATCATAAAGTATATACAACAATGGCTTGCTTATGCCAAGCCTGCTCAGTTTTAGGTAAAGACCCTCTAACCATACGGTGTCAAAGGCCTTTTCCAAATCAACCAAAACAGCACCTGTGCATTGTTGTTTTGTTTTATTCCATTGGATATCAGAAACGAGTTTAGACGCAGCATGAATTGTGTCATGACCCGCCTTGAACCCGAACTGTTTATCCGGAATTATTTTGTTGTCCGCAGCCCACTTAGTCAGAGCCCTATTAATGATTTTTTCGAAAACTTTGCTGATGCTCGGAAGAGACTTATCGACCGAAGATTTGACGGGTTGGAGTTGTCCTTTCCCTTTTTCGGGAGAGGATGAACCACAGCGGTCTTCCAATGCACTGGATAATATGCATTATTCAGTGCATTATTGAAGAGTGTGGTGTAAATGTCAATTGCCTCCATCGGTAAATGTCTTAGTACAACGTTGGATATACCATCGACACCTGCTGACTTTTTATTTTTTATTGATTTGAAGATGAGCTGAAGCTCAACCTTCGTTACTAACAAGGGACTTGGTCCCGTTTGCTCGGCGATTATAACATTTTCCAAGGAATCGTCATCGAACCGCATGAAACCGCGGTTCTCAGATCGCCATTGTGTCATATCATTTCGAAGGTAAAAGTGATTAAGTAGGGTTCTGTTTTCCAGGTCGTGGTTGGGGCGAATGCTAACATTCACCTTGTACACTTGCTGGAAAGCAGCTCCCACCGCCTCCACTTTTTCCTTCGGATCTTCAATTATATAAAAGTCATCGTCAAAGATGGCTTCTTCTGGATCTATTTGCGCTGTCCTGAGTACGTTTGTGTTCTCTTCAGTTCTTTGGAGTTTCAGACACGGAAGGTCATTGTCGTTCTTTTTCCTGAATATCTTGTTTATTTTAGGGAAAATACTAGGGTCACTGGAATTAACTGACCGGATCTTACGGTCCCAGTACTTGTTAATTGATAACCTGTAGTTCTCCTTAATCAACAGATTGACATTTTTTATTGACGACTTCAGTGTCCTAACCTCCAAGTCGTGTGGGTCTGTGAGTCGTCTGTACAAGTTTTTGAGTCTTGTCAGTAAGCCACTCTTGTGCCTACGTAGTGCGTCAATAGTCGAGTTTCTGTAAGCGTCCATTTGGTCCCGTTCTTTGTACTTTGGTATTGTCCGTTCCATTGTTTGTTTTATTGTTTCGTCCATCTGTTGTAAATGTTGGTCAATTTCTGTATTTGTCAGGTTTCTGTTGTTTGGTGGGGATATGTCACTCGAACGAAGTTCTCTCGCTAGGGCGTTGGTGAAACGAGGCCAGCGCATCTTACTGTAATTGTAAGAATGCGTTGCAACGTATTCCTCCACTCCACGCGTTCGTTCGGAATCTGCATTACAGCAGCCAGTCCGCAGTGATCACTGTCGTACTCGACTGTCTGTTAGCAGTTTCGAGGGTGATTACCCACTTTGTCTGTAACTGTCAGTCTGGTGTCGTGCAGCAAAAGATCCAGAAAGGAGCCGGTTCTTGGATACGATGGCTTTTCAGTAGCCAGCAGGTCGACGCCATATTCAACACTGTAAAGATTCATCAAATTAAAAAGATGGTTACCTCTGGGATTACTATGTTGATTTCCCCAATCTTCATGTTTTGCGTTCAAATCACGGGCCAAGATGAAATAGTTTTCTTCCAAGCTCAGTTTAAGTTCCCTAAAAAGAATCTCGAGTTCTGAAGCAAAGTAAGTAACCTGCGGAGCTCCAGCCGCATAAGCCGCAATCATATACATCCGCTTCCCTTGAGTGAGGGAGATGCATACAACGCAAACTTCTAGCGTCTTGAGCTTTCGCAATTAATTGTTGTATATGACTTTATAATTAATGCCTTTTCGTATAAAGAGAGCGACACCGCCCCCTTGAGTGGAGTCGGGCCGGTCTCTTCTTACGATGTTGTAATTTTTATGAGTCAGTTTGTGTTTGTGGTTTAGCTTAGTTTCGCTAGCCATAAACACATCGGGACTGTAGTCTTTCAACAATTGGAACATATTGGCTCTTCGTTCAATCCTAATCAGTGAATTTACATTCACAGCTAGGACTTTTAGGCGCGTCGCCGGCAGCACGCCCATTATGGTCTAAATTGCGCCAGGCCAGGCAACAAAGAGTAGAGATGATCTACCCTTTTGCCTTGCTCCTTTATCTGACTTTGCAGCCCTGTAAGTTGACCTTGAATGCTCAACAACAAGGCTACAATATCAGGCTGCATCTCTGGTGCCTTAGGCACAGGGGCCTTTGGGGCAACCGTTGGTGGAGCCTGTCTCGTGTTCCCATTCCCTGACACCATTTGGGCGTAGGAAAATTTGGGATCCACGAATTTTTGTGTAGGAGCCTGTCGAACTGTTCGACTTTCTTCGGCTTTTTGACTGGCCTGTTTTTGTTTGATTTGTTGGACCTTAGGGCAACCCCTATAGCTAGCCGGGTGCCCTTAGTTTCCACAAAGGACACACTTGAGCTGAGTCAAATCCTCAACCCGCTCATTCCCCAGCTTGCACTCTCCCTTGATGTGGGTTTCGGAGCACATGACGCAGCGCAACTGCATATTGCAGTTGGCTCCGGCATGGCCGAACCTCTGGCACTTCGTACATTGTAAAATGTCGTCGTGCCTTTTTAATGTCTCCCAGTGTATGGCTTGATAGTCGAGGCATTTGATTTTCCTCAGACTCTCAAGCCTACTTTGGGGCGATAATGATACAGTCCAACGCACTAACCATCAAGCTACGGGTACTACTGAAATAAAAGTAACATTGTTAAAAAGCTACTATTTTTCTTGTTTTATTAGTTTATTCAATTTTATTTGTTTTAAAGGTTTTCAACGAAAAAAAGTCGTTTATATCTCGAAGTGTTGCAAATGTCATTTACCCCCTTATTCTCCCAAACGCTTCAATTATATTTACATGTACTTATAAGAACCGTGATAAGAAACAAGGCATGTGTTGGAGGGTTACAAGATATATTATAATATATTTCATTCAGTCTAAAAATTCTTTTGGACATAATTTAAATCTAGGGAGTGAGTGTATTTGATTCAGGTCGGGTCAATTCAGGTCAAGTGCGAGTTTTGATAAAGCGAACCAAGAAAAGTAGCTTCAAAAAAATACCGAGGTTGTGTGAACAACGTGGACATAAGACGGGACGAAAACAAAAAAAGCAAAACCTTGCCGGAAAATAAGGTATTTTCCTGCATTTTTGCATTTTAATATATCACATTTCACTTAAAAATAAAAATAAAATTACCAAACGTTAGTTTTAAAATACTCAAGAGAGGAAAAAGCGGTATTTAAAACAATTACCAAAAGTATATAAAACAATATTATATAAGCACACAGTCTTATCCCGATAAACGAAAACAAACCAAACCACGATTCACAAACATCAAAACAATCAGCTGTCAGTTGCTCTTCTAAACGACAGCTTATCAAATCCATCTGGAGGCAAGCACATATACCTCCAAATTATCAGGGCACCAGAAGCCAAAAAGTATCAAAAGTAGTGCGGTAGTAAAATGGACATTACTTTGGCGGAGCTAAAGTCCCTTTTAAAGGAACAAAAAGAGGAGATCTTTAAAAACATAAATGAAGCTACTGACAGGGTAATCAAAAATACGGATGAGAAAGTAGGAATTATTTCCGAAAAGGTGGAAAAGCTAGAAAAAATTGTAGAAACGCAGGGAAATATAATAAAAAAACAAGGAGCTATGTATTTGAAACAAGAAAAAAGAATTTCGCAGCTTGAAGTAGGTTTGAGGAAAAATAACTTCATTATCTTCAAAGTAGACGAAGCCGAAACAAATACAGATGATCTTAAAGTAAATGTTATTAATATTTTAAATAAAAGCAACAAAGGCTTTCAAATAATATCAAATGATATTGAAAACTGCTATCGCTTAGGGAAAATTTCTCAAGGGAATATTAGACCTATTTGTGTAACATTTAAAAGCTTCGAAAAAAAACAAAAGATACTCTTGACAAAAAAATCTCTTACCAACTACAGTATCGCAGAAGATCTCCCGAAATCGCTACTCGAGGCAAGAAAACCACTTGTCCCAAAACTCATTGAATTTAAGAAACAAGGCAAAAGAGCATATTTCAAACTAGATGAATTAGTGGTAGAAGGGCAAGTTTGGAATGAAAGTACAGACTACGATCCAGAAAACATTAGAAAAAGAATTCGTTCCACAGAAAATTCGCCATCTCAACAGTCAAAAGTTATGATCACCAGCAAAATCAAACCAAAAACAAGTATAATTGGATCAACAGAACTGAATCCAAAAAAAAAAAACAAATAACAAACCCAATAAGAAAGTTTTTAACACAGCAGAGTGCAAACGACTTACTTAATAAATCACACTCGCCAAAAACCAATCAAGGAAATGAACCTGGATGTAGCAATTCATTAAGCTTGGAATAGCAAACAATCTTAAACAACCGCACCCTGAACCAAGGCCCAAAACCTCCTGCCCTAAGAAAAATAAACAAACACAAACCCGCAACACATCATCAACAAAAACAACAGCAACAACAACTCCAACACAAAAACCAACAACAATGCCAAAATCAACACCAACAACAACGACAGCAACATCAACAACATCAAGAACATCAAGCACATCAAGAACATCAACAACATCAACAAAATCAACAACACCAACAACATGAACAACATCAACAACATCAACACCATCAACAACATCAACAACATCAACAACATCAACAGCATCAACAACATCAACAGCATCACCAACATCAACAATATCAACAACATCAACATCATCGACAAACTCAACAACGTCAACAACATCAACAACATCACCAACATCAACAACATCAACAACATCAACAACATCAACAACATCAACAACATCAATAACATCAGCAACATCAACAACATCAACAACATCAACAACATCAACAGCATCACCAACATCAACAATATCAACAACATCAACATCATCGACAAACTCAACAACATCAACCACATCACCAACTTCAACAACATCAACAACATCAACAACATGAACAACATCAACAGCAACAACTACAACAACAAAATATTATTAGGAGTGTATTAAATAGTACTGAAACAGAAAACATAAATATTGTAGCATATAATATTCAGGGATTAAATAATAAATTAATGAAAGTTGATTTTTCCCAATTTTTACATAAATTTGAAATATTTTTTCTATTTGAAACATTTATAACCTCTGATAATATAAGTAAATTTAGTAAATATTTTTCAAATTATAAACTTCATTGGATACCAGCAGTAAATTAATAAGTTCGGGAGAGCAAGCGAAGGATCCTTATATGGTTACAGATCGGACAAATTAGTGGGATCTTACATTGAATACAATGAAAAAATAATACTACAAATGAAAGACGAAAAAGAGGAGTTATATATATTGCCAACCTATTTAAATTGTAATCACTGGGATTGTGATTTTAACAAACTAACAGAAACCATACAAGTAATTGCAAAAGAAAATTTAATGGTGATCGGTGACATGAATGCACGTACTGGAGACAAACAAATTAATACATCGAACAATGTCATATCATCCTACAAAGTAAAAGAACACAGAAACTCGAAAGATGCTATTTGTAAC
Source organism: Eupeodes latifasciatus (assembly GCA_920104205.1). Taxonomy (NCBI): domain Eukaryota; kingdom Metazoa; phylum Arthropoda; class Insecta; order Diptera; family Syrphidae; genus Eupeodes; species Eupeodes latifasciatus. Next base: position 51,142,685 of record OV049927.1, read on the forward strand.
GCTAATGGATACTCTTTTGCCGAGCTCTGTCAAGATAATGATTTGTTTGTCTTAAACGGTTGCTTTGAGGGTGATGTAGATGGGGACTTCACCTACATCAGTGGACAAGGAAAATCGGTAATAGACTACTGTGCTATTTCTGGCAGTTTTGAGAACAGACTTGACCAAAACCTTGCTAAGATAGAAACCCAAACAGACCACGAATCATTGGAAAAACTTATAAAATGCATCGTAAACCCCTGGCAAAAACGCTAAACAAGTAGGGAAACAAAAATGGTTCGATAATGAATGCAGAGAGGCGAGAAAACTATCTTTCAATTTATTGAACAAAATAAGGGATTCAGCTAATGTTGATGGAAGACTTCTTTCGAGTTACAGCCAAGCAAAGGCTAGTTTAAAAAAACTGTTTAGGAAAAAGAAAAAGGAATATATACAACAAAATGCACGAAACCTCGCAACCGAAAGAAATCCAAAGGAGTATTGGAGGCAATTACAAATCCTGAAAGGACAAGGATACAAATGTGGAGTTAACATTAATAGAACCGTACTGAGAGACCACTTTAGAAAATTGCTCAACCAAAATACATTGAACATGTCTATATGTACAATATGCAGAACCATTTGTAGAAAACCAAATTCTTGATGAAGATATATCGTTAGATGAGATAATTATGGTAGTTCAACAAGCAAAAACAGGGAAAGCTGCAGGACCAGATCGCGTCCCAACAGAATTTTACAAAAACGCAACAAACCAATTTCTTCGAAAAATATGCGAAAGTTTTAACTTTATTTTTAACACGGGCCAAGTACCTGACTCTTTCAAAGAAGCTTTAGTATTTCCCATACATAAGAAAGGAGACTTAAATGATCCAACAAATTATAGAGGTATTTCGTTTACAAACGCAATAGCAAAAATGTTTACAGCAGTGTTACTTGCGCGTATAACAAAATGGGTAGACGGAAATAACCTCCTCAGTAAATACGCAGGGCCGGACAAAGCATATGTGCAAGATGTGCAAATGCACAGGGCGCAGAATTCTGGGGGCGCATTGCCAGGAGCAAGAAAATGTAATCTGATCTTGCGCAAACAAATATGTACTACTATTTGCCATTTTTTGAACCACAAACATTCTTAAAATAATCTCAAAAAAACATCCATCACATCACAACTGTCCTAAGTTATCTCTTGCGCACTAACTAACATCAATTTCATTGTTGCATTCAATGAAAATTTAACTCAAGATATCGCAGAACTAAAAATCCTACCTACCTCATTTCCAAATATTTCACCATTCACCCTGTTCATGCAAGAGAAAAAACGAAAAAATCTCAACACAAAAAAGTTCCATGCAAGAGAAAAAACGAAAAAATCTCAACACAACAAAGTTCCATGCCACCTCATATGTGCAAGATATATTTCATGCACACCGAGTCCCAAAATTGACATAGAGAGTATGACGAAGCAAAATACTTATTCATATTGAATCGTATGGGCTAGTACGTGCAGGTTTTGTATCACTCACCGTACCTGAATGTGAGTTCTCATCTACAAAGAAAACAACAGCAAAAATATATGGAGTGTCTTTGATTTGTAGTAGAAGCAGAAGGTAGCAGAGCAACCTACCTGCGCTCTTTTTTCTGAGGCATTTTTGTTGTTGTTTTTTTTTTGTGATGAGAACTCACATTCAGGTACTGTGCGTGATACAAAACCTGCACGTACTAGCCCATACGATTCGATATGAATAAGTATTTTGCTTCGTCATACTCTCTATGTTAATTTTGGGACTCGGTGTGCATGAAATATATCTTGCACATATGAGGTGGCATGGAACTTTTTTGTGTTGAGATTTTTTCGTTTTTTCTCTTGCATGGAACTTTTTTGTGTTGAGATTTTTTCTCTTGTATGAACTGAACAGGGTGAAATATTTGGAAATTAGGAATGTAGGTAGGTAGGTATGGTCAATTGATGTGCAAGTTTTCTTTTTTGCACACTGAGTATCGAAACTAACATGGGAGATATTTAAAAAAAAACTTATTCATACGGAATCATATGGGTCATAGCGTGCAGGTTTTCTTATTGCACTTGCACACTGTGTAAGAGTTAAGTGCCTGATTACAGGAGATGAAATTTTTAATAGAATGGAAAAGGAGCATAGAGCTTAAAAGTTAAAGAGGGATGATTCTATGTGGAGTCGAATTGTTCTTGCACAGGCAGTTTTTTTTTTGAAAGTTAATGACTGTTGTAACGGCTACTTTTAATGTATATCGAGTCTGGTGCAGAATGCAGATTGTTTCGATTGTTTTTTCGCTTTGTTGGTTAATTAATATTAAATAAATAGCTATCAGTTTTTAATAGAAGTGACGTATTTTGTGACAAGACCGTAATGTGACTGACTAAGTTGATTTTAGACAAGCTTGAATTAAATGAAATTTTAATAAGTAACTGTCAAAGCCAAAGTTATGATAATGGTTCGAATATGGAAGGAAAAGAAGCGGGTGTTCAGAATCGAATTCGAACCCTGGAACCAAGAGCATTTTTGGTTCCATGTTGCCCGCATTCCTTAAATTTAGTGGTTAATGGTGCTGCTCGGTTCTCATTTTATGCAGTTAAAATTTTCGATACAATTCAATGTTTGTTTAACTTTTTTGGCACGAGTACGATAACTTTGGTGCCAAGATATAATAACGGTTTTTGGTAGAGGGTCTTAATACAAGCATTTTTTACTATGGGAGGGGGGTCTATCTCCCCCCGTTTAGGCGGGAGGGGCAATTTAAAAAAGTTATTATTTAAAATGGAAAAAAAATAATTAAAAAATAACGGTGATACTTACAATTAAGTTGTATACATTTTTTTAAAGCCAACATTCTGTTCTATTAGCCAGTTTTTAAAACAAGTCAAAATTATGCGTAGTTTTTGAAAAATTTAATTTTAAACTCAAAATTTGAGTAAAAAAAGTTAAAAAAAGGTTTAAAGTGTAACTTTTTCAATACTTCAAGATTATCTACCATTGTTTTTATTTCAGAATTTATTGCTCTCCTTTGTTTTTGATCAAAAACTGAAAACAAGATGATTTTATGTCTTTTAGATTTTGAGAAAATTGAAAATAAAAATTTAATTTTAAACTCAAAATTTGAGTAAAAAAAGTTAAAAAAAGGTTTAAAGTGTAACTTTTTCAATACTTCAAGATTATCTACCATTGTTTTTATTTCAGAATTTATTGCTCTTATTTGTTTTTGATCAAATACTGAAAACTAGATGATTTTATGTCTTTTAGTTTTTGAGAAAATTGAAAATAAAAATTTAATTTTAAACTCAAAATTTGAGTAAAAAAAGTTAAAAAAAGATTTAAAGTGTAACTTTTTCAATACTTCAAGATTATCTACCATTGTTTTTATTTCAGAATTTATTGCTCTTATTTGTTTTTGATCAAAAACTGAAAACGAGATGATTTTATGTCTTTAAGTTTTTGAGAAAATTGAAAATAACCACAACTACTATTTTAATTTTTTTTGCTTGAGTGGTCTTATTTTGATAGTAATAATAATAATGGTATTTGCGTATGCGTAATGCGTGTTTGGGTGTATGCAACAGTAAGGTGTGCGCGAGTTTGGGTGTATGCAACAGTGGCATCTGTAAGGGGGGGCATGCTGCACCCCTGCAACCCCCCTGCTTGGGCACACTATAGGATTTGGGGTGGGTGCAAGTTGGAGTGCGTGCAAGGTGGGGTGGGTGCAAGGTGCGGTGGGTGCAAGATGGGGTGCATGCAAAGTTTCTTTTGCATTTAAATAAGCTGGATTTAAGAAAAATTAATTTACCCTAGGTGTATCTTAATTCATATTCGATTATTACTATCAAAATAAGACTAAGTTAATACTTAAGCAAGGAACAAGTAATTTAATTAAAATATTTTGTTTTGGTAATTTTCAATTTTCTCAAGAACTAGAAGACATCAAGTCATCTAGTTTTCAGTTTTTGATCAAAAACAAATAAGAGCAATGAATTAAACAAAAAAAAATAGTAGATAATCTGAAAGTTTTGAAAAATTACACTTTAAACCTTTTTTTTAACTTTTTTTTGTACAAATTTTGACTTTAAAACAATTTTTTTCAAAAACTATGCATATTTTTGACTTGATTTAAAAACAAGCTAATAGACAAAAGTGTTGGCTTTAAAAAAAGGTATGATACTTAATTATAAGAATTACCGTTATTTTTTAATTATTTTTTTTCCATTTAATGTACATATTTTTTTAACTGCCCCTACCGCCTAAACGGGGGGGATAGACCCCCCTCCCATAGTAAAAAATGCTTGTTTTTAACTGTTCTATACAAATCCGTTATAAACTTTGTCGCCAAAGTTATCGTACTCTCCCCACTTTTTTGCAAGTTCAAGAAATATATGAAGCCCTATAGAATTTAGAAATCTAGAGGCAAAAAACATTGCAGAATCGTTAGGAAATAAAATCTTTGATTTTACATTTATTTGCTGCCTGCTAATTTGGTTTGATATTTTAGAAAACATAATTAAACTAGTAAATATTTGCAAAGTCCGTCCGTTAATCTGTCAACTGGCATAACAGTTTTAGAAAATACAAAAAACAGTTTGATTTTAATGCGTTCCGATGAAAAATTTAATGAGTAGGTATGTTCAATTAACCGAGCGTATTGCTAGTTCCCTAGAAATACCAAATATGTTTCTTGTAGCTTCATCATTGCGATCTCAACGGAGAAAAATACTTTATGCTGATGAATGTCCTGAAACTATATTAGCCGAAACATTCAAAGTTGATTTTTTTTTTTCAAATACTTGAAAGGTTTGATACGTATATTATCAATTTTACATTTTTGAGTAACATAAGCGAATGTTTAAAAAATAAAAATGTAAATGCCTTAATTTGCAGAATGTTTTAACATAAAGTAGTTTTAAATATTTAGATGGAGAAGAATTGTTTCAAGAGTTAACCGTAATATCCCAGCTTGTTACGCCACAAAGCTCAAGTTTAGATGTGTTAAATTTTATTTTTAGTTCAAACCTTGAAGATTTTGCTCCAAATTTAGTAACTGCTCTCCAAATCCTTAATACAATCCCGGTCACGGTAGCTTCAGGAGAACGTAGTTTTTCTAAACTTAAAATTATTAAAAATTATCTTAGGACAACCATGACTCAAGAGAGATTGGTAGGTTTATCTATAATGTCCATTGAAAAGAAATTATTAAATTCTTTAGACTTTGATGATCTCTTTTCTGAATTTGCAAAATGTAAGGCCAGAAAAGTAAGTTTCCAAGTTTAAAAGTTTCCCCTCTGCTCATTTCTTCGCTGCGTTTTAGTTTAATGGTTTAGGCCTCCTGGGGATACCTCAATAAAAAAAAACGCATTGAAAGTCTACCTCCTGGGTAATCTGGGAAAGGCTTATGCTTGTGTATCAGTTTATGTGTAAAAAAAATATAAAAAAGGGGCGCTTTCTACAAATATTGCACAGGGCGCAAGTTTGGCTTGGGCCGGTTCTGTAAATACGAATCGGGTTTCCGCTCAGGTTACTCGACAACAGATAATATCTTCATGATAAATACAATTATTCAGGACTTCCGACTCCGTCAACGCAAATTATACATTTTTTTCATTGATTTCAAAGCCGCTTTCGACACTATAGATAGAAAAGCTCTTTACTTCAAATTAAACCAACTGGGAATTTCGACAAAAATGTTAAGAATAATTAAAGAACTTTACAACGGATCTAAGTCAGCAGTATGGGATGGAACAAAAGCATCAGAATGGTTTGAAACTAAAACTGGATTAAAACAAGGATGTTTATTAAGCGCCATGTTGTTTGTCCTTTTCATAGATGATGTGACATCTTCTTTACCTGCCGGAATCAACATAGCTAGTACAGTAATAAAATCTCTTCTTTATGCTGATGATATGATACTACTTGCCGAATCACCTGAAAGCTTACAGTTGATGATTAATAAGTTGAAAGAATATTGTAATTTTTGGAATCTTATTATCAACATAGATAAATCTAAAGTTATGATAGCGGGATATACGAGAGGAAGTTGTTCACAAAGAGAGAAATGGTATTACGGTAGAGAAAATATTGAAGTCGTCAAAAGTTACAAATACCTTGGAATAGATGTAACTCCATCCTTCAATATGAAACAACATCTTGCATCAAAACTTGTCACAACAAAAAATGCAATTAATGTTAGTTGAAATCTACTATTAAAAAAGAAAGAGGTACCGAATTCAGCCAAATACAAAGTTTATGAGGTGGTACTACGTTCAATGATGTGCTATGGAACCCAGGTCTGGGGTTTTCAAGAATACCATTAAGTCGAAAAGCTTCAAAGATTCTTCATTAAAAAGATATTTCAGCTACCTAAAAATACACCAAACTACATGATTCAGCTTGAAACTGGATTGGCCGCACTCTACATATACACACTAAAACTCCATGTTGACTACATTATAAAAGTTATCTCAACCTATAGTCAAGAAAGATTACAAAACATTCTAGGACTGTACGCTATTGGGAGGAACCACCCCTTTATACAAAAATGGAAAGATCTAGCGGAATCAGTTGCCTCTCCTTTGGCTATAAACCTTGAAAGACTTTTAGAACTAAAAAATCAAATGTATGCAATAATAAGAGAAATAGATATAAAACGCAGAGAAAACTATATGAAAAAAAGCAAATGAATCAGAAAGTCGCCTTATATACCCGACATTAGTCTATAATCTCGACGAAAATAATTATTTCACCGATACAAATAGTTGCAGAAAAATATCTTTGTTATTTCGATCAAGAGGAGAACTCCTTAACCTGAATAGAACATCTTTTAACAGCGCCGAAACCAACTGCTGCACACTTTGTAACCAACATGCTAGAGAGGACACGTTTCATTTCATAGGTATTTGCCCAATATTGAGAAACTGAAGGATCCAGGATTTTGAAAAACCAACATTAACCTTAGAAGAACTTAAAAAGTTACTTAATGGTCCGAATTGGGACGTTATTTATAAATACTGCGAAGCAGCTTTGCACTACCGAAAACTAATTATTTTAGAATTTAATTAAATCACTTAAAATATTGTATGTATATGTTACTCACTCTGACAGACGGCTATTTTGGCCATTGCCATCTCTTTTTCATTTAAAGCAATGTGACACGATCATGTAAAATTTTTAAAAACTGTTTAATAAATGAATCTATCTATCTATCTAATTTAAATCTACAGTTGATTGCATCGTCAATTTTTGAACATTCTTGCTTTATGCCTGTCAAGTGACATGTCTCCTTTAAAAATATATACCTACAATCTTCTTTAATTGGAGTAAACATTTTTTTTCAATTTTTTGGTTTACAAAGCTACAAAATAATAACTGTATATTCAGTTTTTCTTTAATTCACAAATTGATATCAACCTATCAACTTAAAAGTTTGGCTTAGATAAAAGGTAAAATACAAATCAAAAGACATGTACATAATTGTATATTTAGAAATATTCACAAAAGAACCTCTATTAGAATAATGCAATTTACATGATGCCAATTAATTTATTTCTACCGAGGCCTTACACTAAGGCAAAACCGATCGGTATATAGAAACCACTTTTTTTATGAATATTTTAAATTAAACCTTAAGGGCATGTCTCATGTAAAAAAATTGATTGGTGCTTTGCGCTTAGCTTTGTAGCGTTCACATTTTTTTAAATATTTAAACGAAATAAACGGGTTTTGATTGAAAATATATTGGGCTAAATATTTATAAAGGAATCCAAAATTTAAAAAAAATGTTTGTTCCTTAACAGCACTAGAATCACTAAAAAATCATTAAATTCAGGTAGTTACTTGGGAAAATCAATGGGGCAGTATGTTAAATATAATTTTTTATTTTTTTTATATTTTTTTCCAAAAAACAATACATTTTTATACATAGCACCGATTTTTTTTTTTTTTAATTTATTTATTTATTCCAAGAAAAATTCTAGAAAACTATGAAAAATAGGGCAAATTTGCATTGTGGCATAGGTGCAATAATTGATAGGACTTCCAAAGTATAACAGCCAGCTAAGTCAATTCAACTTTTTTTCAAATTCTAAAGATATGTGCAGATATTTGCTTTTTAATTTTTTTTTTTTAAATAGTTATAGTAACTTTTTTAGACAAAAAATCCAAAATGCTTTCTTTTTTTCCCAATTTTTTTTGGTAATTCATGGGGCGAACTGATTTTTTTTTTAGTTTTAACTTTTTTTTTTAAAAAAAAGGTCCATATATAGTACACATAGTGTGGATTTTGAAAAAAAAAAATATTTGTCGCAACATAATTAAAAATGCATTTCAAAATAACAACATTTGTGGTGCAATTGTGAGGGATTGGGAGCTTATATAATTCCAAAATATTTTTTTTATTTTTTTTGGCATTTTGTTTATTCTATTTAAAAAAGTAAAAAGTTCTTGCGCCCACTATTTATTTAATTTAATTATTATAAAAGAGGTCTATTTTGCATTTTTTAACAACAAATTTCTTTGTAAACGCACACAATGAAGTTTCCAGTTCCCAAGAATGCCGCTGCAATACAGCGCTTAGGAAGAGAATTCTTTGCAAAAGAATTTCGCCCGCCCATTCTCTCTCAGATTTTTTTTTTGTTGTTGTTTTTGGTCTCATGGCTCATTTAGTTTTTTATTCTTTGTTTTGTAGGCTTGCGGTACACAATAACAGAAAATATCAAAAAAAAACTTTTCTTAGACATATTTTTTTATTTCTAGTATGTGCTAAGGTCATGGAATCGTGATTTGGGTGTTACGTAGTCAATCGTATAAGCAGAATTTGATTTTTGGTTCAACTTTCGGCAAGTTTTGTTGTTGCACATTGTAGTGTAGGTATAAAAAAGGGTAAATAGGTATTGTAGGTATGGAATCGTGATTTGGGTGTTACGTAGTCAATCGTATAAGCAGAATTTGATTTTTGGTTCAACTTTCGGCAAGTTTTGTTGTTGCACATTGTAGTGTAGGTATAAAAAAGGGTAAATAGGTATTGTAGGTATCGTGAATTCGCTGTCATATATGTATTTTGTTTTCTTGATTTTTTTTGCGTACTATCACTCCTCGATATTGCATTTTTTTGTGATTTTGTGCATGGTCAGCTGCTTTCCTTAGATAAAGGAAAAATGCAGAAGTCATATAAAAAAGGAAGGTATGTATAAGTATGTAGGTATGTCCTTTTTTTCCAACGCGTATGTAATACACCTACATACCTACTTGATGGAATTTCGCTGTCACTTTGCATGGTGGGAGCATGGGATGATGGGATCGTGGTGAAGATGCTCAGTATGTTTTTTAATTCTAATTATAATAAAATACTTCTAATAATTATTTGAAAATATTTGTTTTACTTGTCACAAGCCAAGACGTGGTTTCAATTTTTTTTTAAGATCTCTTTTTTTCAGCTTTTACAATTTTCCTAAAAAAAATATAATGCTTTTTTATCTAAAATAATGTTTTTTTAAATTCCTGAGCGGCAGCACTGTATACTAGTGAGCCTACTCCGATTCTTTTCTTTTTACCAGTTCCACGAAAAAAATTCTCAAAAAAATATTAAAACAAAATAAGTATTTTCAATAATTAGAAAATGTCGACCAACAAAAGAAATTCAAGAAAAAAACATCTCCATCGATAACAAAATACCCACTTGCTTTATAAGATTCGAACCATATGCAAAACACAACAACAAAATATCTAGGTAGAAAGCAAGAACCTATTTACAAACAAATTCAAGAAAAAACATTTCCATGGTCAGCAGAAATACCTACCCCCATTTTCTTTATAAAATTCGAACCATATGCAAAAGACAACAACAAATCTACCTAACTAGACATAAAAAAAAACCGGTTTATCATGCAACGTTGTTCATCCATATATCTTTTTGTGTGAATGTGTATATCTATTTCTTATTTCTTTTATTGGCTGCTTGAGTGCTTGTGTGGAAATATATCCCTCGCTCTGAGGGACAAAAAAGATCAAGAGGCAAATAGAGTAATAAGAAATTCAAATTTTGAATTTGATAATGAAGAGAGTAACGTTCTTTCACTAATACATTCAAATACATTTACATGAGTTCTGAGTTCGCTTCTGCATGAGACCTACCCTTAAACGAAAGCTCTCATTTTTGTAACATGTCATTTTTGTTACTCCCTTTTGGCAATCCAGAATGTTTTGTAGCGCTATTTTGTAAAACTATAGAAATGATTTAATCAAATCTGTTGTTATCTCCCGTTCCCGTACCTCGTTTAGCTATAAAATAAAACTATCAACATCGATCAAACCTATAGGTAGGTATAGGAATGTTGGCTTCCAAGACGCACCGCTCCGCGAGAGAAATTTTAGGGGCACAATATTGGGAAACAAACTGCGCTTTCAATGGCAATTGCTAACAACAACAAGAACAAATGAATGAAATTATTGTATAAATATCGCTAAAGCATTATTCTCGTGTGAAAACATGCAATTATGGTTTATTTCTTTTCATTCATTCTTCAATCTTACATACATACATACATACATATGTATATATATCTGAATTCGATTCTTGAGAAATTCATTTCGTTGTGTTGCGTACCTTTGCGCTGCGCTACGCTGCTGTATTTTGCGGTGTCCTTTTTTCCCCGAGATTTCAAAATCCCATTCCAACACATCGTTTATACACAGAAAAGAGCTCGACATGAATTCTTTTGTTTGCTAGTTTTATGTTGTGACATTTATGTGATTGTTTTTTTCTGATTTTTCGAAAAATATACATATATGCCATCAAAAATATAGTAGGTACTTGTACATATACGTAATATGCTCAAATTATTGACATTACATCATCTCCTCTGTATAGACCCTGATGGATATCCTGTGGATTGGGTCTGTCTTTAAAGCTACAGCAAATCGGAGAAATATCAGAAAATCACTTAAGGGGTTTTGAGTATAAATTTCTTCTGACTGTGAATTAAATTGTGCTACAAGCTAAGGTCCTCATTATTCAACGAACCGATTAAGGCTTTTTTTATGTTTGTCCTTTTTGCCTCATGGTGTGTTTTTTTTTTAAGAGGATACTCGTATATTGCCATCAAGATTCAAATTAGGTGGAAGTAATCTTAAGTTTTGAAATATATCATTAATTAAAAGATAATAAAGTAAGAATAACATAACGGTAATATGTAAAGATAACATGCACGCAACGGGCCGCTGTTGTATGCTTTTTTAATTTAGGAGTGGAGCTTTTTTTGAATCATTTCAACGTCTAGTTTTTAAAGGTTTCAAAGCTGAAATCATTAAAATAATTTAGTGTTTGTTATAATTTATCTAGTAGCTTACAAAATATGGGCAGTATAAAAAAATAATAGAACTATCTTATACTATCTTACTATCGCTTACAAATTCTATTGCAATTAAAAGTGTATAAGGAAGAGTATAGACAAATTTAAAAACATATTTATCAACTCTTCATTCTTTTAGGAGAAAATATTATATTAAATTGTTAATCTCAAACAAAAGGAAGTAATTTCAAATAATTCCCACTAAAAAATAATAAAAACGAATTGAGAATGGTTAAAATTGTTGCTAACTCTTAAACACATTGTCGTTGCACATTTCTTTTAGGTAGCCTAAACACATCTTTGAATTTAGAACTAATCACTTTGTCCTTGTCTTTGGCCCGTGGAATAAAACCAAGTGAAATATGGCCAAATTTCAAGAATTGGCCTCATTTCACCTTTTTAAAGTGTAATAAAGCCACTTCCCCACAGTTGATCTTATTACACTTAATAACAAAGGGAAATAAAGCCAAAGTGGTTTTATTGCACTTTTAACAGTATGGTTTGCTATAAATACAAAGACCTCGCACTTATCCCAAATCCTAGTGTGCCCAAGCGGGGGGTTGCAGGGGACAACATGCCCCTCTTACATACCTCGCCTTAAAATAAGTTGGTCTTATTTCTCAAAATAATTTGGCGATATTTCACTTTGTCAAAGTGCAATACGACCAACTGTTGAATATTGACTACATTTCACTTTTGTGAAGTACAATAAGGCCAATTTTTGAAAATTGGTCTTATTTCATTTGGCCTTATTTCACGGCACCCAGTTTCTTTTAAGTTCAACCAAGACATATTGCATTATTTTAAAATCAAATAATTTTGATGGGCCTTCCATTAAGTGTATTGTATTATGGAGATTATATTCTTTCTGCAACTTTTATGTGTGCTTAGGTTCATTATCTTGTGTGAATCCTCATTAATTGGCATGTCCTCTTCGGCAAAAGGCATCATTGCTTGGAGTCCGGATTTAGTCCACAGAACATGTTTTTCATTTAATTCAAAGAATTGGCCTAGCTTCAGAGGGTAAACAAAAACTAGCAAAAACTTATAGTGCTTCCATCAAATTGTAATTGTTATTCTTGCCGATCTTAACCCCCTTTTTAGTTTAAATAAAAATTAATCGTTAAGAAATGAGAATCCTTACTTAAAAAAATTCTAATTTTGACAAAGATAAAATAAATTTTAAACAAAATGTAATAAGTGATTTAAAAACATTTCGGCTAGAAAAAGTAAACAATTAATTGGAAGAACAAATACATGTACAAATCGTCTTTCTAAAGGGAGCTTGTGAGGAAGGGCTTTTAATAATAAAAGCGAAAAAGATTGGTGACGTGAAATAACGCCAAATGAAATAAAGCCAAATCCAACAAATTTGGCATTATTTCGTTTTTGAAAACGAAATAAGGCCAAATTTTCAATTTGAGTTTATTTCGCTTTAGAAAACGAAATAATAGCAATTTGGCATTGTTTCGATTTAAAATTTTGCAGAATTAGGAAAAAACATAAATTAAAATTATCTTTTGTTTTCTCTCTATGCTAAAACAAGTTTTTTTGAATTGATAGCACGGCGGCGGCGTACTAACAGCTAGGTATGTACGGGGGGCATGCTGCCCCCCTGCAACCCCCCTGCTTGGGATCACTATAGGATTTGGGGTGGGTGCGCGTTTGGGTATATGCAAAGAACACGAATGCGTTGAGATTCTTTCATAACTGTGAGCCATACTTGCTTTTTTTTTTTGGGAATTTCTTTGATTTTAGTGCTCAAATGCAAAAGTTTTTTGCATATACCCAAACTCGCACCCACCCCAAATCCTATATTGATCCCAAGCAGGGGGGTTGCAGGGGGGCAGCATGCCCCCCCCCCCTTACATACCTAGCTGTTAGTACGCCGCCGTGCTATCAATTCAAAAAACTTTTTAGCAAAAGTAGCTATTCTAGACAATAAATCAGCCATTTTTGAATTTTAAAACATTCGGCGTTGTTTCCATTATTTTTTTGGCCTTATTTCTTTTTATAAATCGAAATAAAGCCAAATTGGTTTTATTTCGTTTTGAACAACGAAATAAGGTTCCATGTCTTAACAAGAGAAAAAATAAATTGTTCAGCATAGTGGTGTGTCTAAAGCGCGGCGAAATTAATTTAAGGCCTTTAGACCGAGCAAAATAGTACCCGGGACTTCTTCCATGAAATACGTTATGACGTAACAGAACGTTTCGATACAAAGTATATTTATTTAAATTAATTCCTAATAAGGAATTATGGCAAAATAAAACACTTTAATAATTCTAAGGGTTTTGTATGAAATTTTTATACTTGCAGTTTAAGAACTTTTGCCCGAATAAAATAAATAAAACATACATACATAAAAACAACAACAATTACTTGTGTGTACTTAGAAAAATGCTAATCGGTTCAGTATAGTTCGATAGAACGAAAAAACCTGTAATTGGCTTACAACTTTCATGTGGGTGCGGTGGCGTAGTGCGTAGTGCACTAGCTCCTCACACGCTAGGTCGCTTGTTCAAGCCCAGCTCGGGCAAAAGTTCTTCAAAAAATTAAATTGAACATAAAGCGATTAAGCACCACTAAAGGAGTCTGATGATCGGGTTGGCCCCCGTGAAATAGCTATAACTCCAGCCTATGAACTTGGTGGTAGCACACACAAGTTGTTGTTGTTTCATTCTAAATTTTCAATTGTAAATCCGGCAAGCAGCTGCCTTAAACTGCAAGTATAAAAATTTCATACAAAACCCTTAGAATTGTTAAAATTAAAATCTTGACCAGCGTCAAACTCTTTCGCCTCATCACCCTCCTCATACGAATCAAATCGAATTGTTGGCTTATGAAAAGAGAGGAGATAATAGAAAGAACCTGAATAAAAACAACAACAATTACTTGTGTGTACTTAGAAAAATGCTAATCGGTTCAGTATAGTTCGATAGAACGAAAAAACCTGTAATTGGCTTACAACTTTCATGTGGGTGCGGTGGCGTAGTGCGTAGTGCACTAGCTCCTCACATGCTAGGTCGCTTGTTCAAGCCCAGCTCGGGCAAAAGTTCTTCAAAAAATTAAATTGAACATAAAGCGATTAAGCACCACTAAAGGAGTCTGATGATCGGGTTGGCCCCCGTGAAATAGCTATAACTCCAGCCTATGAACTTGGTGGTAGCACACACAAGTTGTTGTTGTTTCATTCTAAATTTTCAATTGAAAACACTTTAATATCTGTTGATATAATGAATAGAACTAAATCAAGATTCAAAATATGAAAAATGAACCTCAAGGAACGTAACCCACTGTAATTTCTGCGAATGTTTTCAGATATAGGAGCTCAATTTACTATTAATTTAAAAAATCTATAGGTACTTAGCTTTGCTAACAAACTCTAAATACTGAATATTTAAAACTATATTTGGTAGGTTCGTAAGATTAATTTCTCATTTTTAACATACCATGCTAAGAGTTTTTAATGGATTAAGTTGAAGTTTATTAGAGTTAGCTCAACTTTGAATATTGGTCATACAAGTACAAGTATACCTTTTCTAAAGGAAGACGGTAAGGTTATTAGTCTGAAATGAGATGGTTCACATCTCACATGAAATACTCCTTTTTGGAATAGAGATAAAAGTAGCATTCTTTCATGCTTCAGAAAACTCACTTCTAAAAAAAAACAAGCATTTACAATATCTTTAAGCGGAGGATGATTAATTGGCAAAATAAATATATAATAAATATATATGTAATATAATATAATTTATATAAGAATAAATTTAGCAGCAATTTTGTCAGAACCGACAGCATTTGATTTTAGAGGTCTGAGCGCACAGAATATCACTTCATCCACACATTTAAATTAAAATAAGCTAGCTTCATTTTCAGGCAACCTAATATAAGGACTCATATTGTACCAGAGGTGCAAGGAATTAAATATTACTTCTGGATTAATTAAACACTCTGACGAATTTTTATCTTTAGCAACACCAATATCTTTTAAGTTCTTCTAGAGCTCCTTGGAGCTTAAGCTGACGTCAAGATAAAAAAAAATCTCCCTCTCGATATGTATAAGATAATCGACTTTTTTCTAGCAAAAATATATGCGCCGGTTGAATTCCGAAGGAAATTTTATATTTTTATTTTGTAAAAACGTTCTCTTTCTTTAATAAGTGTTGCAATATCACCACTGTAACACGGACATACTTTGGGTTTTTTTAACTTTTTTGCTCAAAATCGGAACATAACCATCAAATAGAATATGTATGTAAGAAATTATTGAACAACATACCTTAATCGTTTACTTCACTTGCGTATACAATTTCGTTCCAGTAATATAACATCTTTATAGATATTTAAAAGTGCGATATGATCTATAACTAAGATTTTCTGAGGCACGCACATTTTTCATATCAAATTGAATGCATAAGATCATGATTAAAAGCCGAAGTTAGCCGAATTTGGTCATTAGGTACTCCACAATTTATTCACAATGGATAAACATAGTTTGTCACATTAATAGTTGAAAAGACGTGATGTGTTATAATTAACTAGTAGGTTTACATTAAAAATGTTATGGCATTTTTAATATTTAAAATATTGAACAAAACAAATACAAAAGTTGTTCATGTGCAATTTCGCTAGTATTACGCTTTCGTTCGTAATAACACTTTATTTTTAAAAAAATTCATGAAATAATATTTTGTTCAATACATTAAATGTTTTAAGTTAACAAGAATTTAAATTGTAATTTCATTTTAAAGTTCACACATTATGAATTTCAAAAATATAACACGTGTGTACCTATATTTATTGTAAAATCTTAAGTTGACGAGAGTTTGATTCAACATTGACGATTAACTTGGAGTCCGTGGCAATAAACAAAATAATGTTATTCTAGTAATGTTTAATCCAGCACTCTTTTGCCTTATTAAATGTGTTATTTATGGTGGTGAAATTTCGTCTGACATATTGTATAAAACGTATTGTTTAAAAAACCGATTCAAAGAAACTAATCAATAGGATCATGTGTTAGATCCGTTCACGTTGAGCTCATGAGAAACACCAGTAGGTAAACTAGACTAACTAATCAATGGAGAAATAATTTTTACAATCGCCTTATTATTGACCCTGGAATCTAATTCTAAGATTATTAGAGAGAAGACTGTGTGTGCGTGTGTATACCAGTGGCGATTACTGGTCATAGCGTTAGGGTTAGCTACTTTCTTCTAGAGGTACAAGATAAGTTTTCAAGAACTATAATTAGTTTTATTCAAATCTTCCGCCCTAGGCTTACATCATCGATAAATGTAGAACATTTTTCATGAATTTTTTTGTTAAAGTAATATCGGAAAACAATATACATATAATTGGGACTTTAATTGAACGTCTGAAGTCTCGTCTAGCATAATTGCGACAAATTCTGACTGTCTGATTCTATTGGAAATTTGATTGCCAACTTTATTTTATGGACAACTTCGGGTTTGCAAGAAAGCATGCGTGATACAGGAAAAAAAGGCCAGCAAAACAATTTATTTTTATTCTCGCAACCAGCTAGCCATTTTCAAATGCAATATTGATTTTCGATAAAGGTTCGAGTATTCTTCCTTGTATGTTGATTTTAAATCTGTTAGCTTTGGACATGGAAGCTTATTATTAACTATTAATAGCTTCCCCGAAAACGATCTTATTCTAAATGTTTTTTCTAATAATTCTTCAATTATGGTCTTTGCTTGGATTTCATTTCAGTTCCGAGATCATGAACATTCCAATATCATGAAAATAAAGTATCTATTTTTAAACAAACAAAGAAGAATCTGGTTACATCGTCGCAACTCATAGCCTAAAACCGGATACATAATATTTTATATACTAAGATATGAAAAAAAAAATAATAATGGTATAGTAAAGTGCCGAAATTGTTTCGTTTTTTTTTAACATACAATTATTTAGCTGGTCATAGAATTGCAATTATATGGTTTTATTTGATTTTTTGATTGATTAATTTTTTATTTAATTCTTTCATCTAAAATAAATACAGATAAACAATATATATATGCAAGTACATAGAGAATCAAATAATAATGTTCATTTTTTAACTTAAGAAAGTTAGTGTGAAATGACATTTCAATGATGTGGGGTGACAATCAGAATATATTATTTTACATTTATTTATATTACATTTTACTTATTTATTTTTTATTTATTTATTTATTTATTTATAGATTTCCAAGGCAATATTTGAGTTGACAATAAGATTAAACAAGACAAAAGTCAAATTAATTTTTTTATTGAATATTATTTGCAAATTAAATTTTATACAATTTGTATTATACTTTTTAATTGAAAAAGAATTGAATTTGAAGTAATGCAGGTGCATAAGTCGTTATATTATTTTATTTTGTTTTATTTTTCGTTCTGGTAATTTTCAATTTAGTCATATAGTATTCATTTTTTTTAAGTATTAATAAGAGCAACGAATTCTGAATGAAAAAAGGTATTTACTTTATAAAAATTTTGAAAAACCACGATTCAAACTGATTTTTATACTTTTTTGACAAATTTTAGTTTTTCTTCGAAAATTATGAATTAATATCACTTAAAAAAAGCCTGGTTGGAGAACCCGCTGGCTTTAAAAAATGTATAATTCGTAGGTAGGTGTGAATGTTACTTTTTTATTAAAAGTAAAATGTTTGTTTTAAACTGAGTGTTCTAAACAAATCTAGTAAAATAATTTCCTAGTATCTTGCAGATATGAATTGGTATGGACTTATATTAATAATAACTACAATATAAAAAATGAACATAAAACATACCGGTCATAACACATCAAATACTTAACTAGTGAAAAGCACTTTCTGAAATAATTTTCCTTCCAGTCTAAAAGCACGTCCAAACAAAAACTATTTCCTATTAAAAAATTGAAAAATCCGCCTATGCTCTAACATCTGTGTGAAATTTCTTTTTACTCACATATCGATATCGACTCCAAAAAATAGCGCTAATATCAGCGCTAACTGACGAACATGCTCTTGTTCGATACATTCTTGTCGTGCTGGGTCAATTTCGCTACCAAACATAAATTTCACACAAATAAATAACCTCGCACTCGCACAATTATTATCTGTTTTTAAAAACAAAAAATATGGTATGAATAGTTGATGTGTTCGACGATCATGTTCGAATCGTCGCTCGGTCTTGTTCTTCCTGCCATAGTCCATACCAGATTTTACTGAAAGCTGAAACAAAAAAGTACTGAAAAAGACCAAATAGTACTGAGCTCTTTTAAATGGATTAAAGTAAACGAACACACAAATTCAAAAACAAAATGTAGCTATTTATTAACGAGAACAAAATCAAAACAAATTTATTTGTAATTACATATTTAATATTAGATGAACATAAATTGAGAAAAAAAGGAACTTCATTATTAATAGCTATGTAGATAAATATCGGACGGATCCCCATATCACAGTTAGGAGTTTTCATTGAAACTTATCATTGAATATTTGTATTTTGTGAGTTTCAATGATCTTTATAACTGATGACTTACATATGTATGTACATAGATAATTTTTTACTCTAAAAGTTCTTTTTGAAGTGGTTTGTTTGTAACATTTTTACTCACAAGATTTTTATAAATTATAAAGCTGTGACAACATTCATTTTTTATCAGATTTTTCGTTTCTATCAGTGCAGAGCACGTTTGCACTTGCAAACGGTTTCTTAATTTAGTTTTGATTATGTTTTGGTATAAATATATTTTTTCAACATTTGCCGAAGAGTGAGGAACACAAAAGGCACCCTGAACATTGCAATGAATATCTTCAAACATTAACTCATTGAATTCATTTTTAAGAAGACCAATTTTTGCCCAAAACTCTGATATGGAAACATTTCTCATTTTTTTTTTAAATATTCTCAGTCAGCTAGAGCTCTATATTCATTGTTTATCAGTTCAATATTTTTGTGTTCATTGGAAAAAAAACTTTAAAATAAATTGAACGATAGAGTTAACTCGACCATCCAACACTGGACTTTGGGAAAAATTTTGAATTCCGTTTAAGAAAACGTCATCGAAATCAAATCTTTTTCCAATGTCTTGCAGAAATGTAATGTAAAACAATTTAGTATGATTTTTAAAGCTATGAATATCTGTTTCCCTTAATTTGTTTGAATTGTAAAGGATTTCAGATTCGGTGCGGCAATATATTTCCATAATAGGTAAGTGGTTTTCTAAAAGATTAATGGAGTTTATCGGTTTATCATCAAATGCTTTCCTTTTCATAAAATTTCTGCAGAGTTGTTTAAAAATAGATTTCAATCTTGGAATTAAGACGTGCACTCTTACATCTTCGGATTGCATTTCCAAGTTAACATCATTAATTAGTTTTAAGATATAACTATAAGATAAAAAAGTGAAATATAACTTAACATTTAAGTCCTTAAGGCTGGAAGATATGAAGTTGAGGTTTTGTTTCTCATAATTGGATTCAAATTCACCAAGTTCCAAATAATAACACAAAGGGTCCCATTGCTCTAAGATGCGGTTAAGTGCGCTGCCTATTAACACAAAAAAATTTGCATAAGCGCAATTTTGAAATGCATTCTTTCAAGTACCTGACGGGAAAGCCATCGCGTAGCACAATATTTTAAAATTTTGTGTAAATTAGTTCCAAAATGTTCTTGGAACTCTTGGAATTCCAACACTCTGCTAGAGCTGTTACAAAAATGGTGATTTATTTCCTTTATTAGCTTATCGACTACGCAGCCATTTAAAATGAGGCTGGGAACGACTTCCTTTAATTTTGCCTGAAAACCGTTTGTTTTGCCCATCATAACAGGACAATTATCTGCGGTGAATCCAACCATGTTTTTAAATGAAATATTTTTTTGTTCAAAAATATTTTTAATTGTGTTAAAAATTCCGGAAGCCTTTCCGTCAGGAACTTCAGTAAGTGTCAAAAACACATCATTGCACTTTTCGTCGTATATATATTTATAGTTATATACATATATATGAAAATATAGTAAGCGTGAAAAAATTTGTATGAAGGTATTATGAGATTTTATATATCAAAATTTGACATCAACAAATATTTCAATAATACACAACATTTTTATTTATTTTTTTCAAACGCTTCCTTAAATTCACCATTTCATTTATAACAATTAATGCAATTTTATAATTTTTATATAAAGGGGCGTTCATGAAACTTTTGTCGGAATCTTTACGATTTTACGACGTCGGAAAGTTTCTGACGTTTCATGAATACCCTTATTGGGTAATTGTGATTTGGGTATGTTCGCATCGCACATAATTTTTTGTAAGTGAAGTTGTGAAGATAAAAGAAAATTTAGTAAAGGAATTAATCAATTTTGTACAAACAATTCAAAATAGTACTGAAAATGGCAAAGATGTACTTACGTACTGAGAAAATCAAATAGTACTGAATTCAGTACAATAGTAAGCCTTTTTCCAACGGTGGTCCATACGAAGTTCAAAGAGAGGAGACATCAAACTCTTGGTCGAGCCTGGTCCTGGTCTTCCTCTCTGTTGTTAATGTGTACCATACCAGCATTTGCATATACTTCGTCTGGTTTATCGCTTTTTTTTGCGCTTACCCTTCTAGCGCAAACTTTTGCGATGACCAAAGCCCAATGTTTCAAGATAGATTAATTATTGTATGAGAGTTTTATTGCATGAAATGAAAATTATTTGTAGAAAAGTCACTTTGAATGCAAGTTATGTAACTACAACCGAATTTTTTAACATTATGGTCAACTGTTGAGTTTTGGTTAGTAAATCAATTACCAAAAAAGAGGCTGGGATGCGACCCACACTGATAACTTCCCATCCCGTCTATCGATTTGTCTTGCTTAAAAGTTTGTCTAAATGTATCAATTCTTACCAAATTTGCGTTCTATTTTTTTTTGATTTTATTTTTTTTTATGAAAAAACGGTCTGTTGGATTTTTATAAAAAAATTACTGAATATAAAAAACAATATTTTCTGTGAAATAAAATAAGTTTGAAGCCAATATTTTTAATTTTTGAAAAGCTATTTGAGCCGAAAATCAATTTTTACCAACTTTTATTAATTTTTTTGTTTAGGTTTTTATTTTTTGTAAAAAAACTGTCAATTCGATTTTTCTCAAAATTTGTCCTAATGTTGAAAACAATATTTCTTATAAGTTAAAATTAGTTAGAAGCCATAATCTCAAATTTTTGAAAAGATATTTAAGTCGAAAATCAATTTTTACCAACTTTTGTTAAATTTTTTTTTCGGTTTTTAATTTTTTGTAAAAAAACTGTCAATTCTATTTTTTTCAAAATATTACTGAATGTTGAAAACAATATTTTTTGAAAGATAAAAGTAGTTTAAAGCCAATATCTCAAAGTCTTGAAAAGATATTTGAGTCAAAACTCAATTTTTACCAACTTTTTTTTTATTTTTTTTTTTAGGTTATTATTTTTTGTAAAAAAACTGTCAATTCGATTTTTCTCAAAATTGTTCCTACTGTTGAAAACAATATTTCTTATAAGATAAAATTAGTTAGAAGCCATAATCTCAAATTTTTGAAAAGATATTTAAGTCGAAAATCAATTTTTACCAACTTTTGTTAATTTTTTTTTTCGGTTTTTAATTTTTTGTAAAAAAACTGTCAATTCTATTTTTTTCAAAATTTTACTGAATGTTGAAACCAATATTTTTTGAAAGATAAAAGTAGTTTAAAGCCAATATCTCAAAGTTTTGAAAAGATATTTGAGTCAAAACTCAATTTTTACCAACTTTTTTTTATTTTTTTTTTAGGTTTTTATTTTTTGTAAAAAAACTGTCAATTCGATTTTTCTCAAAATTTTATCAGATGTCAAAAACATTATTCTTCGTTGCACAAAATTGTTTTGGAGATGAAATCATATTTTAGTCGTAAAATTTTCGAAGTGACAAATTTTTTTTTTCAGTTTTTTTGATTTATAAAAAAAACCGTTAATTGAATTTTTTTCCAAAAATATAATTGTTTTGTATCACGTTACAATATATAATACAAAATTTAATTCAAGTCTCTAGCGTCATTGGTTCATGAGATATTTAGGGTTAACCAAAATTTTCACCTTTTTTTTAAACTGCTATGGTAAAAAAACCACCCACGCAATTTTCTTGAGAGCCCTTTCTGCATCTTTCTGCCTTATTATCTGTATAACAAAATTTATTTGAAGTCGATATCTTTTCTGGTTCTTGAGCTATGGACGACGAAAAAAACGTCGCGAACGTACGGACGTACGGACGTACGTACACACGCACGCACAGACATCTTTCTAAAAATCTTTTATTTCGACTCTAGGGACCTTGAAACGTCGAGAAATGTCAAAATTTTCAATTTGTCAAATCGGACCCATTACAATAACTTCCTATGGGAAGTTAATAATATACATATTAAAAAATTAGATTTATTCTAAAAGCGCCGCTAAACCAGCTAACTATGAGGAATCGCCCCTGGTGTATACGTACGTACGTCCGTACGTCTGTACGTCAACGTCCCCACGTTCAGGAAGCTTTGTTCGTCTTCCATATCTAAAGAAACAGAAAAGATATCGACTTCATATAAATTTTGTTATATAGATAACTAGCGGCCCATCCCGGCTTCGCACGGGTAGACATAAATAGGTACAGATATTTAAGTTATAAGCATACTAATTAAAACGACCATGAATCACTAAATTAGAAAACATTTTTTTGTCCAATCATTAATACTCTTCGCAGTGTATGCTAGACATTTTATGGCTAATTTTTTACACCTTCGGTTGGTTTTATTAGGAATTTCTAAAGATTTCCATAGTAATCTAGTACTAAATGTAGCCTATTTTACTCATTGATAATGTGGCTTTCTAATGAAAAAAGAATTATTAAAATCGGTCCAGTACTTTCTGAGTTTATTCGTTACATACAAAAATACAAATCTTTCCTCTTTATAATATTAGTATAGATAAAGCAGAAAGATCCAGAATGGAAAATTGAGTGGGTGGTTTTTTTAGTATAGCAATTTGAAAAATAGGTGAACATTTGGATTGACCCAAAATATATCACGCACCAATAAAGCTAGCGACTTCAATTAAATTTTATAATATGTAATGTTACGCGATACTAATTAAGTATATTTTCGAGAAAAAATTAAATCGACGTTTTATTTAGCTGCTACCAATGGGAAGTTATCAGCGTGGGTCGCATCCCAGCCTCTTTTTTAGCATATATTAAAAAGCTATACCTAAGCATTAAATAACAATGAATGCACAATATTCTAGCTCATATATGTATGTACATGCACAATGTACATAAGTATCTATATATGTACATACATAGAAATAAATTTGTAAATCGAGGCTTGTAAAATAGATTATAACTTCATAAATCCTTTTTAACTTCCCATAGGAAGTTATTGTAATCGGTCCGATTTGACGAATTGAAAATTTTGACATTTCTCGACGTTTTAAGGTCCCTAGAGTCGAAATAAAAGATTTTTAGGGAGATCTGTGCGTGCGTGTGTCTGTACGTCCGTACGTTCGCGACGTTTTTTCGTCGTCCATAGCTCAAGTACCAGTAGAGATATAGACTTCATATAAATTTTGTTATACAGATAATAATGCAGAAAGATGCAGAAAAAGCGCTCAAGAAAATTGAGTGGGAGGTTTTTTTACCATAGCAATTTGAAAAAAAGGTGCAAATTTTGGATAACCCTAAATATGTCACGAACCAATAACACCAGAGACTTGAATTAAATTGTATATTATATATTGTAAAGTGATACCAAACAAGTATATTTTTGGAAACAATTCCAATCAACGGTTTTTTTATAAATAAAAAAAACTGAAAAAAATATTTGCCACCTCCAAAATTTTACGAACAAAAATGATATTATCTCCAAAACAACGAGCAGCGTGCAACGAAAAATAACGTTTTTAACATCTGGTAAGATTTTGAGAGAAATTGAATTGACAGTTTTTTACAAAAAATTAAAAACCTAAAAAAAATTAACAAAACTTGGTAAAAATTTACATTCGACTCAAATAGCTTTTCAAAAATTAAAAATATTGGCTTCAAACTTATTTTATCTTACAGAAAATATTGTTTTCGATATTCAGTAATTTTTTTATAAGAATATAACAATCCGTTTTTTCATAAAAAAATAAAATCAACAAAAAATAGTATACGCAAATTTTGTAAAAATTGATGTCCGTTTGCTTCTCGATATCTCTCAAATTAATTTCATATATCCAATTTGTGTTTACTTATATAAAAAATAAAAACTTTTAAGAAATGCTACTAAAATTGGTAAAAATTGGTTTTCGACTTAAAATCTCGTTAACAAAACTAGATTTTGAAATAAAACTAAGTATTTCATTTTATGCAAAATATTGTTGGTAATTTTGAAATTTTTAAGAATAATTCAACTGACAACTTTTTTAACACAACACGAAAACCCACAAACTTTTAAGCAAGATTAATCCCAGGCTCTTTTTCGTTTTTGAATTATCACGGACTTTGTTTGCTTTAACACTTTTAACCTGACTTTCCATTTCTCTAGACTCAATCAAGTTAGCTACTACCTATACTATATAGTATACCCCTTATCCAAAGGTTAAAAAAATACATACTAAGACAATAATTCTTTTTCAAAACATATTTAAAATAATCCCATACCCCGTTGAGTTGTTGTTCTCAGTTTCTAGAATTTTTTACCTATGCGTGTAAACTGTTTTTAAGAAAACCACTCAGTGCAGTAATACTATGTAAATATGTAGGTACTTACCTAACAAGAAGCATAAATATAATTTCAAAACAATGCAAGAAATCTGTTGAACTTTTCAAAAAAAAAAACAAAGCAAAACAAAAAGACAACAACAACAAACCAAGAAACAATTCTAATCAGTAAAGTTCAATCAGATAAATTTGATTTTTTTGAATGGAAAACCACGGGACTCCCGAGTCATTGTGCCGTCACCCGACCTCCTGTTGTAATATTTTGTTCTTATTCTTATTTTCAAGTTTTTGTGTGACTTAGTTTTACTTGCAATTGCTTTGCTATATACATATGTATACATGTGTATAACAACCCTTTAGAGCCAAATTAAAAAAAAATGAGAACAAAACGTCCTGCGATAAGATATCTCTTACACACAAAGAAAGGGGTTTGATTGTGAGAATATTGTTTCAAGATTGTAAGCAAATAAGGGCTCTTACTTAAATAAAACCGATTACGTCTGCAGTTTCGTTTCAATTTTGTTCAATTTTTGAAAAATCTTATATTGACTTCATTGGTTTTTGAAAACATACCTATGCCTATAATTAATTGTAAATTTTAAGAAACTTCACAAACTATATAGGCATGTCGATGTCAATACACCAAAAGGCTTTTCGACCGAGCTTTAAGAATTTCAACAGCAAGCTAAGAAGGAATTTAGATTTCGTCTCTCTGCTTATTTAGGTCGTGAACTATTTTCATACGATTAGAACTATACTGTCTGGTGATTGCGGTTCCTTAATGTTTCAGTTCTCGTAGTAGCTTTTTTCGTTTTCTAATATTTCATTCATCATTCTTCATCAGCAAACAGATTTTTACGAATACTTGATAATACTCGTACATAAATAAACAAAGACAATGGGTTCTTATGAGATTTTGGTTGATGAAAACATACCTATATAAGAGGCTTTGATTTAATGCCAGTTTTCCGCTTTACTTTCTTCCGAGCAATTATGTACACGAGTATTATATATTTCAACAATAAAATAAGATTGTTATTTGTTCCCAAGAAGGTTGTAGGTAGACCTTTACACACTTTTCAAAACAAAAATACTCCAATAATAATAGTTTACTTTTTCTGATAAAAATCCTACGGACCACAAAAAAAAACACAATTCTTTTTTTTCAAGGATTCATTGATGGAATAATCAAACTACAAAATACCACAGCACCGTAACCAAAAGTTATTCACACAAAGTGACGAAAGAATCAGGATTCAGTTCGACATCGACAACGAGGACATGCTGCTGCTGCCTCTGTGTCAGCCAATTGTTGTGCAATTTTTGTTATTAGCGTGTTACATGGGGTGCTAAGTAGATTCTTAAAGCAATTTTGTGATCCCTCTTTTTTCTTTGTACGAAGTCCTTTGATGCCTTATGTGTGACACACAAACACTTAAAAGCATCACAAATGAATGAATAAGAGGCCTTTGTTGGGATTGCTTTGTTGCCGTTGCGTGGTGGTCGACGACACTTTTTTTTGTGTGTTTAATGTATTTTGTTTATTGTCCGTCCAATGACAATTTATTTTTCAAACTATTGGGGTACAAAACTTAACACTCAATCAAGAAAAAGAGAAAAGGCATTTCTAGAAAAAATAATAGGCGCAGAGAAAAGATTATAGTCTAAATGTCAATGACAAAAAATAAATTCATTTGCAGAATTTTGTAAGCAAATTAATAGATAGGTTTCGGATGTGGAACATCTAGTCTGCCTACCCGCAGCAGAGTGCTAAGAATTCAACGTAAATGTAACAAATATGACTTACCAATCAAATGAAGTCATAACCTTATTAGCCTTAGCATTGCTTTACCACAATTCTTTTCAGGCGGGTGTTTCTTGATGGGGCCCTTTTAGAAGATAACGTTAAAATTTTGATCAAAAGTACTCAAAAGTAACTTAACTATATCAACCTTTTGTTCTATTAGTTGTAGGGGATCCCAATACAAAATTGTATGAGAGGGGGTCTATTTTCCCCCAATCAAAAGTAACTGTAACACATACTGAGTTATGCTATTTTGCTATAGCATTTTGAAAAGCTTGAAGCCTTATTCATGAACGTAATTTTAAAATAAATTTGTTTGAGTGAATAGTTTTTGAAAAAGAGGCTGGGATACGAAAAGCGTTACCACTTCTAAAAAAAAAGTGGAAGTAGATTTTAGGAAAGAAGTGAAGTAGATTGAGAAAAATGGAAGTAGATTTCAAAAATTAACTTTTTCATATTATTCCACATATTTTTAAATTACATTGTTTCAATACAAAATTTAAAAAAAAAACTAGAATTATTCAAGCCTTCATATCATATAATTCAATATGTTAATGTAACATTTCTTAAATTAATTATTGGTTGTTGGCAACAAAAACGCAAAGATTGGGCTCGTGTTGGTCAAATTAAATCACTTTAGGATGTTTTGATTGCAAAGGACGAGTTCTACAGGAAATAGTTATTATAATCGTAATACAATTTCAGTACATCAACAAACCTTTTATCTTTTTTCTGGACAACTTGAAAATATCTCTCATATATCCAAAAAAATCTTATTAAAACTATTTCCTGTATTTTAAGAATTAAAATATACCTGCAAAAAAGTTTGTTTTCAAAAATGAAAATGCCATTTGATTTCTCAAGAAAACCTTAATTTTTTAAAATTTGTATTTGAAAATCGTTTTTGAATTTTAGTTTAAAAATTTGGCCCCAGCCAAACTTGCGCCCTGTGCAAGATTTGTAGAAAGCGCCCCTTTTTTTATATTTTTTTTACACATAAACTGATACACAAGCATAAGCCTTTCCCAGATTACCCAGGAGGTAGACTTTCAATGCGTTTTTTTTATTGAGGTATCCCCAGGAGGCCTAAACCATTAAACTAAAACGCAGCGAAGAAATGAGCAGAGGGGAAACTTTTAAACTTGGAAACTTACTTTTCTGGCCTTACATTTTGCAAATTCAGAAATGAGATCATCAAAGTCTAAAGAATTTAATAATTTCTTTTCAATGGACATTATAGATAAACCTACCAATCTCTCTTGAGTCATGGTTGTCCTAAGATAATTTTTAATAATTTTAAGTTTAGAAAAACTACGTTCTCCTGAAGCTACCGTGACTCGTGACCGGGATTGTATTAAGAATTTGGAGAGCAATTACTAAATTCGGGGCAAAATCTTCAAGGTTTGAACTAAAAATAAAATTTAACACATCTAAACTTGAGCTTTGTGGTGTAACAAGCTGGGATATTACGGTTAACTCTTGAAACAATTCTTCTCCATCTAAATCTTTAAAATTACTTTATGTTAAAACATTCTGCAAATTAAGGCATGAAGCACGTAGGTACATTTTTATTTTTTAAACGTTCGCTTATGTTACTAAAAAATGAAAAATTGATATTATACGTATCAAACCTTTCAAGTATTTAAAAAAAAATTCAACTTTAAATCTTTGTTTCGGGTCTAATATAGTTTCAGGACATTCATCAGTATAAAGTATTTTTCTCCGTTGAGATCGCAATGATGAAGCTACAGGAAACATATTTGGTATTTCTAGGGAACTAGCAATACGCTCGGTTAATTGAAAATACCTACTCATTAAATTTTTCATCGGAACGCATGAAAATCAAACTGTTTTTTGTATTTTCTAAAACCATTATGCCAGTTGACAGATTAACGGACGGACTTTGCAAATATTTACTAGTTTAATTTATATTTTCTAAAATATCAAACCAAATTAGCAGGCAGCAAATAAATGTAAAATCAAAAGTTTTATTTCCTAACGATTCTGCAATGTTTTTTGCCTCTAGATTTCTTAATTCTAAAAGGGCTTCATATATTTCTTCTTAATTTGTTTTTAAAGGCCTCAATGCATCTAACCTGCTCTCTCATCTTGTCTCAGAAGGGGGTTTCAAAGTATGACTTGGAATTTTTTTCTTATAAATATCCCACCTCGTTGTGGAACTTTAAAAAAAGTTATACAAACATTGAATTGTATCGAAAAATTTAACTGCATAAAATAAGCACCGAGCAGCATCATTAACCACTAAATTTAAGGAATGCGGGCAACATGAAACTAAAAATGCTCTTGGTTCCAGGGTTCGAATTCGATTCTGAACACTCGCTTCTTTTCCTTTTATATTCGAACCATTATGTATGTATGTATGGATGTACTTTATTGAGATTTTTTTTTTTTTTACACTTATGATTCTTAATTCTATGTACCTATACTATACATAGTTATTTCAATAGCTTGTTATTAATTTGCCGACTTAGAATTGGTCAGGCTACACAGTTTTTATTTTATATTAATTTAGTTTATTTTTGTAAAGCACATTAGTTGTTTCTTAGACACAGTCTCTTAGTTTTATAAAATTACGTCCACTCAACAAGACGAAGCCTATTCGAACCATTATCATAACTTTGGCTTTGACAGTTAGATACTTATTAAAATTTCATGTAATTCAAGCTTGTCTAAAATCAACTGTCACAAAATACGTCACTTCTATTAAAAACTGATAGCTATGTATGTATTTAATATTAATTAACAACAAAGCGAAAAAACAATTGCAACAATCTGCATTCTGCACCAGACTAGATATACATTAAAAGTAGCCGTTACAACAGTCATTAACTTTCACAAAAAAAAAAGCAAACTGCCTGCGCAAGAACAATTCGACTCCACATAGAATCATCCCTCTTTAATTTTTAAGCTCTATGCTCTTTTTCCATTCTATTAAAAATTTCATCTGTAATCAGGCACTTAACTCTTACACAGTGTGCAATAAGAAAACCTGCACGCTCTGACCCATATGATTCCGTATAAATAAGTTTTTTTTTAAATATCTCCCATGTTAGTTTCGATAATCAGTATGCAAAAAAGAAAACTTGCACATCCATTGACCATTTGTAGCAAAGACAACTACCTACCTAATTTCCAAATATTTCACCCTGTTCGTACAAGAGAAAAAAGAAAAAATCTCAACACAAAAAAGTTTCATGCAAGAGAAAAAAGAAAAAATCTCAATACAAAAAAGTTCCATGCCATATTGAATCGTATGGGCTAGTACGTGCAGGTTTTGTATCACGCACGTACCTGAATGTGAGTTCTCATCTACAAAAAAAAACAACAACAAAAATATATGGAGTGTCTTTGATTAGTATTTATAGTAGAAACAGAAAGTAGCACAGCAACCTACCTGCTCTCTTCTTTCGGAGACATTTTTTTGTTGTTTTCTTTGTAGATGAGAACTCACATTCAGGAACGTGCGTGATACAAAACCTGCACGTACTAGCCCATACGATTCAATATGAATAAGTATTTTGCTTTGTCATACTCTCTATGTTAATTTTGACACTCGGTGTGCATAAAATATATCTTGCACATATGAGGTGGCATGGAAAGAAGCCAAACTAAGAACACAAATTTTAGCAAGAATTTAAAAAAAATCTATCGATTTGTTTTTGAAAAAATTCGAATTATCGATTTTTGACCGTACAAATTTGTATTGGGACTACTGTTATTTTTAGTTTGAAAAGAAAAACAGAAAAGACATACATACAAACCGACAAAATCGGATGGCCCACTTTTTTCGACTTCTCTACCATCGTAATGTCATGTTTGATTAAAATCTCGAATTCGAATTTGTTTAAGAATGCAAAACTTTCCATACAGGTCCTATATGTCGAAAGTAAAAATGAAAAAAGGGTTAAACTAGAATACATTAGATAAAACGGAACCTCACCGCAAATGCAAATACTCAAGCTATTTTTAATTTTCTAGAAAGTTTTAAGACTATACATACAAAAGTGATAAGGAGAAAAAAGGAGTAGATTCAGTCTATTTTTATTAAAATTGAAGAAGGTAGAAACACAGATCTTAAAAATGAAGTAGATTTCAATATTTTGATGATGGTGCGAAGTAGGAAGTAGATTTTAAATTTATTTGAAAAAAAAAGTAGATCTACTTCAATTGAAGTAAAGTGGTAACGCTGGATACGACCCACACTGATGACTTCCCATTGATAGCAGCTTAAAATTTGCAAATGGTATTTTCTCTAAGAAGTCAATTTTATTAAAAAAAATAAGTTAGGTGGCGCAACAGTCCGTTGAGAACTATAGGGCCTAGTGACCATCGAGAAAGAACTAATAGAGAGAACCAACTTCGACGGTTTTTCTCTTTTTGCCTACAAGCTATGATTTGGCCACCAACTTGCATATGTAGTAACTCCATATAAAAAAAAGTGGGGAACAAATACTTATGCAAGTTTGTGCACATACTCACCACGAAAGAGAAAAAACTTTTCTCTCTTTTCTCTCTGCTCACCACCTTTTAAAAATGGCGACCACCTTTGAAAAATGGCGGATGTAGTCAGCTGTTCAGAGGTGTTCAAAGAAAATTCAAAATTGTGTATGAACAACTTTTCGGTACTCTCATTGTGTTCGTTTGATATGAATATCATTCGAATATGAAGTGAAATTAATTACTCTTGTTAGGTGCCAGAACAATGAAGATTTAGAAACAATTCTAAATTACGCATTTAGATAAGTATTAGTTAGTTATTTGAAGCCAGTTTTAATCATTAAGTAGGTAAAACAAATTAGGTGGTGCAACAGTCCAATGAGAATTAGGACCTAGAAACATAAAACTCTGAAAGCACTACTACTATTATTTGCATTATTAGCTGAGTTTATGCGTTTAATTTTCGCTCCGACCGTTGAAAGATGCAAAAAAACTCAGATTTGTTTCAATTTTCAGAGTTTATCGACTTAATTTTGTCGATGCGAGAGTTGCAGAAACATTGAAAACGAGAGTTACAGAATGTAAACATGGAACATTGAAAACATTTTTATACACTCATCTCTTTTTTCCATTCCTATTTTATTTGTGTGTACTCGTTGTTTATTTCCTTTACATTACTCACGACATTTCCAAAATCCTGAAAATAAGTGATTTAAGTAGACACTAAATAAAAAGACCGTCAACTTGTTACTTCTGTTACCAATTTTCATTGCATAAGATTTGTGAATAGGTGATAAGCTATTCTTACTGCATTCCACTAAGCTAGTGTGTTGCTTTAAAAGGCTTAACTACATAAGCTGGGTCAGTGGTTTTGTGAAAAGAATATACAAATTTGTTCTTCAACCAAAATTTAAGTCTTATGCATCATTTTTATAAATTTTCCAGTTCTAAATATTTATATCTTATCTTTCAGTTATATAGCGACAAGGAAAAATCTGTGAGGGAAAGTTCTAACTACAGTTTTTCTGAAAGTGCATTGTGGCTTGTTCATAGATGTTTGCTAAACTTTTTAGGCTATTCATGAATAAATGCAAATCAAAGTTAAGGGCTAAACCTGAATGACTATAAACAATGAAAATGCTGTGTTCAAGTAGTTATTATCGCAGCCAAATTTCATAATTGATTTTTTTGGTGTATAAAAAAGCTGAAAGAGTAATTCATGACAAATAAATGTTACTAAGTTCCAGAAACTATCGATTGATACCGCAATTGCAGAAGATGTGGATATTTTATATAAATATTCCTGGTAAACTGTAGAACTTTATTATTTCCGTCTTTTATAATTCAATGTAAAATAATTCAATGCAGTATATTTTAGATAATACAGTAGTTAAGTTAGTAGTTAAGGCATTACTATTGAAATAAACATAACATATGTTCATTTATAAAAAACATGTACTCGTTCAAATATACAAATAAAGTCTAGTCTAAAAAACCTTAACCTTGTTATACTCTTTCTGCACACATCCTTTCTTGTTTTAGTTGTTAATGCCATCTATCTGTAACTCAGAGAAGGTTGTTAATGCCATCTATCTGTAACTCAGAGAAAGAGAAGAGAAAAACAAATTCACCACGAACTACCGGTATAACTTCTTCCGGTATTTATTGACAAACAAAAATGTTTTCCTAGAATTAATTTGAATTATAGGAGTATTTTTGTAGATATAAAAACGACAAGATGTTAGTAAAATTAAAGAAAGAAATTCATGAGAATTACAAAAATATTATAATGAGACTTTAAAAAACATAGCCTTCTTGGCTATCAATAAACAAAAATGAGAAATGTCGCATTTCCCGGAAGTGATGTTTTTTTGTGTACTCTTTTCCGAGGTGAAAACATGTATACACCGATACGAATTCAACACGCTATAAAAAATGAGAGTAAGAGGTTTCGAAGAGACGGAGACGAGGAAATTTGGTTCTCTCATTTAGTTTTTTCTCTCTGCTAGTGACTTACAACTCAACCATTCCTGTGTGCGAGTAAAGTTGTCAGGGATGGAGGGGACCTACCGTTTTAAGCCGAATCCGAACGGCTAATTTGAGAAACCAATTTTCATGACAAGAATTACTCTTTGAGGATTTGTCAATTCCTCGCAAGAGGCCAGTACCTGTGAAAAAAAAATCTTTAGATGTCTCGGGCATGGTTTGATGCCAAGACCTCTGGCATGACAGTCCAATGCATTTACCAACACGCCACGGGTGCATGCGGTCAATTTTATTATTATAGATTCAATGGTGGAGAAGAGAGAGAGTGAAGTGCAACACATATAGTTAATAAGTGCTCTAGTTTTTTCTCAATAAATATGTATTAAATCGTATCTATAAAAGTCAAAATTACTTTGGTGTATTTATAAGCTTGTTGTGCACCCAAAAGTTAAAAAAAAATATACAAACAAAGGTAGGATTAATTTAAGTCTTTTTAAATCCAAACCAGAAGACCGGCACTTTTGTTTTTTTTTTTTTAACTGGCCCGCTATATGCAACCAAAGAGAAAATCAACGGAAATATCTCCGATAAGAACACCTAATAGCAAGAAAACCGTAACCAACTTAAAGATGATAAATACTGAAGAACTAAAATCTATTGTGAACCAATGTTTGGCCGAACATCTTAAAAACATTGCGACAAAACAAAACACTCTTTTAACTGAACGGCTTTCTGTCCTTGAAAGCTATTGCAAGACCCTGGAGAGACAGCTCGAAATGGTGGCACAAAGAACAAATGAAAACACTGTTGTCATGCATTTTCCTTCAGACAAGACGGCAAACAAGCTTAAATATGCAACACAAACTTGTCTAGGCCTTCTTGGTCTCAACGAAAATACGGATTTGAATATACAAAATTCACATGAATTCACTAACCGCGAAACAAAAAAAACTACAATGGTTCTGAAGTTTGATAACACCGACACTGTCAACAAAATCATGGTTGCAGCCCCTAAACTTAAAAACACCGGAATTTTTGTTCATCGAGAACAATCATTAATGTATCGCAACAAAAGAAAACATCTATATGACGTAAAAAGCAAGCTTAATGCGAAGAACTCGAACATCAAAATTTTCATAAAAGGAGCAAAAATGCAAATAGACAATTACACTTTTGCATAGAGAACTCGAATATAATAAAACTAATTTTGGAGATGATGCAGCATGTTTCTTTGACATAAGCGACATAAACAACGTAAACGTCAACTCGAGACAGCAATTTAGCAACTTTGCGACACATGGGACACCTGGATGTCAGAACGGTTATAATGAAGGAGGTGCTGGTACCAGCTATAGTTAGGATAGTGTTGCCATCTGCCAAACTAATAGTTTTTTCTCTAATAATATCTGTTAGAACTTTTAAATAGAATATTCATTGAAGAGATAGTGCCTGAAAATTTTCGTCTGTCTCGAATTACAGCCATTTTTAAAAAAGGTAACCGTGATTTGCCAGAGAACTATAGAGGAATTGCTGTGCTTAACTCATTAAGAAAAGTGTTTACACAAATACTCTATACTAGACTTACGACCTGGGTAGAAGATAATACTATGATTAGTTGCTTTCAAGCTGGTTTTCGAGCCAACCTTCCAGCTATTGATCAAATTTTTGTACTCAGCACCACTGCTAGGCGTTTTATTGATTAAAAAAAAGAACTTATATGCCTTTTTCGTTGATTTAAAAGCAGCTTTTGACACTATTAATAGGAGGTCCTTACTCTATAGCTCTCAGCAATTGGCCTATCTACTAAATTTATCAGAGTCTACGAAAAAATTCTCGAAAACATGATGGCATCTGTTCAGAATGGTAGAAAAGTATCTAGAGTATTTAGTTGTCAAGCAGGTGTCCCTCAAGGATGTGTTCTAAGCCCTATCAATTCGGGGATATTACTCTTAAAGTCTTGCTTTATGCTGACGATCTAGTGATTTTATCAGACAGTCCGCTCACTCTACAGCTCCAGATTAACAAGCTAAAACAGTTTTGTGATCTATGGGATCTTAGAATAAATACCACCAAATCCAAAATAATGGTTTTCAGATCTCGAAATAGATCAATTGGGTATGGGCGGAATTGGACTTTAGATGGTGAGATAATTGAAGTCGTAAATGAATTAAAGTACCTTGGGTATACAATGACATATAATCTTAACATTCAAACCTTTATAAAAGAAAAAACAACCGCTGCAAAAATTGCAATAAATACAATGTGGTCCCAGTTCTTCGCAAATAAACTCGTATATCCAATTTCAAAATTCAAAGTATTCAATGCCACCGTGAATACTTGTTTTTGCTATGGTAATGAAGTATATGGTTTCGAACAGTTGGAGGAAATGGAAAATATACAGAGGTATTTTTTCAAGCGAATTTTTAGGTTACCTATCAACACTCCTAATTATGCTATCCACCTAGAGTCAGGCTTACCTCAAACTTTCTTGAAAAACTTAAAGGCTAACGCCGATTTTATGATCAAAGTTATGAAGCGGTCCGACCAAAACAAAAAAGACTCCTTAAAATTTGTTTTAGTTGTGGATATAGTCCGGTCAAAAACTGGTATGATCTTGCTGTAGCACATAACCTTTCAATATCATTGCCAGTGGACAATGTGGAAGCATTAAAAAATGCATTATATGAATGTATCTCTGTTATACATGACTCGATGTATAGACTTTGTGTTGCGCGAGGGACTGCATCAACATCCAGGAATATATACAGACAACTTAATCTGAAACTTGGTGAAGGAAACTATTTTAGAGAAGAGTTTACAGTTTCTGAAATGAGCTTGATCTTCAAGATCAGAACGGAAATGCTCGATTTTAGACCACATAGAACAGACTTAAACCCTGTGTGTTCCCTTTGCAACCTTGGTCAAAACGAAAAAAAAGAACTTATATGC
Organism: Eupeodes latifasciatus; assembly: GCA_920104205.1. Classification (NCBI taxonomy): domain Eukaryota; kingdom Metazoa; phylum Arthropoda; class Insecta; order Diptera; family Syrphidae; genus Eupeodes; species Eupeodes latifasciatus. Next base: position 51,178,994 of record OV049927.1, read on the forward strand.
CTTTTTCGTTGATTTAAAAGCGGCTTTTGACACTATTAATAGGAGGTCATTACTCTATAAGCTCTCAGCAATTGGCCTATCTACTAAATTTATCAGAGTCTACGAAAAAAATCTCGAAAACATGATGGCATCTGTTCAGAATGGTAAAAAAGTATCTAGAGTATTTAGTTGTGAAGCAGGTGTCCCTCAAGGATGTGTTCTAAGCCCTATCATGTTTGCACTGTATATGAACGATGTCGAAAACAGTATACTTGGGGAGTTCAGTTCGGGGATATTACTCTTAAAGTCTTGCTTTATGCTGACGATCTAGTGATTTTATCAGACAGTCCGCTTACTCTACAGCTCCAGATTAACAAGCTAAAACAGTTTTGTGATCTTAGAATAAATACCACCAAATCCAAAATAATGGTTTTCAGATCTCGAAATAGATCAATTGGCTATGGGCGGAATTGGACTTTAGATGGTGAGATAATTGAGGTCGGTTACGTTCCTAGAAGACACTACCATCACATTATAATTATTCAAAACACCCTCTATCAATATAAAACTGTAATGCTAACACAAGATACACATCAAAGTGCATATCAGCACATTTAAGCATAAACAATTTGTGTGGGAGTTCATCCCAAGTAAATTCTATATATCTTGTGTCAGCAATAATAAGACAAAAGAATTGTGATCGTCAGTCAAACTTAGATTTGCTGACTTAACATTTAATTAATATAAAAAGGGTTTCATCTGAGCAATATCGCCTCTTGTTCAGTTCAATTCAGTCAAGTTTAGTTGATCTTTGTATAGCCTAAGATTTCCCCCGACCCACGGTAAGGGATCTGAAGCTTTTTTAAATAAACTAATATTATTAAAAATAAAACGGAGTTTTCATTTAGTTGTGGTATTCTCTAAAAAGAGAATACAAATAAATAATATATTTTTTAATTAGTTTCGAACCATAAACTAAAACTGGCGCAGTCGGTAGGATCTCGAAAGATCATTGTGTAATGTGTATCTTACTTTATTAAAAGTTTAATTCGGGATCGTCCTAAGAACTAAATTAAATAGTTCATACCGGTAAAGTGAAATTACCAAAAGGTATTATAGGACAAATACAAAAAAAAATATATATACATACATACGCACAAATCAGTGAAAAGCAGTGATTAAAGATCTGAAAAGACAATTTCATTTATCTCGTAGAGAGAATGCTTAACTGATCAACAAAAATACAACTAGTGAAAAAAAAACAAAACAAGAAATGCAGAACTGAAAGATAAGGTGAACAAAAAAAATTAAAGTGAAAAGTTCAGAAGAAAAAAAAAATAAAGAAGGAAGAGCAACTATACGGGCAGTAAATAAATTCCAAGTCGAAAGCCCCAACGTGGTCGATTAATAAAGAAATTCAAACCCTACAGTGTACCAGCATCATTGAAAGCCGATATAAAGTCAACAGAACCAGAAGAAAATTTCAACCAAGAAGCGGAATTAGAAAATAAGGTAAAAATGGCAACTATAAGTATTGAACCATTAAAACTCATTAAAAATTTGCCAAATTTTAATGGCAGAGTATGCAACATAATTGTATTTATTAAAAAGGTAGACTTTATAATGAATGTAGTAAGCCAATATAACGAAGCAACGAAAGAATTCATAATGAACGAAATTAAAGGTAAACTTACAGATAGTGCATTAGAGGTAGTATTACGGGGTGGTGACCCAAATAACTGGCAGGAAATAAAAAAATTATTAACAAGAAATTTTGGTGAAAAAGCGTCCTTTTTAAAATTAAAGGAATTAACTGATAAAGTCTATACCAAAAATATAACTCAGTTATATAATTCTTATGCGGACATTCTCTGCAGATTAAATAATAAATATTATTTATCGGAAGATAAACCAATAGAATATAATTCTATTAATAATGAAGCGTCATTATTAGCAACATTTTGTGAGAAAATTCCACCAAATGCTAGTTCGATTATTATTAATCATGGAATACAAACTTTAAGTGAAGCTTTTTATAAATTAGAATCTTGTCATTGGACAAAAGAAGGGAATGAAAATAATTATGAAAAAAATATTAGAAATCAAAGAAATGAATGTTACAAAACTAATTCTAGAAATCATAATTACAGAAATAGTAATCAGAAACAGAGTCAGAACTTTAATAGAAATAATAATCAGAATCAGAGTCAGAACTTTTATGGAAATAATAATCAGAATCAGAACTTTAATAGAAAAAATAATCAGGGTCAAAACTTTTATAGAAATAATAATCAGAATCAAAAAGAAAGCTTTAACTCAAATAATCAAGAAAAATAAACATTTATTTTATAAAGGAGATATTTTAACCAATGTAAAAGAAGTTACTCATAAAATTGAAGCGAAGGATAATAAACCAATATATACACGATTATATAGATATCCAGAAGTGCATAAAGAAGAAGTAGAAAAGCAAATAAATGAAATGCTAGATCAAGGTATAATAAAAGAAAGTAGTAGTCCATATAATGCTCCTATCTGGGTCGTACCCAAAAAGATAGATAATTCAGGACTTACGAAATGGCGTATTGTCATAGATTATAGAAAACTTAACGAAATAACCGTGGAAGACAAGTTTCCTATTCCGAACATTGATGATATATTTAGCAAATTGGAAAGAGCCCAATACTTTACCACATTAGATTTGGCGAAAGGTTATCATCAGATATTGGTGAATCCCGAAGATAGAAATAAAACAGCCTTTTCCACAGCCAATGGACATTACGAACTTGGACATTCGGACTTAAGAACGCACCGGCAACTTTTCAGCGAATGATAAATCACGTCTTAAAAGGACTAATAGGAAAAATATGTGTAATATTTATAATATAATAATATTTAGCACATCATTAGAAGAACATATTTCTTCAATAAATAAGGTATTTCAGAAACTTAAGGAAAATAATTTAAAAATACAGATAGATAAATGCAAATTTTTCAGTAAAAGTACAGAATACTTGGGACATGTTATAACCACAAATGGTAAAAAACCAAATCCAGACAAAATAAAAGCTATCGATAAAATACCTATTCCATGCACAACTAAACAAATGAAATCATTTTTGGGACTTACGGGCTATTATAGAAAATTTATCAAAGATTATTCCAAAGTAGCAGTGCCTATGACAAAATACTTGAAGAAAGGAACAAGGATAAATAAGACCCGGAATATATAACAGCCTTTGAAGAATTAATATTACTCATTTCTAGCCACCCAGTTTTAAAATATCCTGATTATAGTAAAGAATTCGTTTTAACATCCGACGCATCAAATTACGCGATCGGATCAGTTCTTTCACAATCAAACCACCCATTATGCTATGCATCTCGAACCCTCAATGAACATGAGCGTAGATATAGCACCATTGAAAAAGAATTATTGAGTATTGTATGGTCAGTAAAATATTTTCGACCATATCTTTACGGACGCAAATTTAAGATACAAACAGGTCACAGACCTTTAATTTGGTTAAGCAACCTTAAAGAACCTAACTCAAAACTTCAGAGATGGAAAATAAGTTTAAACGAATATGACTTTGACATAGAATATTTAAAAGGTAAGGAAAATCGTGTAGCAGATTACCTAAGTAGATTAGAAGTAAATGCAGTTAATGAAATTGAAGATACGTCGTTAACCACAAATCATAGTGGAATAGAAGAAAGAAATGATCATATAGGAATTCCGGAATTACCTACAAACATGTTTAAGCATCAAATAGAAGTTATAGAATCAGAAAATGAACATAAAAATATTAAAATTATATACCAATGTGTAAGAAGATTAATAATTAAATCAAAAGATGTAGGCAATCATTTTACTGAAGCATTAAGGGAATTTTTACCCAATCACGGAAAAGTGGCAATTTATTGTCCAAGTGATAATTTATTTTGCAAAATTCAGAAAAAATATGTTGAACTCTACAGCAATCAAAGTAAATTAATATTACTAAGATGTATTACGCTTTTAAAAGATTTAAGAAATACAAACGATGCATTGAATCTAATTGAAAAAATTCATGAGAAATTTAATCATAGAGGAATACAAGAAACATATCTTGAAATTAAAAATGAATACTATTTTCCGAAATTAAGGGAATTAATAAGAAGATATATTAATAATTGTACCATATGTCAGACAGCAAAACATGATAGAAACCCGGAGAAAATAAAGTTTGAAATAAGCAAAACTGCACTTAAGCCAAATGAGCTTTTACATATGGATATATATATTCCAAGTAAAGATATTTACTTTTTAACAATTTATAGACAAATTTACTAAACATTTGACAGCTTTTCCAATAGCTAGTAGAAACAGTCATAAAATAATTGAGCAACTTACACTTAGAAATTCTATATTAGGCAAACCCCAAGAAATAGTATGCGATAATGAATTTAATAGCCTAGCATTCAAAGAATATTGCAATGAAGAAGGAATTAAAATAAAATTAATAACCCCAAATCATAAGACAGGAAATTCAGATGTAGAAAGAGTACACGGAACACTAAATGAGCATGTAAGAATATATAATGCACAAGAAGAGAAAAAGAGCATATTAAACTTAAAAGAAAAAGTAATAAAAGCAGTTAGTGTATATAACTGTACAATACATTCAACGACATTGAGAAAACCAATAGATTTTATTCAAAACAGAATAAAGGAGATAGGAAAAAGAATCCAAAAAGTTAAAGAAGATAATATTAATAAAAGAAATCAAAACAAAACAGATTTTGTTCAACCAATTCTAAGTAAAGATTTATACATTAAAGCAGACGTAGTAAGGACAGCAAAGAAGAAACCCGCAAAATATAAGAAGGCAAAAGTAGAAAAAATTGATAATAAATATTATGTGAATAATAAGAAAATACATAAAACACATTTCAAGAGAAAGTATAAATATCAAAACAGTGATAATATTAATTTAATCTCTTTACAGCCAATATGAAAATCGTTACCTTAATTATATTGTTCGCATTAACTATAGTGAAGTCAACATTTTTGTTGCAAGAAATTCATAATCAAGCAGGATACATAATTATCAAACAAGAACCCACCCAATTGATTGAAAAATATGATAAAATACTTCATATAATTAATTTAGAAACTTATAACGAAATTATTAAACAAATCGAATTTTCCATAGAAACAGGTTATAACAATTTCCAAGACTTAAGACTAAAAAGACTAATGACAGAAGCATTAGGAGATTCAAAATCAAAATTACATAGTATACTCCCTTATTCGAGACAAAGGAGAGGAATAATAAACATAGGAGGTAGTGTACTCCATTTTCTTTTTGGAGTTATGGACAACGATGAAAGATTAGAAATTGAGAATCACTTAAAAATTATAGAAGAAAACAATAAAAATGCTATAACAGAATTAAACAAACAAATAAGTATAAATACGCAATTCCAAACAGAATTAGAAACTATGGCAGACAGAATAAACAAACAATACGTGTTAAGAAATTTTATCAATTCAACAGAGGCAAAACAGGAAAATTTAGCTAAAAGCATATTATCTATACAAATCAATACTGACATTATTACCAGAAATAACCAATTAGTGTTCGCTTTAAAATACCAGTATTTACAAATAAGTGTGAAAGCACAATGATTTTACCAATGCCAAATGATCAAGGATTAGAAATAGATATATCAACTTATAACTATATAATTTGTAATAATACATTATACGAAAAAAATGAAGTAAAATTTATAAAACATTTAATAAAAAGTCCACTATGTATCCAAAACTTATTTACAAATAAATATGAAAATTGTAAAATAAAATCAAATAAATATCATGAATTAATAGAATTAGAGGATGGACTCATCTTAACAAAAAACTTAGCAGAAACAAATTTAAATGAATATTGTAATAACATTAAATATAAAATTACTAAGAATAATTTAATAAATTTTAAAGATTGTAAGATCCAAATAAATGAAACATTCTACTCAAATCAGAGAGAAACTTTTAAACAAAATATTGTAATTCCATTATATAACTCATTGAACTTAACGAAGATAAATCTAACTTTAGGAGATATCCATATAAACCAAATTGAAAATTTAAAAGAATTAAAAGAAATTAAATATCAAAATAATGTAAAACATGTTGTGTCATATATCATAATCATAATCATTGTAATTACAATTTTATATCTATATTGCAACAGAAAAGAAACCAAAAAATTGAAAATTGAAAATAGAATTATAGATACTCAGGAGAGCATCAAACTTAACGGGGGAGGGGTTACGTTCCTAGAAGACCCTACCATCACACTATAATTATTCAAAACACCCTCTATCAATATAAAACTGTAATGCTAACACAAGATACACATCAAAGTGCATATCAGCACATTTAAGCATAAACAATTTGTGTGGGAGTTCATCCCAAAGTAAATTCTATATATCTTGTGTCAGCAATAATAAGACAAAAGAATTATGATCGTCAGTCAAACTTAGATTTGCTGACTTAACATTTAATTAATATATGTAAAAAGGGTTTCATCTGAGCAATATCGCCTCTTGTTCAGTTCAATTCAGTCAAGTTTAGTTGATCTTCGTATAGCCTAAGATTTCCCCCGACCCACGGTAAGGGATCTGAAGCTTTTTTAAATAAACTAATATTATTAAAAATAAAACGGAGTTTTCATTTAGTTGTGGTATTCTCTAAAAAGAGAATACAAATAAATAATATATTTTTTAATTAGTTTCGAACCATAAACTAAAACTGGTCGTAAATGAATTTAAGTATCTTGGGTATACATATATGTACAACGACATATAATCTTAACATTCAAACCTTTATAAAAGAAAAAACAACCGCTGCAAAAATTGCAATAAATACAATGTGGTCCCAGTTCTTCGTAAATAAACTCGTAGATCCAATTTCAAAATTCAAAGTTTTCAATGCCACCGTGAATACTTGTTTTTGCTATGGTAATGAAGTATATGGTTTCGAACAGTAGGAGGAAATGGAAAATATACAGAGGTATTTTTTCAAGCGAATTTTTAGGTTACCTATCAACACTCCTAATTATGCTATCCACCTAGAGTCAGGCTTACCTCAAACTTTCTTGAAAAACTTAAAGGCTAACGCCGATTTTATGATCAAAGTTATGAAGAGGTCCGACCAAAACAAAAAAGACTCCTTAAAATTTGTTTTAGTTGTGGATATAGTCCGGTCAAAAACTGGTATGATCTTGCTGTAGCACATAACCTTTCAATATCATTGCCAGTGGACAATGTGGAAGCATTAAAAAATGCATTATATGAATGTATCTCTGTTATACATGACTCGATGTATAGGCTTTGTGTTGCGCGAGGGACTGCATCAACATCCAGGAATATAAACAGACAACTTAATCTGAAACTTGGTGAAGGAAACTATTTTAGAGAAGAGTTTACAGTTTCTGAAATGAGCTTGATCTTCAAGATCAGAACGGAAATGCTCCATTTTTGACCACATAGAACAGACTTAAACCCTGTGTGTTCCCTTTGCAACCTTGGTCAAAACGAAGATGTTTTGCATTTTTTAGCACTTTGTCCAATATTACAGGAAATCCGAAGGCTCTACTTTTATTCTAGTTTTCTTTCCCAAGATGAATGTGTCGGTGTACTAAACGGAGATCTTGGCTGAAAGCCTCTTGTACGCTATGTCTCACATGCAAGAAAATATCGAAACGAGTGTTTGAATTTGTTTTGAGTTGTAACAATATGTTAAAGTGATTGTATCCTCTCCTTTTTTTTTTCGTTTAACCAAACTAAAAGCCCTTAAAATTAAAAAAAAAAAAAAACTTGAGAAATATGCGGTTCTTCTTCCTATTTTTTTGCTTTTTTTTGTCATTTACAAATCATTATCTGTTTTAGCTAATCTAAAAGCCCATTACCAATATTTTACTTTTTTCTCTAATTTTTTTGTTTTTGACTAAACTAAAAGTCACACTTTTTATTGAACATATAACTACCTGTTATTGCTTTTTTATACTATATACATATATATCAAAATATACTTTAATGATGAACATTATTCCATATGGTTCAAAGATTCTTTTTTTTGTTTTGACTAAACTAAAAGTCACATTATGAAAATAATAATTTAAAAAAAATTTGTTTTCTTTAATATTTATATTTACATATTTTAACTATATTTTGTGAAATATTCTCTCTTTTTACTCAAATGTTGTATTTTTTTTGTTTTTTTATTTAATTAGTTTTTTTTCCGGCAGACGGCTTATAAGGCCATGCTTTGTATATCTTTTATTATGAAATATTGTACTTATAAGAAAATTGAAAAAAATAAAGAACTTATCTATTTATCTATCTTATTATTAAGAAAAATTATTGAAATAATAAATAGATATGCAATTCAAAACTTAATTTTAAGCTGTTTTATGTAAAGATGTATTCGAGGAGTTGAATCAATTTATTTTAATAAATATAATTTGTAGTGCCTTTTAATATTTATTTGTTTCAGGTTTTTATTTTTTTCACCATTGGTTATGGCAAAAAGAGTTTGAATTCAATAATTTTCATTCGAAAGTCTTTTTTCAACAGTTGTTTGTTGTTTTTTTGGAGGTTTTTTGAAAGAAAAATGTCAATTGAAATTTTACCAAAAATTAAATACATGTCAACAACAACATTTTATTTTTAATTTTAAAGTAAATACCCTAATTTTGCCCGATATATTTGAGACATTTCTTACCAAATTTTAGTAGTATTTTTTTGTCAGTTTTTTTTTATGAAAAAGACTGTCACTTGGGTTCTATTGAATTCATGACATAATATTGGTAACGTTATTTTCTATAAAATTAAGTAATTTTGAAGGCAGCGAAATTATTTATTCCTGAGATATTTAAGTAGATCTTTAAAGATTTTTATAGTTTTTATTTTTTGAAAAAACTTTGAATTCGAATTTTCTAAAAATTTGACCAGGTGTTTTAAACCCTATTCTTCGTTATATAAAATTATTTTGAAAAACATTATAAATTCTTGTTTAAAAAATATTTGAAGTAAAGAAATAGACGTACGAACGTATGTACACATGGCCACTCTAAAGATCTTGGATTTAGGATCCAGGGACCTTGAAAAGTCGAAAAATCTCATTTCATTTTGACAAATCGGACAGATTACAATAACTTCCTATGAGAATTGAGAAATTGATATGAGAATTAATTTTTTAACTGCAAATTAAAAAAAAAAGTAATTCAAATTTTTTTTCAAAATTCTATTTAATTAAGTGTAATTTTTGTTACTAAAATACAATGGTCTTATTAATTTTGTATCATAAACAGAAAACTATAAGCTAATAAGTATCTTAGTTTTTTTAGAAATCTTAAAAATATTAAAAGTAGGTATTTTCGGCAAGAGTACGATAACTTAGGCGACAAGATATTATAACGGAATTTTTTAGAACAGTTAAAAATAAGCATTTTTTACTATGGGAGGGGGTCTATCTCCCCCCGTTTAGGCAGGAGGGGCAATTTAAAAAAAATATTACTTAAAATGGAAAAAAATTCTTAAAAAATAACGGTGATACTTACAATTAAGTTGTATACATTTTATTTAAAGCCAACATTCTGTTCTATTAGCCAGTTTTTAAATCAAGTCAAAAATACGCGTAGTTTTTGAAAAATTTAATTTTAAACTCAAAATTTGAGTAAAAAAAGTTAAAAAAGGTTTAAAGTGTAACTTTTTCAATACTTCAAGATTATCTACCATTGTTTTTATTTCAGAATTTATTACTCTTATTTGTTTTTGATCAAAAACTGAAAACTAGATGATTTTATGTCTTTTAGTTTCTGAGAAAATTGAAAATAAAAATTGAATTTTAAACTCAAAATTTGAGTAAAAAAAGTTAAAAAAAGGCTTAAAGTGTAACTTTTTCAATACTTCAAGATTATCTACCATTGTTTTTATTTCAGAATTTATTGCTCTTATTTGTTTTTGATCAAAAACTGAAAACTAGATGATTTTATGTCTTTTAGTTTTTGAGAAAATTGAAAATAAAAATTTAATTTTAAACTCAAAATTTGAGTTAAAAAAATTTAAAAAAAGGTTTAAAGTGTAACTTTTTCAATACTTCAAGATTATCTCCCATTGTTTTTATTTCAGAATTTATTGCTCTTATTTGTTTTTGATCAAAAACTGAAAACTAGATGATTTTATGTCTTTTAGTTTTTGAGAAAATTGAAAATAACCACAACTACTATTTTAATTTAATTCTTTTTTTTTTGCTTGAATGGTCTTATTTTGCGCGAGTTTGGGTGTATGCAACAATGGCATCTGTAAGGGGGGGCATGCTGCCCCCCTGCAACCCCCCTGCTTGGGCACACTATAGGATTTGGGGTGGGTGCAAGTTAAAGTGTGTGCAAGGTGGGGAGGGTGCAAGATGGGGTGCATGCAAAGTTTTTTTTTGCATTTAAATAAGCTGGATTTAAGAAAAATTAATTTACCCTAGGTATATCTTAATCCAGATTCGATTATTAACATCAAAATAAGACTACGTTAATACTTAAGCAAGGAAAAAGTAATTTAATTAAAATATTTATTTTGGTAATTTTCAATTTTCTCAAGAACTAGAAGACATAAAGTCATCTAGTTTTCAGTTTTTGATAAAAAACAAATAAGAGCAATGAATTCTAAAAAAAAAACAGTAAATAATTTGAAAGTTTTGAAAAATTACACTTTAAACCTTTTTTTTTTAACTTTTTTGCACAAATTTTGACTTTAAAACAATTTTTTTTAAAAACTATACATAGTTTTGACTTGATTTAAAAACAAGCTAATAGACAAAAGTGTTGGCTTTAAAAAAAGGTATAACACTTAATTGAGGGTATTACCGTTATTTTTTAATTATTTTTTTTCTATTTAATGTACATATTTTTTTTTAACTGCCCCTACCGCCTAAACGGGAGGAGATAGACCCCCCCCTCCCATAGTAAAAAATGCTTGTTTTTAACTGTTCCATACAAATCCGTCATTAAACTTTGTCGCCTAAGTTATCGTACTCTCCCCGTATTTTCTTATAAGAGATGCTTTTTGTTGGTTCTCCCAAGTTTAATCTAGCTCAGGTCAATTTTGAAACTAGCGGATTATACAATTTTGTATTGCATAGCATACGGTTTTAAGTAGATAATCAAAACAAGTAAGCTGGGGTAACTATGGATTTCATTATTTTATTTACAGGAATGTGTTCAATTTAACAAAATTTACCAAAGGACCTTCCTCTCCAGCACTCCTTGTTCGCGACAACGATTGTGTAGTCTTCTGTTACCATTGTACATGAATTAAAATAAGAATAAGAATTTCATGAACAAAACTAAATGTTCGTTTTTGAAATCCAAAATCATGTAAAAATGAAAGTTTTAATGTGCACGAAAAGTTCATTTAAACTCAAGTGTAACGCACAATTTCTACGGGGATGGCTCCAGTTAGGGCAGCACAAAGGTTGAACGCTGAAAGGTTCCCCATTAGGAGAAGTCCCCACTATTCTCCTTTTGCAAGACTTCATAATTGTCTTCAAGAGCATGGAGTGTTGCAGAGAAAGGTCATTTAGTAAATTTTGTTAAATTGAACATATTACTCAAAAAAAAATATTTTGTTAAAATATATCTTATTTGTTTTATTTAAATAATTGGCCTGAGCAGATCAAACTTGGGAAAACCAAAATAAGACTTTCTTGATGGAAAAAAGTAATTTTAATACTATTTAATACCTCAAAATCTTATAGATACATAGGTATTAGGTATTAGGTTTTCTGTTTTTTTTTTTTTTTTTGAAAATTAATAAGAGCATTGAATTTCGAAAACAAAAACTTAAACCTAATTACATATCTTTTTTAAGGGGTTTTGTGTGAAATTTTACACTCGCAGGTTAAGGCAGCTGCTTGCCGAATTTACAATTGAAAATTTAGAATGAAACAACAACAACTTGTGTGTGCTACCACCAAGTTTGGCTGGAGTTATAGCTATTTCACGGGGGCCAACCCGATCATCAGACTCCTTTAGTGGTGCTTAATCGCTTTATGTTCAATTTAATTTTTGAAAGAACTTTGCCCGAGCTGGGCTTGAACAAGCGACCTAGCGTGTGAGGAGCTAGTGCACTACGCACTACGCCACCGCACCCACATGAAAGTTGTAAGCCAATCACAGGTTTTTTCGTTCTATCGAACTATACTGAACCGATTAGCATTTTTCTAAGTACACACAAGTAATTGTTGTTGTTTTATCCAGGTTCTTTCTATTATCTCCTCTCTTTTTTCATAAGCCAACAATTCGATTGGATTCGTATGAGGAGGGAGATGAGGCGAAAGAGGTTGACGCTGGTCAAGATTTTTAATTTTAACAATTTTAAGGGGTTTTGTGTGAAATTTTACACTCGCAGGTTAAGGCAGCTGCTTGCCGAATTTACAATTGAAAATTTAGAATGAAACAACAACAACTTGTGTGTGCTACCACCAAGTTTGGCTGGAGTTATAGCTATTTCACGGGGGCCAACCCGATCATCAGACTCCTTTAGTGGTGCTTAATCGCTTTATGTTCAATTTAATTTTTGAAAGAACTTTGCCCGAGCTGGGCTTGAACAAGCGACCTAGCGTGTGAGGAGCTAGTGCACTACGCACTACGCCACCGCACCCACATGAAAGTTGTAAGCCAATCACAGGTTTTTTCGTTCTATCGAACTATACTGAACCGATTAGCATTTTTCTAAGTACACACAAGTAATTGTTGTTGTTTTATCCAGGTTCTTTCTATTATCTCCTCTCTTTTTTCATAAGCCAACAATTCGATTGGATTCGTATGAGGAGGGAGATGAGGCGAAAGAGGTTGACGCTGGTCAAGATTTTTAATTTTAACAATTTTAAGGGGTTTTGTGTGAAATTTTACACTCGCAGGTTAAGGCAGCTGCTTGCCGAATTTACAATTGAAAATTTAGAATGAAACAACAACAACTTGTGTGTGCTACCACCAAGTTTGGCTGGAGTTATAGCTATTTCACGGGGGCCAACCCGATCATCAGACTCCTTTAGTGGTGCTTAATCGCTTTATGTTCAATTTAATTTTTGAAAGAACTTTGCCCGAGCTGGGCTTGAACAAGCGACCTAGCGTGTGAGGAGCTAGTGCACTACGCACTACGCCACCGCACCCACATGAAAGTTGTAAGCCAATCACAGGTTTTTTCGTTCTATCGAACTATACTGAACCGATTAGCATTTTTCTAAGTACACACAAGTAATTGTTGTTGTTTTATCCAGGTTCTTTCTATTATCTCCTCTCTTTTTTCATAAGCCAACAATTCGATTGGATTCGTATGAGGAGGGAGATGAGGCGAAAGAGGTTGACGCTGGTCAAGATTTTTAATTTTAACAATTTTAAGGGGTTTTGTGTGAAATTTTACACTCGCAGGTTAAGGCAGCTGCTTGCCGAATTTACAATTGAAAATTTAGAATGAAACAACAACAACTTGTGTGTGCTACCACCAAGTTTGGCTGGAGTTATAGCTATTTCACGGGGGCCAACCCGATCATCAGACTCCTTTAGTGGTGCTTAATCGCTTTATGTTCAATTTAATTTTTGAAAGAACTTTGCCCGAGCTGGGCTTGAACAAGCGACCTAGCGTGTGAGGAGCTAGTGCACTACGCACTACGCCACCGCACCCACATGAAAGTTGTAAGCCAATCACAGGTTTTTTCGTTCTATCGAACTATACTGAACCGATTAGCATTTTTCTAAGTACACACAAGTAATTGTTGTTGTTTTATCCAGGTTCTTTCTATTATCTCCTCTCTTTTTTCATAAGCCAACAATTCGATTGGATTCGTATGAGGAGGGAGATGAGGCGAAAGAGGTTGACGCTGGTCAAGATTTTTAATTTTAACAATTTTAAGGGGTTTTGTGTGAAATTTTACACTCGCAGGTTAAGGCAGCTGCTTGCCGAATTTACAATTGAAAATTTAGAATGAAACAACAACAACTTGTGTGTGCTACCACCAAGTTTGGCTGGAGTTATAGCTATTTCACGGGGGCCAACCCGATCATCAGACTCCTTTAGTGGTGCTTAATCGCTTTATGTTCAATTTAATTTTTGAAAGAACTTTGCCCGAGCTGGGCTTGAACAAGCGACCTAGCGTGTGAGGAGCTAGTGCACTACGCACTACGCCACCGCACCCACATGAAAGTTGTAAGCCAATCACAGGTTTTTTCGTTCTATCGAACTATACTGAACCGATTTTTTTCATGTGGTTGCGGTGGCGTAGTGCGTAGTGCACTAGCTCCTCACACGCTAGGTCGCTTGTTCAAGCCCAGCTCGGGCAAAGTTCTTTCAAAAATTAAATTGAACATAAAGCGATTAAGCACCACTAAAGGAGTCTGATGATCGGGTTGGCCCCCGTGAAATAGCTATAACTCCAGCCAAACTTGGTGGTAGCACACACAAGTTGTTGTTGTTTCATTCTAAATTTTCAATTGTAAATTCGGCAAGCAGCTGCCTTAACCTGCGAGTGTAAAATTTCACACAAAACCCCTTAAAATTGTTAAAATTAAAAATCTTGACCAGCGTCAACCTCTTTCGCCTCATCTCCCTCCTCATACGAATCCAATCGAATTGTTGGCTTATGAAAAAAGAGAGGAGATAATAGAAAGAACCTGGATAAAACAACAACAATTACTTGTGTGTACTTAGAAAAATGCTAATCGGTTCAGTATAGTTCGATAGAACGAAAAAACCTGTGATTGGCTTACAACTTTCATGTGGGTGCGGTGGCGTAGTGCGTAGTGCACTAGCTCCTCACACGCTAGGTCGCTTGTTCAAGCCCAGCTCGGGCAAAGTTCTTTCAAAAATTAAATTGAACATAAAGCGATTAAGCACCACTAAAGGAGTCTGATGATCGGGTTGGCCCCCGTGAAATAGCTATAACTCCAGCCAAACTTGGTGGTAGCACACACAAGTTGTTGTTGTTTCATTCTAAATTTTCAATTGTAAATTCGGCAAGCAGCTGCCTTAACCTGCGAGTGTAAAATTTCACACAAAACCCCTTAAAATTGTTAAAATTAAAAATCTTGACCAGCGTCAACCTCTTTCGCCTCATCTCCCTCCTCATACGAATCCAATCGAATTGTTGGCTTATGAAAAAAGAGAGGAGATAATAGAAAGAACCTGGATAAAACAACAACAATTACTTGTGTGTACTTAGAAAAATGCTAATCGGTTCAGTATAGTTCGATAGAACGAAAAAACCTGTGATTGGCTTACAACTTTCATGTGGGTGCGGTGGCGTAGTGCGTAGTGCACTAGCTCCTCACACGCTAGGTCGCTTGTTCAAGCCCAGCTCGGGCAAAGTTCTTTCAAAAATTAAATTGAACATAAAGCGATTAAGCACCACTAAAGGAGTCTGATGATCGGGTTGGCCCCCGTGAAATAGCTATAACTCCAGCCAAACTTGGTGGTAGCACACACAAGTTGTTGTTGTTTCATTCTAAATTTTCAATTGTAAATTCGGCAAGCAGCTGCCTTAACCTGCGAGTGTAAAATTTCACACAAAACCCCTTAAAATTGTTAAAATTAAAAATCTTGACCAGCGTCAACCTCTTTCGCCTCATCTCCCTCCTCATACGAATCCAATCGAATTGTTGGCTTATGAAAAAAGAGAGGAGATAATAGAAAGAACCTGGATAAAACAACAACAATTACTTGTGTGTACTTAGAAAAATGCTAATCGGTTCAGTATAGTTCGATAGAACGAAAAAACCTGTGATTGGCTTACAACTTTCATGTGGGTGCGGTGGCGTAGTGCGTAGTGCACTAGCTCCTCACACGCTAGGTCGCTTGTTCAAGCCCAGCTCGGGCAAAGTTCTTTCAAAAATTAAATTGAACATAAAGCGATTAAGCACCACTAAAGGAGTCTGATGATCGGGTTGGCCCCCGTGAAATAGCTATAACTCCAGCCAAACTTGGTGGTAGCACACACAAGTTGTTGTTGTTTCATTCTAAATTTTCAATTGTAAATTCGGCAAGCAGCTGCCTTAACCTGCGAGTGTAAAATTTCACACAAAACCCCTTAAAATTGTTAAAATTAAAAATCTTGACCAGCGTCAACCTCTTTCGCCTCATCTCCCTCCTCATACGAATCCAATCGAATTGTTGGCTTATGAAAAAAGAGAGGAGATAATAGAAAGAACCTGGATAAAACAACAACAATTACTTGTGTGTACTTAGAAAAATGCTAATCGGTTCAGTATAGTTCGATAGAACGAAAAAACCTGTGATTGGCTTACAACTTTCATGTGGGTGCGGTGGCGTAGTGCGTAGTGCACTAGCTCCTCACACGCTAGGTCGCTTGTTCAAGCCCAGCTCGGGCAAAGTTCTTTCAAAAATTAAATTGAACATAAAGCGATTAAGCACCACTAAAGGAGTCTGATGATCGGGTTGGCCCCCGTGAAATAGCTATAACTCCAGCCAAACTTGGTGGTAGCACACACAAGTTGTTGTTGTTTCATTCTAAATTTTCAATCTAATTACATATCCTTTTGAGAAAAATTAATCTGAAATAAAAAAAAAAATGTTTTCGAAATTTCAAGTTAAAAAAAATTAATTTTTCAAAAAACTATTTACTAAAAAATCTTTATTTAGAAACTAACTTAAAGCATGGGCGTCTCTGTATGCGTAACCGTTATTTTTTAATATCAACTTTTCTGTTTTAAGTAATTTTTTTTTAATTCCCTCTCACTCTTAAACGGGTGAAATAGACCTCCATCCCACACTATTTTCTCCTGTCTGAAACGAACCTACTTGCTCTATCCTCTTGGTGCACCTTATACCTATCAACCTGTATATTGTTTTAAAAATATATTAAATTGAACAAACTTAAAAGTTTTTTTGTTTTTTGTTTGTTATTTTCCAGCTCACATAATATTTTGTTAAACTTTTAATAGGTAAATGTTACTCGTTTTCGTCGAAATAATAAATTTATCATCTGAAAATGTTAGTATTTACAACTTTTTTTTTAAATCCAATACCTTATACCTTATTGAAATAAAAAAGAAAACATTCTGAAATTGTGAATCTGTGTGAATTCAATGGAGGATTAAATTTGAGGAGGATACAGCACAACAAATAAAGCGAATGGTTTGTTTTTACGAGTAACTCAACGTATCAGTCTTTATTTTAAGGATGTTACAAGACAACATTGATGAGATTAACAAAATGTTATATTCCCTCTCATTGCGTTGTCGAAGAGAGATTTCTTTGTATTCCTGCGTGTATAACGGTTTAAAGACATTGAAGGGTATAAGTTCAAGTTTGATTTGTGTAGATGGGTTTGTTTCGCCTAACCACATTGTCATGGAAAAAGAGACGTTATGAGTATTATAACGCGAACATCGTTAAGGATGGAGATGTGGCTGTGGCCGCGCTAACCGGATGTGGGTGGTGTACATGTTGGAGGAAATGGGTAATGGAAGTTGTGTGTTGTTTTGCCTACGGGCTTATGGCATACGGTGTGATAAGAGGTTTCGTTTATGTACACACTTTATAATATACGACACATCATCAGGCGTTTACTTATGTAGGAAAGGACAAGGGTTGAAGATGAATTTATAGAACGTTCAGTCAGAACATCCTTGATAAAAAATGTCAAATTGCAGAAGTGAGTGCTTGGAAGTGTAGGTGCGGTACATCGCTTTTTATGAAACGTAACATCGGAGATTAAAGTGCAAAACATAATACATGAAGAAATGTATGTATGTCCCAACCCATATATAAAAAAGTCTGAACGTCAGTTACGAGTTAATGGAATGAAAATGTATAAACATTTGTACCTTAAAGTTGGTTGAATGAACATTATAACATGAATATGAAACGACAAGCTCATGACTATGATTATATTTTGTTTATAGACAGCCACCCTCCCCCCTATCCCTTCCCACAATTAGCAGTACAAACCTATTTTGTTCGAATGGTTATTAAGATACGATGTTGTTTGTCGGATGTTTTTTTAAGAAACCCTATTTAATAAGCTCACATGTATAATTTAAATAATAAAGCAAACAAATTAAATACCATTTAAATTCTCAAAAAAAACTGTATGTTCAGGAATACCATGCTTAACTATTTCATCCTAAATTATTATTTATCTTGAATTTAATAAATTTATATCTTGAATTGTTTAATTAATGAATTCTTTAAAACTCCATTAATTCTTAATGAAATGTTAATATTTTGCAAAGTTGCCAAACATAGTTGTATAATACCCTATGTTTTATTACCTTGAAATTTTATGGCTTTCAAATTTGTATTGCTTTTCACCTTTATTTTTGTATATTATGTTTAATCTTAATCCCTTAAACAGCTAATCCATATACACTTGTTCTTATATGATTAAGCATCTTGCGATGGTGCAATGTAAAGAATCGATCTCTTTACAAGCAACCATCATCGAGACAACATCAAGTCCATTAAAACAAAATTTGTCTTGTTCCAATAATATTGAGCTAAATACATTACTTATAACGTGTTACAAGTTGTATTTTATTTTGAACAATTTTGAATTTTAATAATTATTGCTGAACAAAGTTGGTCCTTCGAGCGGGATTTTTTTGTAAATTTAATATTGAAATAAATTCAAATAAATTTAAATTGTCTTTTGAATTTATATATGGTGGTTGCTTGGAACTTTTGGATTGCTGGAGCTGCACATATATTTGGTAAATTGTATCGAATTATTTAATATTTTTTGCTGTTGTCTGCTGGGTTGCTGTTTTGCTGTTGCTGCTGCGCGTTAGGGTTTTGGAGTGCTGTTTGGAAATAGGTTGCTGCTTTTCTTAAAGACATTTGTGGTGAAAGATGCATACTTTGGTGTTACTATTTCCGAGATTTGTTGCTCGCGCGTGTTCGGTTTATACAATTTTGGTTTTAAACATAATAATTGCAACAATCATGCATACATTAAGGCAGGCTCGTGGACATTTAAAGGGTTCGATAACGCGTGCGCATGCTTATATTCTAGATATAGAAGATGAAGATATAGACAATTTAGAAACGCGGTTAGAACGGTTAGAGGAAACTTGGAAGGATTTTTGCGCTAATCATAATGAGTTTTTTCAATATTCCGAGCAAGAGGGATACGGTGATCCCGAAATTGATTTTATTGCTACGGAGAACAAATATCTCGATGCCAAAAGTGCATTTGTAAAAGCGATTAGAAAGAACACTCCTTCAATTCCTCCTCCTCTTCCACCGCGTGGTCAAGCTAATGGCAATTCGTCGGATGATTCTTCCAAGCAACAAGCCGCCTTGTTAGAGACTTTTTTACGCAATCCGTCGGTTTCGAAACCATCGAGTGAAGTTGAATTGCCAAAGTTTAAAATAACTCCTTTCGGTGGCGATTATCGCGAATGGCCTGAATTTCGGGACATGTTTTTAGGAAGCGTCGGTTGCAAGGAAAAACTTCAGGGTGCTCAAAAAATGCGTTATTTAAAATCGTTTTTGACTGATGAAGCTGCAAAACTTTTAAACGGGATAGAGATAGCTGATTGCAATTATGAGCTAGCATGGGAAAAACTCGAGCGTCGGTATAATAAGCCGTTGTACATTATAAACGCGCATATTGAAAGTTTTATGAAAATGCCAACTGTGGTTGTCGCGGACAGTGGACATTTACGCCGGTTAGCTGATAAATCAGATGAAGTTATTCGTGGTTTAAAGGCTCTGAAATCCGAAAGCAGAGATCCTTGGCTGATTTATCTAATGCTAAGTAAGACCGACTCAGATAGGCGTAAAGCTTGGGCACTTCATAATGACAATTCGGAAAAAACAACAGTTCAGGAATTAATCGATTTTTTGGAAAAAAGATGCGATGCTTTGGAAGCTTGCACAACCAAATCCAATGATTCGAAAAACCGTGGTAATAAACTAACAACGCGTTCGGGTAGTTTTGCGAATAATATTAAAAGCCTTGCCGTATCAAATTCCGCATGTCCAATGTGCAAACAAAATCATAATCTGCCGCAGTGTTCTCAATTTCTTGCCTTGCCCATTACTGCCCGTCGAAGCTTTGCTAGGGATCAAAAACTATGCTACAATTGTTTAGGAAGCAATCATTCTTCATCGAGATGTCGATCGAAAGCTCGTTGTCCTCATTGCCGTATTCGTCATCATGTGTTGGTTCATCTAGATTCGCTTTCGTCGGTTAGCGTTAGTGAAGCTAACAATTCAAATGGAGCAATTGCCTCGACATCTCAAGCTTCCTCGTTGCCTATTGTTAGCAACCATATTCAAAACGATATTCGTCCCTCCGGTATTTTGCCAACAGTTTTGGTTCAGATTCCAGATATCTTTGGTTACAAACATTTTTGTCGCGTTCTGCTCGATACGGGATCTCAAGCTTCCTTTGTAACTGAAGGTTTGGTAAAAAGATTACATCTTCGTCGTCGTCATGCTCGCGTTCCTATTTATGGAATCTCTTTGCTTGAAGGTGGTGTTACACAAGGTGCTGTAACCCTAAAGCTTAAATCTTGTTTTGATTCAAATGAAATGGATGTCGAAGCCTTCATTTTGAATCAAATAACTTCGAAAACTCCTCCTTTGCCTCTTGACCTTGATAGATCATTATTGTTGAATGATTTGAGATTGGCCGACCCAGGTTTCAACGTCCCAGGTCCTATCGATATTTTGTTAGGATCTGACAAGGCCTGGAGTATTTTGCTTGATGGTCGTCGCCGTGATAACAACGGTAACTTGATTGCCCACAATACCATTTTTGGATGGGTAATCACCGGTAAATGTCCGAAAGAGGAAATTGTTTCCTTGACAGTAGGGATTGTGCAGGATGTTGATGTTCTTTTGAAATCGTTTTGGGAAATTGAAGAACTTCCGCAAAATACCTATTCATTGGATTCTGGTGATTTTGCACTCTCATTTTTGTAAAACCTTCTCTCGAGCGCCTGATAACAAGTATGTCGTGGAGTTGGCTTTTCGTCAAAAGGATGTTGAGTTCAGAAACACTCTTTCTGGGGCATTGTCTCGGTTGTTTGCTATGGAGCGTCGCTTCTCTCACCAGGAAAATCTTCGCTTGGAGTATTGTCGGTTTATGAAGATTTATCAGGAGTTAGGACACATGGAGAGTATTCCAGAAAGCGAAATTTAACCGACTTCTGGTAAAATTTTCTACTTACCTCATCACGCGGTTGTAACAAACAAATTACGTGTTGTTTTCGACGGGTCTCACAAGGATGGAAACGGTACCAGCTTAAATGAGATGTTACACATAGGACCTCCTCTTAAAAAAACATCGTGACTTTCAACGCATTGTGTGGCGAGAAAGTCCTGATCAACCTATCGGACACTATCGACTGTGTACAGTCACATACGGAACTTCTCCTGCGCCATTTCTATCGATGCGAGTTCTGAAACAACCTGCGATAGATTATGCGGATAAGTTCCCTGTTGCATCACATGCTATATTGCATGATTTTTATGTTGACGATATCATGACCGGTTCGGATTCTATATCAGGTATATTGGAATTGAAAGCAGAGTTGGTTGAATTGTTGTCCTGTGGCGGTTTGCAGTTGAGCAAATGGAGTTCCAATTGTTGGCCAGTTTTGCAGGGGTTAGATTGTGAACCTACTCGTACATTTTCTCTTGATTTGGATAGCGCTGATAATTGTACAAAAGTTCTTGGACTAGTTTAGAACCCTCATCGTGACATATTTACTTTCAATATTTCGCTGGAGAAAAAATCGCCCTTGTCACCCACTAAACTAATTCTGTTATCAGAGATTTCAAAAATCTTTGATCCCTTAGGTTTCTTGGCTCCTGCCACCATTTTGTTTAAAATGCTGTTCCAGGAGTTATTGGTGTATGAATCAAAGATAGGATGGGATGACCCACTGCCAAGTGAAATAGCTGACAAATGGATTTTCTATCGAAAGGATTTGCTCTACTTCAAAAGGGTCGAAATTGTCAGAAGGTTTACGTTAAATTCGAAACATTTTGATCTGATAGGGTTTTCAGATGCATCCGAGAAGGCATATTCCGCAGTCGTCTACGTTCGCAGTTTGTCAGAAAATGGAGAAATTAGTGTCCAACTTGTTGCTGCTAAGACCCGTGTTGCGCCTGTTAAGCAGTTAACAATTCTACGCCTGGAACTTTGTGGGACGCTTCTCTTGAGTCGTCTAGTAAAATTGGTTCGTTCTTCTTTGGATATAAAACCCTCACAAACCTTCGTTTTTTGTGACTCTAAAATCGTTTTAGCTTGGCTTTCATCTCATCCTCGTCGATGGAATACTTTTGTTGCTAATCGTACCGCGGAGATTCTTGATGTTCTTCCCCGCTCCGAATGGAACTACATTCGCTCAGAAGAAAATCCAGCTGATTGTGCATCCAGAGGAGTTGAGCCCAGCAAGTTGTTGCAATTAGACATTTGGTGGAGAGGTCCAGATTGGCTATCTATGGATTTTAATTCATGGCCGATTTCAGCAGAAAAATTTGAAGATTTACCTGAAAGGAGAAAGCAGCCTGTTGTTGCTAATGTAATGTGTGTGATGGAATCACTTTTTGAAAAAACTTGCCAAACGAGTCTCATCCTGGTTTCAAGTGATTCGAATCGCTGCTGTTTTTGTTCGCCGTGCGAGAAATGGTAAACTTCCTCCAGAGGAACGTATAAAAGGTTTCTTGCGTTCTAAAGAATTGCTTTACGCTAAACGGAAATACCTTTTATGGGCTCAAGAAGAGTTTTACGAAGAGATACAATCCTTAAAAACAAAAAATTGTGTCTCTACACGCTCTAAACTGGCATCCTTATCACCGTTTCTGGATGATGTTGGGCTACTTCGCGTTGGGGGAAGAATTTCCAATGCTGTCAATGTTTCTTTCAGCCTAAAACACCCTATAATATTGCCTAAAGGTCATCCGGTCTCCATTTGGATTCTACAGGATGCTCATATTAAATTTCTTCATGCAGGTGTATCGGAACTGTTTTCGCTAGTACAGCAGGAGTTTTGGATTTTTGGATGCAGAAACCATATAAGAAAAATTGTTCATGGCTGTATGGCATGTTTTCGACAACGTCAAGCTACAACAACACTACTCATGGGAAATTTGCCTTCTTCAAGACTTTCCCCATCTTTTGCTTTCGACCGAACGGGCTGTGACTATG
This sequence comes from Eupeodes latifasciatus, assembly GCA_920104205.1. NCBI lineage: Eukaryota > Metazoa > Arthropoda > Insecta > Diptera > Syrphidae > Eupeodes > Eupeodes latifasciatus. The sequence continues at coordinate 51,202,197 of OV049927.1, forward strand.
CTGGACCAATAACTCTTCGAATCGCCAGAGGTAGAAATCCAAAGTACACGAAAGGATACTTCGCATTATTTGTTTGTATGTCAACAAAGGCTTTACATTTGGAAGTCGTCAGCGATTTATCTACAGATGCATTTTTAGCGGCGTTGAGTCGATTTATTGCGAGAAGAGGAAAATGGCACCAATTTTCAAGGAGCTGTGAGAACCCTGTGTGAATGGGTTAAGTTGGTGCGTTCTGAAGAACACAATCATCTGGTGTCTTCAACATTGGCAGCTGAAAGCATCAAATGGGATTTTATTCCTCCACATAGCCCTCATTTCGGGGGCCTTTGGGAAGCTGGTGTAAAAAGTGTCAAACAGCACCTCCGACGTGTCATAGGGAATAATATTCTCACTTTTGAAGAAATGTCTACTTTGCTTTCCCAAATTGAAGCACTCCTAAATTCTAGGCCTCTTTGTGCTATTTCAGATTTAGACTTGAACCCTCTAACACCCTCTCATTTCCTTATAGGTAGACCATATACGGCGATACCGGAGCCCAGCTGTCTGGATGTTCCATTTAACAGACTTGGAAGATGGCAACTTATTCAAAACATGTTGCAAGGTTTTTGGCGTCGATGGAACGCTGAATACCTAACTTCACTTCAACAACGTCCCAAATGGAAAAAGAAGACCAAAAATTTTAAAGTTGGGGACCTGGTAGTCATCAAAGAGCTAAACTTGCCACCATCCAGATGGGCGCTAGGAAGAGTTGAAGAACTTCATCAAGGAGAAGATGATCTTGTGCGAGTTGTATCTGTTCGCACCAAAAATGGCATTTTCAAGCGACCTGTAACGAAGCTGGCTATTTTGCCATGTTCCTGAAATTCCTTCAGGGAGGGGCGGCGCACAGTGGGGAAAATGCGGACAAAACCTATTTTTCTGAAAGTAGGATTTTTTTTAAACTGAAAGTGTTTCTTATAGTTAATTGGTTTTAGAATCAGAAAATGAAAACCGTTTTTCAAAAAAAAAATTGTAGACCAGTAGATTTTCGCTCAAAGTTCAAATATCGTGAAAACTGATAAAATATTGGTATTTCTTAAATGATCAGTATATTGTGAAATTTGAAAGTTTTAAATAATTTTGTCTGCTTACATGATTGAAATAAATAGATAAACAATACAGTATGTTATTTTATTGAAAAAAAATTGGATAAGGTATTTTTTGACGAAGAAACACTCTATTTATGTGATTTTTTTAGTTCGCATAAGGTTTTAACTACTGCCTCTGTTTGCCTCTGTTAGCAAACTATTCCCAATAGATAGTGTAGGGTATCAGCAACATTTTTCAGTAAAAATCTCATCCGGATACGTCCGGATGCGGTTTTTAGAGCAATTTTAAGTTGGGAAGTCATATAAAAAAAATCGATATTTATGCCTTTTAACCAGTTCGGCACGAGTACGATAAGTTTGGCGCCAAGATATAATAACGGTTTCTGGTAGAGGGTTTTAATACAAGCATTTTTTACTATGGCAGGGGGGGTCTATCTCCCCTCGTTTAGGCGGTAGGGGCAATTTAAAAAAATTAGTATTTAAAATGGAAAAAAATAATTAAAAAATAACGGTGATACTTACAATTAAGTTTTATACATTTTTTTTAAGCCAACATTCTGCTTTATTAGCCAGTTTTTAATTCAAGTCAAAACTATGCGTAGTTTTTGAAAAAAATAATTTTAAACTCAAAATTTGAGTAAAAAAAGTTTAAAAAAGGTTTAAAGTGTAATTTTTCAATACTTAAAGATTATCTACCATTGTTTTTATTTCAGAATTTATTTCTCTTATTTGTTTTTGATCAAAAACTGAAAACTAGATGATTTTATGTCTTTTAGTTTTTGAGAAAACTAATTTAAATACTAATTTTTTTAAATTGCCCCTACCGCCTAAACGGGGGGAGATAGACCCCCCTCCCATAGTAAAAAATGCTTGTTTTAACTGTTCTATACAAATCCGTCATTAAACTTTGTCGCCAAAGTTATCGTACTCTCCCCACCAGTTCTGACGATGATGATGACATTCCCAACTTTAGAGCATTTTCATCTGTTGGTTTACACTGGAGTTTTGCAATGTCATTCATTTCCGATGGCTTTGCCCCGCAAATGGTACAATTACTACTAGAAGTTGTATTTGTAGCAATCCATTGAACTCAATTTCAGTATCTCGGAGATTCAAAATTTCAGCTTCTACACGGTCTTTTTCTTTTCTACCTTCTTGCAGAGTTTCTTTCGAAAAGAAAAATTGAAGAGCTGGTGAATGATGGGTTGAGGATGGTCGAAGATTTTTCTTCATTTTCTCGTTGAACAAGTTTTAATAATACCAGGGATGTAAGAATTAAATGTCCATCAGAAATGCCTTAAATTGAAACTTCATAGATTTGCATATATCAAATTAAGTTTATTTGAATTATTTTGAATAAGCTTATTAAGATTAAATGATTTTTTTTTTTTTATTTACTTGAATTATTTTTTTTTTATTTACCTACTTGAATTATTTTTTTATTTATTATTTAAATTTATTTTATATTACATTTAAAACAAATCAAACGGTAAGCTTTGAAAACACCAACTATCTATGTCATTGTAAATCCAATGTGTTATCCTTACAACTGCAAACAAAATAAACCTAAAGATGTTTTTTACTCACAACCATTCACCTTTAAGCATATTAAAACTGAATTTTTAATAATTTACAATGCTTTTAAAATTCTTTTTTCGCTATTTATTATTATATTCGCAATATACCTTAAATTCGGTAAACAAATCTTTGTTTTCAGATATGTTTTCCGAAAAAAGCCATTTTCTCTTTTAGTGGGCGTGGAAATGGGCGGAATTTTCTGGTGTAGATTTGTCTTGCTATTGGCTATCATTCCTGAAAATTTCATTCAAATCGGTTCATTAGTTTAAATTTTATAGAGTTTTGTCCGCTCCCCCATACAAGATGCCCCACTGTGCGGCGTGTTCAGGAATGCCATGCTTAACTATTTCATCCTAAATTATTATTTATCTTGAATTTAATAAATTTATATCTTGAATAGTTTAATTAATGAATTCTTTAAAACTCCCTTAATTCTTAATGAAATGTTAATATTTTGCAAAGTTGCCAAACAGAGTTGTATAATACCCTATGTTTTATTACCTTGAAATTTTATGGCTTTCAAATTTGTATTGCTTTTCACCTTTATTTTTGTATATTATGTTTAATCTTAATACCTTAAACAGCTAATCCATATACACTTGTTCTTATATGATTAAGCATCTTGCGATGGTGCAATGTAAAGAATCGATCTCTTTTCAAGCAACCATCATCGAGACAACATCAAGTCCATTAAAACAAAATTTGCATTGTTCCAATAATATTGAGCTAAATACATTACTTATAACGTGTTACAAGTTGTATTTTATTTTGAACAATTTTGAATTTTAATAATTATTGCTGAACACTGTAGTCATTAATTTTTTTTCTAAAACCGATTCTTTTTTGTAATTAATTTTGTGTTTATACAAATTTTCAGTTTTGGTTTAGAAATATTTTTGGTATGCGTCATTACTCGCACACAAGAATGGTTGAGAGTTGTAAGTCAAAGCATTGTTGCGCCACCTTATTTATTTTATTTATAAGTCTCCCGGCTCAAAATGGATTTCTCCACAAAAAATATCTAGATGCCGCCCTATTCGACTTCCACCATATCGACTTTTCACATACAAATATATTTCTCTTGTCTGTGGCAAAAACCAAAGTTCTTTCATGGTGGAATTTGAATGGGAAATTTATGGAGAAATCCATTTGAGACTTACAAATGTATGGTTCGAAACAGACGAAAACAAGGAAAGACTATATAGTGAATTAAGGAGAGTCTGAGTGAATAAGGAAAACACATTTTGTCATCGAGTCACACAGTTCTGTTGATGGTGTCTTCAGGAAGCTGAAAACATTTTTTCAAGTTTTCCATTTATTATAATATTGTCGTCTCTTTCCTTTAAAAAAAAATTTTGCATTCCAAAACCACATTTTAAAACAGTTTAATTTTCATTTTGCAATTCATGTTGTTGCACGCATTACAATAGTCTTACCAAATTGTGAGTATATTTTTTGAGGTTAATTTGTAATTTTTTAGAAATAAAATTGTATTTGAATACCTACCAGCTTTCTTTGCAATATTTATTATTTGGAACGGCGCGGCGCAACAACATTATTTTATTTTATTTGAGTTGCCTGTTATACAAGTCGAGTTCCCTGCTTTGATATGGCCGACAAGGAATTGCAAAGTTGCGCTTTGGCGAGTTGTCGATGTCCAGATGATAATGAAATGGTGTCCTGCGAGAAGTGCAAACGCTGGTGGCATTATATTTGTCACAGCTTTGATCCCAATAATTTCGACACAATAACTTCTTGGTATTGTGAAGAGGAAGATTGTGTTTTTAGGGAAGATGATGACAATGCATAATGTGGATTTCATTATTGAGGTAAGCTGCAGTGGCGGAACGCTATAAGGAGTTATTGGAGTTACGTGGTGAACTTGCTGAAGAAAAAATGAAGTTGGTAGAGCTTGCCAAGGTGAAGAAACAACATCCTTCGATCGTTGCATCGAAATCTGTTATGTCTGATTCCAACCAATTGGCCAAACTCGAGATTATTAAACAAATCCAAGCCAACCATCAAGCACTGTTGAATAGTTGAATAGGAAATTCCAAGACAACGCCGATTAGGGAGATTTCCAACCAGAAGCATCAATCTACTCCGAACGAAAAAATGTCTAATCAACACCAAAGCACCTTTGATTATTCGTTTCGGGACCAAGATATGGCATCTCTTCTCACAATTTTAAATCGGAGCAATGTTCAAGAGCTGCCGAGTTTTTCAGGTGAGAACAAAAGGGAATGGCCGTATTTTGAGGAAGTGTTTAAATCGACGACCATCGAAGGAAGATATACGCCCAAAGAGAACGTGGCTCGTTTGCGCAAGGCATTGAAGGGAGAGGCGTACCAACTCGTTAGTGATCGACTGAAGTATTCTTCAGACGCTGGCGCAATAATGGAGTCTCTTCGCACAATATTTGGTCATTATGATGTTTTGGTACACGACTTAACATCAGATCTTTTAAATCTTCCGAAGCTTACGTCAAAATCAGATCCCAAGCTTAGAACCTGGGCAGTGAAAATCAACGACCTCGTGGCCGACATTAAATCGATGAACCGAGAAGAAGATCTAATGAACGGGTACGTACTCACTAATCTGGCTTCGAAGTTAGGTCCGGGACTTTATCAGGAGTGGCAAAAAACTAAATCAGTCTTTCAGCGGGTCAGTTTTGAAAATTTTGCTGAGTTCTTGACACAAAGGGTAATTGCTCTACCTCCTGATCTGGCAAAGATGCATGGATCTTCTGATCAGAAAAAGGCACAATCAGTTGGTGCGGCAAAATCTTCTCGGGTTTTGTTATATTCGTCGCCGTCATCCGGTTCTTGCTGCAAGTGCAACAAACTACATCCTCTGTTCCAATGTGAAGAGTTTTTAGCTTTGCTCCCGGTTCAAAGGCAGACGTTTGTGAGAGAGAAATCCATATGTTTTTCATGCTTAGACCCATCAAAGCATCAGTGGAGAACGTGTTCGAAGAAAAGTTTGTGCGGTATCAATGGTTGTAATCGACGGCATCATCTTTTATTACATTCGCAGACGTCAAATAATGACTTAAATTCCTCAGCAGTTCCATTCGTGCCTCAGCCTCATATCCATTCATCTCATGTTGGGGCCGATGTCAAAATAATGTTTAAAATTGTTCCGATACGAATTCATGGAAATGGTGATTTGTTTGTGGACACCTATGCCTTCTTGGACGATGGGTTCTCGTTATCGATGGTTGAGGAAGACCTTTTTAACGAGCTTGGACTAGATGTTCAACCAGAGCAACTCACGTTACAATGGACTAAAGGTGTATGTCGGACTGAGGATTCAAGACGGACTTCTTTATCCGTGTCTGCTGTTGGAAGTCGTAAAAGGTATATTTTAAAAAATGTATATACAATAAAGGATTTAGGTCTTGCAAGTCAATCCATTGATGTCGAAAGTCTAGAGTTATTTCCCCCATCTCCGTGGTCTGCCACTCTGTAGTCCTGTGAATGGCAAACCAAAAATATTACTCGGTTTGGATCAGGCTAAATTCCTCATTGGTCACGGCCAGCGTTATGGGAAAGATGAAGAGCCCCACGCTTTAAAAACTCTTCTGGGCTGGATAGTTTATGGAAGAACAGCTCCATCGATGCAAGTGTCATGTGTTCATCAGGCGGCGAAACCCACTATGCATTTGATGTTTCATGATGCCATTAGGGATGAGATTGATTTGCACGAGCTTGTCCGTCGTCACTTTACCACCGAGGAGTTCGGTGTAATGCCTCCTAAGGGTGAAATTCTAAGCCGAGAACTAAGTCGATCCCCAGATATTATGGAACGTTCACTTAAAATAGTTGACAGACAATATGAGATTAGCCTTTTATGGGATTCGGACAACGTGAAATTACCTGAGAGCTACAACATGGCCTTTACACGTCTTCAGGTGCTAGAAAAGTCTTTGACAAGGAAGCCGGAGCTGCTGGAATGGCAAAACAATTATTTTTCCAGTCTACTTTCCAAAGGTTATGCTTGGATTGCATCAAAGGATGAGTTGGAGAGAGAATGGGACCGCGTCTGGTACGCTCCAACTTTTATAATAGTAAACCCTAACAAGTCCCCAACGAAGCCAAGATGCGTCGCGGACGTAGCAGCTAAGATCAATGGTATTTCTCTAAATAGTCATTTGATGAAGGGACCAGATAACTTAGTTCCATTACATGCTGGAATCTTTAAGTTCCGAGAACGTCAAGTGGCTGTGAACGCAGATGTACGTGAGATGTTCCACAGAATATGTATCAAGGGCTAAGACCAGCAATGTCAACGGATTTTATGGAGAGACGGAGATACATCGAGGAAGCCAACAGTCTACATCATGCAGGTCATGATGTTTGGTCCCCGATGTTCACCATCATGCGCCCAGTATGTGAAAAATTACCATGCTAATCTTTTTAAAGAAAAGTGTCCCGAAGCAGTGGATGGGTTAACCAAACGGACATACGTAGATGACTATTTTAATACAACTCAATTAAAGAAGCTGTTGCCGTTACGAAAGATACGATGTCATTCGATGAATTTTGATTTGGTTGGAATACAATCAAATAGCCGTGAGTTTTTGGATCAGATGCCGGAGGGTTACGTGAATTCTAAATTGGTAAGCATTAGTCCAAATGAAAGTGATCATATAATGTCCAAAGTTTTAGGTATGTTCTGGTATACGTCCCATGACCACTTTTCATACTTACTTTCGGAATACGAGACTTTAGAAGAAATGCTAATGCTGAAGACCATTATGAAGATATTTGATCCTCTGGGAATTGCTTCCGTATTTATAATCCGCGGCCGAATTTTACTTCAAGAAGTATGGAGAGAAGGAGAGTGGGATGAAACAGTGTCTTCAGATTTAAGACGTTTATGGCGGGATTTCATCAAGGATCTCAAGCAGATTGAGAGCATCAAAGTTCCCAGGCGTTACGTTTCGTGGAATCCCGACGAATCTAAGGTTAGTCTAGTGGTTTTTGTCGACGCTTCGGAGAAGGCGTTTGCTTCAGTGGCCTACTTACGTTTTGACCGCAACGGTGATGTTGAGGTTTCGTTAGCCATGGCAAAGGCGAAAGTGGCACCCCTTAAACAATTATCCATCCCTCGCTTGGAGTTGCAAGCTGCGGTACTTGGCGTTCGTTTGGCAACTACAATCAAAGAGTCACATACGTTGCATATTTACGAAGTACTGTTCCTTTCCTTAGTGATTCGAAGACGGTGCTTTCATGGATATACTGCTCAAATAGACTACCTGCTTTTGTCGCAACGTGGGTGGGTGAAATCTTGGACACTACTTCTCCCCGCCAATGGTTCCACATTCGGTCTAACGACAACGTGGCCGATAATGGCACAAAACGATTCGAAAAATCAATGGGAGACCAAGACACGAGAAGGTTTAAAGGTCCAGATTTTTTAAAACTTCCCTTTGAGGACTGGCCCGTTTCGTCGTTCAAAGCCGACTCTGAGCTAGTGATGGTTAAGGAAAAGTCAGCGAAGACGTTATTTCACGTTCTTAAACCACGAAGTAAATATGGAGCGTATGACATACTTTCTTCCAGATTTCAAGCCAGATGGTCTTTCTCCATTAGAGCCTTTGTCTTTTTGTTACGATTCAAACACCTGCTTCAGAAGAAGCCCATCGCTTATGAAGTTTTTGTCACACCCGTTGAGTTCCGGCATGCTGAAGATTGGATGTTCAGAAGAATTCAGGAAGAAGCCTTCCCCAATGACATGGCTTCGTTAAGGATGAGCGGTAATGTCAGTGTTTCAAGTTCGATACTAAGTTTATCGCCGTTTTTGGATGATGATGGAACGTTTCGAATGCGGTCAAGGGCGCAAAAGGCTAACTGCTCATATTCTTCTCGCAATCCGGCAATTCTTCCTAAAACCCATCCATTGGTCGACCTTTTCATTGAACATCATCACCAAAGGAATTTCCATATGGGGACTGCCACTGTAATATCCAACATTCGAGAAAGTGCGTGGATCATTAGCATTCGAGGAGCTGTTGAACGAGTGGGAAAAGGGTGCTTTATGTGCAAGGGTCTCAAGGCCAGAGCAGTCATGCCGGAAATGGGACAGCTTCCAACGGCTCGCCTAGCCTTTACCCTTTACCCATGTCGGTGTGGATTGTTTCGGACCCATGTTAGTAAAAATCAATCGAAGCGCTTTAAAACGTTACGGTATGATCTTCACATGCCTAACTTTTAGAGCAGTGCAGATAGAATTGCTGAATTGTAGGAAACCTCTGTTATACGTTCTCAACCGTGCTTTCGCTTTATGTTGCGAAAAGAGTTGAGAATACGGACAGGAAAGATTTGAGAAAATAAAAAGACTCCTTTTATTTCTTGTTTAATTTTTTAATTTTAATTTGTTATTTTTATTTATTTAAAACAAAGGCCCGCTGTCTTAAGCTAGGCTTCGACCTTGTTGGATATTATGGTAAATCTTTCTGTGTCTTTCTTAAACTATTCCTGTCTTTTTATACTTTTTTTTCTTTAACCAATTTTCCTCAATACACATGCATTTTTCCAACTATCATCCACCAACCGATGATTACACAATAGGTTCTATTTGGTAATATTGACCCACTTGAAAATATTCAATAATCACTTGAGACCTAGTTGGAATTTTTAAATATTATATAAATTCATAATATTCCGAACTGTTGGTCACAAAAGTGCCGCCGCATCATATTTCACACATACCCACTTCACTCATAGTGTCGACCCTTGCTACGATGCATTCTCAGCATTATTTAGAATGGGTATTCCTCAATGCCTGCAATTAGTGCATTGGATTTGTTTACAATCCGTTGGACATTGGATATTCATTACTCATAGCAGTTTATGGGTTTTGACGTAGCTATGACGAGTGAGTATTATGATGACCTTGTGACGATTTGTTTGTGAGTCAATGTATATAGTGTATATATCGGTGATTGAAGTGTTTGGAAAAACGCACGGCACTAGGGAAAATGTATATGTTGGGAGGTTGGTATGTAGTGCGATCACTACATCCTTCCCCCCTTCAAAAAAGAAAATTGACCTTGAAGAGGTTAATTTTCTTAAAAAGTACAGGAAGTAAGTTTACTATTATTATTTTTTTCATTTTTCCTTGAAGAGGCATCAGTTTATATATTGTATATGTTTTTGTTTAGAAGAAATATTAAAATTGTTGTTTTCCTTGAAGAAGTTACAAAAATGTATGCATCTTATTTATATATTTTTTCATTTTTCCTTGATTTCAGTTTATACAAATATATTTTGTTTTTCTAAAAGAAGTACATATGTCAAAATTGTGGTTCCTTGAAGAGGTTACAAAAATTTATGTATTTTATATATACTTTTCCTTGAAGAGGTAGCAATTTATACAGATATATTTTGTTTTTCTAAAAGAAGTATTAAAGTTGTTGTCTTTCTTGAAGAGGTTACAAAAGTTATTTATCATTTTGCTTAATCTATTTATACACTATAAATATATCTACATTTTTATTTTTGGTAACTCAATAAACACTTATTTTGTCTGGTGTGAACAACGCGAAGAATACTTTCTAGAACTCAATCTCCTAGTAAGATCAAGTGCAAATTGTATCATGTATGCTTTTTTATCTTGTCTGTTGCGTTGTAACAGTTGAAGAGTGGGGTATGATTTTCGTTGGTGGTGTTTGTTTTAATGTAGGGTGAGAAATGATAGTGTTTGGTAAAATATTAGGTAAAGGTGGAGGAGGGGGAATGCTCTAATTTCGATTATCGCTTGAATTGAAACGATTTCTGTGGGGATAGTTATTCTATTCGGGTAGCCGTTCCCGATTTTAGTCATTCCCGTACGTAAGGGAATTTCTACGTCAGACACTACATTAAATAGTAATCAGTATGAGTTTGGAACGTAGTCGATAGATTCCATTCTGCAGGAGAGAAAAAAAAATGCTTTGTTTGGAGAATAAATCGTTTAAAGAGGAAAGGGTTTTTTTTTTTTTTCATTGGTGTAGTAGTTGTAGGTTGTTGTTATGTATCATTTTCGATTTCTTTCCAATTTTGATAACTGTATTTTCGTCGGATATTAGTTTGATGACTTCGTAAGGTCCGTCCCATAGGTTCGACAGTTTGTTTTGTCTCGTTTGATTTTTCATTAGTACTTTGTCTCCTACCTTAAATTGTTTCTGTTTGGCGTTTTTGTCATAATACTTTTTGTTTTTCTTTTTCTTCTCGTAAATTGTTTCTCTGGCGATTCTGTAACCATGTTGTAGACGGCTTTTGAGTTCTGTAGCATAGTTTTCGTAATTATAATAAGTCTGCGGTTCTCTGTTCAGTGAATTGGGGATCCGTGCAGGATAACCATACAACAGCTCAAATGGAGTGTAATTTGTACTACTATGTGGGGTAGTATTGTATACGAACATAGCGTATGGAAGCCAAGTGTCCCAAGCGAGTTGATCCTTGTCTGTGTAGTGACGCAAATATTCTGCAAGTGTCCTGTGACTACGTTCTAAGGCGCCATTAGTTTGGGGGTGGTATGGAGTGGTTTGTAATTTCCTTGTCTTGAGGACTTTGCATACCTCTTTAAACAAATTACTAAGGAAATTTGTTCCCTGATCCGTTAAGATCGAGTCGGCTATTCCAAATCGGCATACCAACCGTTCGACTAACATACGTGCTATAGTTGGGGCTTCAGCGTTTGGCACGGCTATTGCTTCGGAAAATTTTGTGAGGTCGTCCTGAAATGTCAGGATGTACTTGTTGTTTTTGTAACTGACGGGTAGTGGACCTACTATGTCTAAAGCTATACGTTCAAAAGGAGTTTTGCATGTAGTGCTTACTTTCATGGGTATTTTGTTATTGCGTGATAATTTATTTTTTTGACGTCACTCGCATTTTCGTATGTGGTTTTTAACGTCTTTGGAGATGGTTGGCCAGTAGTAATACTGCTTAATTCTTTTGGAGGTTCTTGTTACTCCTTGATGTCCGCCAAATGGTGACTCGTGGTTTTCGTGTAGTATTTTAGATATGTCTTCAGGTTTTTCTATTAACATTCTTGAATCAATATGGAGATATGTATTGAATTTAGCTTGTTTGAAAGCTTCAAATATTAATGTTTTTAGTTCGTTTTGTGGTTGGTTATTTATGGGTAACGACAAAGCAATGTTCGATAGTTCAGTCCTATTGCATTCGCTTACGATGTCTTTCAAACTGTTTGAAATTTTTTCTCGGTCTGTCGGGCTTCTTAAGGGTAAAGGTAATGTCACGATGTAGTAAAGTACATTTGTAGGTTGGAGTTTATGGGTCAAGACTTCGCAGATTTCTGATTTTTTGAAATTAGGTAAACGAGTTTTCAAAATTTTTCTTCTGTTGTTTCTACAAGAGGCAGTATAATTGCTTTAAAGTTTACTTTATTATTTAGGAATATTGAACCTTTTTTTTCGATTATATTAAAATTTAACTTGGGTTCTGTTGTGTTTGTACTTGTTCCGGCTTTCATGTCGTTTCTTTCTTCTTGTGCCCGTCTTTGGTTTCGAGTTGTTACTAATACTTTGGTTTCATCATTGGGTTCAATACGACTTAAGGCGTCAGCATTCGTGTTGAATTTGCCCTTTTTATGTACAATCTTGTATTCGTATTCTTCTAACAAGATTTTCCATCGCATGAGCCTAGACGTAGGATCTTTTCTTCCTATTAGTCATTGTAATGAACTGTGGTCGGTGACAATAGTAAATTTTCTTCCATAAATATATGGTCGAAATTGTGTCAGGGCGTAGATTATCGCAAGAAGTTCCTTTTCTGACGTAGTGTATTTGGTTTCCGCCTTGTTAAGAGTACGACTGGCAAAGAAAATTGGTTTATCTTTGCCAATGGGACCTTGTGAAAGTACAGCGCCTAATGCGATGTCACTTGCATCAGTGGTTACTAGAAATTCCTGATCAAAATCCGGGTATGTTAAAATGGGAGGATTAATAATTTTCTCTTTTAAAGTTCTGAAAGCCTCGTCGCAAAAACTGTCCCAACGAAAAGTTACATTTTTCTTTAGCAACGTTGTTAATGGTTTTGCTATTTCCGCAAAGTTTGGGATGAACTTTCGATAATACCCTACGAATCCAAGAAAAGATTTAATATCTTTTGGTTTCTTAGGTACTGGAAACGTTTTCACAGCTTTGGTTTTTTCAGGTTTAATTCCCTCCTCTGAGATAACATGCCCTAGGTAAGTGAGTTCTTTTCTGATGAAATGACATTTTTCGGGCTGAAGTTTGAGGTTATTCTCTCTTAATCGATTTAAAACCTTGATAAGTCTAGCATTGTGGTCCTTTAAATCATAGCCATAAATAACTATGTCGTCCACGTATACAAAACATTCGATTCCCTGTAGTCCCATTAGTATTTTATTCATAAGCCGTTGAAAAGTGGCTGGTACGTTTTTTAGTCAGAATGGCATACGATTTTATTCATAATGACCGAACGGAGTACTGAAAGCTGTTTTTGCTTTGCCCCTTTTATCCATAAGAATTTGATGAAATCCTTTTGCTAGATCGAGTGTACTAAAGTACTTAGCTCTTCCCAACTGGTCTAAGATATCAGTTATATTGGGTAAGGGGTAAGCATCTCCGACGGTGACTTCGTTTAACTTTCTGAAGTCGACTACCACCCTCCATCGTTTCGTTCCATCTTGACCTGCTGTTTTTGGAACTAATAGTAAAGGGGAGTTCCATGGGCTGTTGCTTGGTTGTACTACACCATCTTCTAGCATTTCATTCACTTGTTTATGAATTTCCTGCCTAGTACTTTCTGGGAGTCGATAAGGTCGTGTATATAAAGGGGGCTTGTCTTCACCTGTAATAATTCTATGTTCTATGGCGTTTGTATGAGTGAGGTGATCGCCCTCAAGGTAAAAGAGGTCATTGCATTCGCGACAAATGTCCAGAATGTTTTTTTTTTCATCGGTGTTACAATGTTCGAACTCTAAGAGTGACTCTAATTTCTTTAATCTATTCTTCACAGGGTCCTTTAAACTATTTGTCTCGATAACGTTATAGTCGTCGAGATTTTTGCATTTCATGTTAATTGTATTGATGTTTATTTCTTGATCTGAGTCTAAAATGTTCATCAGAAGTACCTTAATTTTGGAGTTTCTTTGTTGGGTAATGGTTTCGCCCAAGTATACTCCTGCAGCTATTTCACGTTTTTCTGTAACCAAATATTTTGCACCTTCTTCTTTACACGGAATTTCTACTATTTGTTCCCGTCTGTTCGTTTGGTTCAAAATTTTTTATTAACTCCGTCTTATATTTTTTATTTTTAAAATTTTTATTTTCGTTGTGATTGTCAGAGACATTTGTTATATTGGTTTCAAGGTAACTATGTGGGATTTGTGAGAAGGTTGGGTTGAAAGCTTTTGTATGGTTTTTGTCGAGGTTGATTTCCAAAGAATCTTTATTATCTGAAATGTCAGTAGATTCCCGTGGTGTGATTTCAGCTTCTATTCCTAGGTGTACGGGTACATCTAGGACTTTAGAATTTGCTGCACCTACGTGGTTTGGTTCCTCTTTCTCATACCTAGGTTTTTCATTGCCGTTCTTACCCGTAGGTTGCACCTCGAAAGGTGTTTTACGGTCTCCCTTCTTCTCGATAACCTCACATTTGGCTATTTTTTCTACCTTTTGGGGTTTAAACAAATTTTGTCCGTCACATAAACGCACAACTGCAGCTGCGGTTACTTCCAGCTGTCTTTTTTCATAATCGACCTTACATTCAAACCGGTCGAGAAAATCGTTTCCCAGTATTCCATCATAAAGTAAATGTATTTTATTCGTAAGTATTTGGAATGGGTGTTCCAAATACGATGTATTTTTTCCGTCATAAATTTCTAATGTTCCCGTTATTTCTCCCATAGTTCTCACGGTGCAGGGAATTAACTTCACGGGAACTACCTTCACATGGGAACTAACTTCACCACTAGTGAGAATTAATTTAACCTTTTTTTGGTGAAGTTATTTCCCACTGAAGGTGGGAGATAATTTCACTTTTTTGTGGAAATGAATTTCACTTTCATGTGTAACTGTTTCCCACGGAAGGTGGGAACTAACTTCACTCTTCATTACAGTTAAAGTAAATTAACATGTTATGTTATTTTTATTCTCGCATACGCTAATCTAAGAAAATCTTATAAGAATCACCAAATGACAAAACGTGGAGCGAAGCGGGCCACCCACAGGTGCTTTTATTCAAATAAGCTGTTGATATTGGCGCCTGCCTGGCGACATTGCATACCCTAAGCGGAGCAACGGAGTTGCGTGAGCGGGTGTGACCCCGAAAAAGGGAGTTAAAATCCTGAGAACCCGCGAAGCGGGCCACCCACAGGTGCTTTTATTGAAAGAAGTTGTTGATATAGGCGCCTGCCTGGCGACTTTACACACCCTAAGCGGAGCAACGGAGTTGCGTGAGCGGGTGAACCCCGAAAAAGGGAGTTAAAATGCTGAGAACCCGCGAAGCGGTCCACTTGATATAGGCGCCTGCCTGGCGACTTTACATACCCTAAGCGGAGCAACGGAGTTGCGTGAGCGGGTGTGACCCCGAAAAAGGGAGTTAAAATCCTGAGAACCCGCGAAGCGGGCCACCCACAAGTGCTTTTATTGAAAGAAGTTGTTGATATAGGCGCCTGCCTGGCGACTTTACATACCCTAAGCGGAGCAACGGAGTTGCGTGAGCGGGTGTGACCCCGAAAAAGGGAGTTAAAACCCTGAGAACCCGCGAAGCGGTCCACCCACAGAAGCTTTTATTGCTTAAAACTTACATATTTTTGTTTTGATTTACAATTCAACGCTTGATATTTTTTCAGATATTTCAATCGTAGGTGGGAAGTTACTTCACATAATTTTCTGATGAAATTATCTCCCGCCTTCAGTGGGAGATAACTTCACAAAAAAAAAGTGAAATTAATTCCCACTAGTGGTGAAGTTAGTTCCCATGTGAAGGTAGTTCCCGTGAAGTTAATTCCCTGCACCAGTCGCCAGCTATGGTGGAGATAACACAGGCATTTTTAGAATTTGCGTAAGGTGAGTCGTTTTTGACCAAGCAGATGTCTGCGCCGGTGTCTATTAAAAATGTAGAATATTCTGTTGTTGTCCCTTGCATTTTAAGACGACTTACTGGGTCTTTAAATTCAGGCAGAATTTCAAAATAATTTTTAAATTTATTGGTTTTGAGTATAGTGAACTTCGGCAACAACCTTTTGTCCCTGGGTGGAGTTGCCGATTTGCTCCACCCCGCATTCGTTTTCCGACTCGATTTTATCGAGATCGTATTGCGGTTGGTGTGAACAACAGTGTCGTAACTCGTGAGTCGAATTACCTTTAAATGGGTTTTTGTTTTGCTTGTCTGTGGATGCAGAATTATTTGTAGCCATGTTTGCTTGGTTTCGGGAGTGTGATAACCGTAAACGACAATCATTCTCAGTATGGTACAACTTATGACAATAGTTGCACTTGAGAGATGGTTCGGTCTTAGTTACGTTTTGGAAGTTTGTATTCCGGTAACATGTGGCCGAAGTGTGACCTGTTTTATTGCACGTCTGACAGATTTTTGGTTCGTTTTGGTTGAGTCTGACGAAACACGAAGCTGCTGTGTGACCCAATTTACCACATTTCTGGCAAGTAACCCTTGTGTCAGTATTTCTGTATGTGTTTGTGGCTCTGTTTTGTTCAGTGTCTAGCCGAGGAGATTGTGCAATGCCATAAACAATGGCTGCTTTCAGGTCCATGGCATTAAATGCTTTTACCAGTAATCGTAGTTGTGAGTTCCTAAGTCCGTCTTCGAAGGACCGTAAAGCTGTTTGTTTGTTCTCGGAAATGAGATAGGTTCGTATTGCCTGTTCGGTCGTACTTTGGTATGTCGCCCTGTCTAATTTTTGTAACAAACGGGTTATTCGTTCGCCGAAGTCTTTAACGTCTTCCCTCGAGTTTTGTCGCGCAGACATTAGCTCAGTTTGGGAGTTTGACCGTGAAACACGTTCTTTAAACTGTCCTTCTATCTAGTTCGGCTACTAGTTCGGCCCATGTGTTTAAAGTTTTGTATTGTGTCAGTTCGAAGGCTACCCCTTGTAGCCTTGTTTTGACAATGCTTAGGAATAAAGCATGTTGAGTGGGTTCTTGGATGTAAGAAAAAAGGATGTTGCCGCAAGCGACAAATTTATCTATTTCTTCGGGATTTCCACCGAACACAGGAACAATGTTGTTTACGTCATTTAAAGTGATTCTTACTTCCATTTTTGAAGAGATGGATACAGGGGTGGGGTCAGAAATAGGGGTAAGGTTTTGTGTTGTCGTATGTTCGTGGTAAGGTAGTACCTCAAAGAACTTTACCACCGATATTTGCTTTCGCGTGGACGGAATTGTCGTAAAATTATCGTCAAGTCAAGTTAAGTTATAGGGGGAAGAAATGTATTTTGCGTTTTGTTCAATACCAGACAAGATAATAAAGATAAGGTTGTGAAAATTATGGAAATACAAATATATATGTATGTTTTAGTTTTCAAATATATCTACCTTAATATATATATTTTTTTTTATGGTGTCTTAAGTTGCTGGTTTGATGTTGTTGATGCTGTTGCTGTTGCTGGTTTCGTTGATGTCTTAGGTTGCTGGTTTTCGTTGATATTGTTGGTGCTGTGCCAGGCAGACTTCACGCCTTAAAGTTGTAGATTACGACCTGGTCTTTTCACTACCTATATTTTGCCTCCGCGTCCTCTTGAAGGAATTCGCCAGGTCTTATGGTCATAGGATTTTTCACAAATAAAAAAAAAATTTACACTTTCTAGTGTTTAGCCCCAGAACGCCTCAAGATTTAAATCTTGCTATTTGGTAGGGGATTTTGAGTAATCCCACCGCTGCCACCAAAATGTTATACGTTCTCAACCGTGCTTTCGCTTTATGTTGCGAGAAGAGTTGAGAATACGGACAGGAAAGATTTGAGAAAATAAAAAGACTCCTTTTATTCTTGTTTAATTTTTTAATTTTAATTTGTTATTTTTATTTATTTAAAACAAAGGCCCGCTGTCTTAAGCTAGGCTGCGACCTTGTTAGATAATGGATTAAAGTTCTATTTTATTTTATTTTTAAACAAAGGCCCGCTGTCTTAAGCTAGGCTGCGACTTTGTTGGATATTATGGTAAATCTTTCTGTCACTTTCTTAAACTATTCCTGTCTTTTTATACTTTTTTCTTTAACCAATTTTCCTCAATACACATGCATTTTTCCAACTATCATCCACCAACCGATGATTACACAATCGGTTCTATTTGGTAATATTGACCCACTTGAAAATATTCAATAATCACTTGAGACCTAGTTGGAATTTTTAAATATTATATAAATTCATAATATTCCGAACTGTTGGTCACAAAAGTGCCGCCGCGTCATATTTCACACATACCCACTTCACTCATAGTGTCGACCCTTGCTACGATGCATTCTCAGCATTATTTAGAATGGGTATTCCTCAATGCCTGCAATTTGTGCATTGGATTTGTTTACAATCCGTTGGACATTGGATATTCATTACTCATAGCAGTTTATGGGTTTTGACGTAGCTATGACGAGTGAGTATTATGATGACCTTGTGACGATTTGTTTGTGAGTCAATGTATATAGTGTATATATCGGTGATTGAAGTGTTTGGAAAAACGCACGGCACTAGGGAAAATGTATATGTTGGGAGGTTGGTATGTAGTGCGATCACTACACCTCGGATTATAATAATAAATAAAAATAATAATAACACTTGATAATAATACTAAACTATAATCCAAATTAATACTACATAATTATATCTATAATAATAACACCCAAATATCAATTATAATAATACCCGTTATAATAAAACATAATCATAATACTAATCCTTAATATAATTCTAATACTTCATAATATAACATAATTATAATATCTTAACCTAATAAAACTTAATAGTAAAACATAATAACAATACATTGTAATACTAAAACCTAATAATAATACTTATTAACAATACATAAAATACCTATAATAATACCTAAACATAATATTAATACCTAATAATAAAACATAATAACAATAAATAATAACACTTATAATAATATTTTATTTACCTACTTCTAATAATACATAAGCCAATCAATATCCAATAACTACTATTATAATAATACCTACTTACATAATATATAAATAATAATTATAATGATAATAATAATAACAATAAGAATAATAATAATAATAATAATAATAATAATAATAATAATAATAATAATAATAATAATAATAATAATAATAATAATAATAATAATAATAATAATAATAATAATAATAATAATAATAATAATAATAATAATAATAATAATAATAATAATAATAATAATATTAATAATAATAATAATAATAATAATAATAATAATAATAATAATAATAATAATAATAATAATAATAATAATAATAATAATAATAATAATAATAATAATAATAATAATAATAATAATAATAATAATAATAATAATAATAATAATAATAATAATAATAATAATAATAATAATAATAATAATAATAATAATAATAATAATAATAATAATAATAATAATAATAATAATAATAATAATAATAATAATAATAATAATAATAATAATAATAATAATAATAATAATAATAATATAATAATAATAATAATAATAATAATAATAATAATAATAA
>OV049927.1:51822073-52054989 GCA_920104205.1 Eupeodes latifasciatus
TTTACCAAACCAATTTGCACGCTGTAACTTAACCTCAAAATGTTTCTTCCCTCGTTGAAATTTGTATATATGTGCACATTTAATTTGTTCTGGGTTTTACTCCACAGACTCGTTCGCCAATTATTGTATATTTTTCTTTTTTTTATTTAACATATCAAAAAGAGTTTCGTTATTTGATATAAGAAATTTATTAAAATCTATATAAATCTTATTCGGTAAAAGAAAATGAAGTGAAAACTGTTGTATCCATGGCTGAGTGGTTGGGAATAATAATGACAAACGAAATGGCACAGAGTTGCCAAAACGACCTATGGGCCCGTTCGGCAACCTGATCGGTCCCAGCTCTGAGCAGGGTTGTCCGTCAATATGTGACAGTTCCTCTGATTTAAATTCGTCGGATTCTAAATCTATCCAAGGAATTATTTCTCCCATGTTCAAGCTATCCAAGTGTGCTAAAGAAAGAGTGTCTGGCCCGACATTCAGCGATCCTTTTCGGTGTTCTATGTCGAAGGTATACGATTGCAACTCTAGAGACCATCTAGCCAATCTACCACTGAGGTCTTTCATGGTCATTAACCATTTTAAACTAGAGTGATCAGTTATGATGGTGAAATCCATACCTTCAACATAGGGTCTGAACTTTTTTACTGCCATCACCGCTGCCATAAATTCCTTCTCGGTCGCACTATAGTTTCGCTGGCATGAGTTAAGCTTTTGCGAAAAGTAGGAAATAGGACTTTCTTCATCAGCCTCTCCCTTCTGAAAGAGAACGGCCCGGTTCCGGAATCGGAAGCATCACATTGAACATAAAATCGTTTCGAGAAATCTGGGTGTGTCAGCACCGGAGCTGTCGTAAGAGCTCTTTTCAAATTTTGGAACGCGACTTTCGCTTCATCCGTCATCACAAACTTCGCGTTCCTTTTCTTGAGAGTATCTGTCAAGGGAGCTGTTAGGTTCGAAAAGTCTTTAATAAAACGCCTATACCATCCGGCCAAACCAAGTAACCTTCTCACCTGCCTAGCGTTTTTCGGTAAAGGAAAGTCAACTACGGCCACTATTTTTGCCGGATCTGTTTTTAATTTCCCACCACCAACAATGAAACCCAGGTACTTCAATTCTTTGAAGCAAAACTTGGACTTCTTGACGTTGATGGTGAGGTTGGCCTTTCTGAGACAGTCGGCTACTTCTCCTAACAGTGCAACATGCGTCTCAAAGTCTGGCGCGATAATTAACAGATCATCTAAGTAAACAAATACGCGATCTCTAAGTCGGCTCGGGATAACTTTATCCATCAGTCTACACAATCTTTGGGCTGCATTACATAACCCGAAAGGCATCACCGTGAACTGGTACAGGGGTCTCCCCGGTACCGCAAACGCTGTTTTCTCTCTGCTATCCTTCTCCAGTGGTATCTGCCAGAATGCTTTTTTGAGATCTATACTACTGATGTAGTAAGTATCTGGAAGACGACTTATTAGACCTTCAATACTGGGAAGAGGGTTGGCGTCCTTTTTGCTCACCGAGTTGACCTTACGGGAATCCAGGCAAAAACGGTATTTTACGGTACCATTTGGACCTGGTTTCTTTATAAGAACAACTGGTGAACACCACGGACTCTCACTCTCCTCATAACTCCAATCTTAAGCATCCTATCGATCTCCTGGTACAACACGGCTTGGACCACTGGAGAAACAGGATAGTGCCTCTGCTTAATCGGTACTGCATCCCAGGTATCGATGACGTGCTCCATGAGCGTCGTCTTTCCGAGACCGTGCCGATCGTAGTCTAAAAATGTTTGCTTTACCTTTTCCAATATCGATCGCTGTTCCAACGAAAGTTCATGGGCATTCATCAAATCAGCGTCCTCTTCTAGAACAGAAACAGAACTTAAAATGTTCGGGGCGATCTGAAATGCCTTCCAAAAGTCCACCCCTAAATATAATTCTTGGTCTAGATTAGGAACTAGGTATAAGGTGGTCATATTTTCTATATTCCTATACTGGATAAACACATTTATTTTCCCCTTTTATTTTCTGACTGACCGTCAGCTGTTTTAACACCTGAACAGTACGGTTGGTGTCGTATTTTTAAATCTTCTATAAACTTAAGACAATTTTTCCCTAAGATACTTATACTGGCCCCGCTGTCCAAGAGTCCGTTTATCTCTCGGTTAAATATTTTTACCTTCGCGTAAGGCCTAGGGTCAGTTTGGGTATCTATTATAGTCGACGCGATTTTATGCCGAGTTTGTTTTCTTATTTCATATCTCGATGTCGCTTTTTTAATTCTGCTGGATATTTCGCTAACTTTTCCTTGAAATATTTTATCTCTTGTCTCGTAATATTCTTTTAATCTTATGTGTAATGGTTTTATTTCTTTCTTGTTTTCTGATTTATGATCTGATTCAACATCTTTATTTTTTTCTCTAGCTAAAATTTTAATCCTTGTCTCATCGATATCGGATTTTGAATAGTAATTCTCAATAGGTTTGCCTGGGGTCTCTGAGACGAACGCGACTCCCCCGGAGTTGTCGCGTTCCGATTGCGGTTTTCCGGATTACACCGAGGACATTTGGAAGTGATAACACCATCAAGCCCACACCGGTAACAAAAAATGTTCCTTTTATTGGAAGGACAATCTACGAATGAGTGACCTTGGATCCGACAGTTCCAACACTCTCCGGTCCTGCCTTCACCCTGGCCTACTGAGGTTTTCGGTCTAGCTCCTGAATGCTGGAAAGCATCTACATGCTCACCTAACGACGTAACCACCTCAGAATCCGGAACCACGTCTAATTCATTCGCTACAAACCGATGTGGAGCCTGATTCGGCTTTTTTTTCTCGGTCTTTTTTCGGAAAAGCGTATTCCGCCTCCTTACAGGCCATCCTCAGTTGGTCCATTGAGAAAATGGTTTGAGGATACACTAACGGCTCCAATCGTTCGTTAAGGTTCCTTTTAATCATTCGTACGAGTTTATTTTCTGGTATTTGAACTTTTAATTGAGACCGTAAACGAGTTATCGCCGCAAAATAGTCGTCGCTTGACTCCCAGTTGCCTTGCTTACGATCCCTTATTTCACCAGTTATCTCTATGTCCGATTTGGAACTCTCAAACTGACGTATTAAGGCTTCGCGTAGCATCGGCCAATCTGTTTGTCCATTTGAGCGAAGATACCACCAGTACCATTCACCCGCGGCTCCCGATAGTAAGAGATGGAAGTCTCTTAGAATCTCAGCCCATGCACACCTATACTTATCTTGCAACATCTCGACTCTGAATACAAATTCTTCTACTCTCGGGTCGGCGGACTTCCCGTCGAATTGTAGTTTCCACTTGTCCAACCGGATGGGCGTTTTCATAACCGGTGGTGGATATACCGGAGGAGGGTTAAAATAGGCAGGCTGATGGGATCTCGGCGTGAACCCGTTTGGTTCCTGGTATAGTTTGGATGAAACGTCCCGTTTCCCTCAGACCCACTAACAGGAACTTGGTTCACCTTCCGATCCCTCGTAGTGTACGACGGTCTCGGATACTGGTCGGCACTATAATTATTAAGCTGATCGTTCAACTGATGCGTTTGCCCACCAGATTCCCTTTCTGTATGCTGAGTCCTTTCCCCTCCAGTTGGAGGACACGATTGAGATATGTTTGTTTCCTTCAAAATCTCCAAAAATTGGTTTCTTATCTCATCTTTTAATGTTTCGGCCAGTTGCCTACTTAGCGTTTTGTTATACGCTTCACATGCGTTACCTATGGCTTGATTTATAGCGGACCTAACTTCCTCGGTGATTCCGGAGTTGATGGCTACTTGAGCCCCTGCAGAATGATTGCTCGATTGACCTCCGCTCTCGGATGACCTTGCCATACCATTTACCCAATTTGAAGGCTCAGGAGATAATCCTCCAGGTGGAGTTAAATTGCTGTATGAAGGTGCCGATAAAGTATCAATCACACTACTCACCTCAACCAAATCTTGTAAACCTACCAAACCTCCCTGAATTGGATTTGTAGCTTCCGTTAGCAATATCCCTGTTGACCGACCTTGCATTCCCTGAGGATGATGGTCTTTATTCTTGGCTGTGTTGTCCATCGGCCCTACCCCACTAGGTTTAGCTGAAGGCCCCTCTTTATTCGGAGAGTTTTCCAACCGAGGACCAGACTTGTCTTTCGGAGAATGCTGAACTCGAGACATTTCGGACGGAACTTGCAAAATCTTTTCACGTAAGGAGCGGTTAAGTCTTTGAACTGGCAATAAGTTTTGTAGTTTGATTATTTTCTTTTCTAATTCTTCTTCTTGTTGTCTTTTCATAGGTCTTGCTGAAGAAAAAAAAAAACTATACAACTATATTCTAGACGCTATACATCAAACCTATACTACTGTAAACAAAAAAAAAAACAAAACATAAAACTATAACTTCAAAAATTTGAACACCAACAAACCGATTTTCCTATAACTATTCTATACCGATATAATTCTAAGCTAAATTAATCAAAAAAAAGTCAAAATATATTTATGTAAATTCCTTAAAATCTACAACACTATTCTAATATAACTAAGCCTAATTAAACTAAGTAACCACTACAAATATCTATAACCTAAATGTGATCTTAACCTACTACTTATTTATATTTATCTTTTTAAATTACTATTACCTAAATCTGAGAAAACCTATGCCTAAGTATTTTTTTGTTTTGGGTTTTTTATTTTATATATTTTGTTTTGATTATATTTTTGACTGTATTTTGTTTTTATTGATATATTTTGTTTTATGTGTTTAACTTTTATACCTAAACCTTAAATACTGTTCTTAACTGCTATTTAAAATGAAACTGAGTGACTTAAAAAAAAATTTATTGCTAAAAACGTAAATAAAATTGAAATTGAATAAAAAACGAAAAATATATGTATGTATGTATAGAATCTAGACTGAAAGAAAATTTGTAAACATTAAAAACTTAAACCTATTGTAATTTAAAAAAAAACTAAAATATCGTTCTTAACTGCTATATACCTACTGATCAAATGAAAAAACTTAATGCTAAAAACGTAAATAAAATTGAAATTAAAAAAGAAACACAAAATATATATATGTATGTATGTATCGATTTTAAACTGAAAAGAAAATGTGTAAACATTAAAAACTTAAACCTATTGTAATTGAAAAAACTCGAAAACACATTTATAACTAACTGACACCTAGAACGTTGAAAAAAAATAAGACTCAACGAAAAACTGAGAGATTGATAATACCAAAAATTTTCAAAAATCCAAAAATATGTATTCATAAAACACTTCGGAGGTGTTTCAAGCAGATTCTTCAGTTACTTTCCTTTTTTTTTGTACATGGGGCACTAACGAACTTCGCTTCACTTACTAATCTTACTTTATATTCCCGAGGTATATCCAACATACAACATAAACTCACGCACACCGCTCAATCACTCCCATGAACATACACTAAACACTATTTAATTATTACAATCCGGTTTTATTTTAGCTTTTTAGGGTTCTTATCTCCTCGTCGCAATTGGGTGGGCTTTCTATAAAGCTATCCCATCCAAGACTTACGATTCGACTAGAACCTTTACAAAAACTTCATCTTCAAAATCGATTCTGAAACTCCAATCGCGATTCATCCGGTACCTTTGTATATTAATTTGAATAGTACTATCATGCAGAGGAACGCTCGACCTGACATCTTGTTACGACTTCCTAAACAGTTCGTTCTACATGTTTTGCGTGTGGAATGTATTGGGGTGGGGGTAAAAATGAACGAGAATTCCAATATAAAACAATAAATTTCCAGATTATTAAAAAAAAACAGAAGATAGAGAAGAATGTATACAAACCCAGCGAAAGTTCGAGGGAGGCAATGAAAACACATTTTTGTTATAATTTATTACTTATATTTTGTATATAATGTGGTTTTTTGATTGGTTGATTGCGAATGATGAAAACTAAAAAAAAAACAACAATACAAAAAAAGAATTAGAATATAAACTTTTTGTGATTGCCAATTAGAAAAATTAAGGTTTTTCCTACTTTTTTTCGAATCATTTTCAAATGAGACAGATATTTTTAAACCGTGCTTATAATAGTGGGAACATTTTTTGTTTAGTTTTCTTTTAGGGATAAATAATAAAAAAGAATAACTTATATAAGGTACATTAACTTCAGAAATTTTTTGAGAAAATTCAAATGTTATTAACTTCCCATAGGAAGTTATTGTAATTGGTCCGATTTGTCGAATTGAAAATGTTGACATTTCAAGGTCCCTAGAGTCGAAATAAAAAATGTTTAGAGATGTCTGTGCGTGTGTGTGTACGTACATCCGTACTTCCGTAAGTTCTGCAACTTCTTTTCGTCGTCCATAGCTCAAGAACCAATGGAGATATTGACTTCAAATAAATTTTGTTATACAGATATTAATGAAAAATCATGCAGAAAGGACTCAAACAAATTGAGTGGGTGCTTTTTTTACCATAGCAATTTAAAAAAAAAGGTGAACCAATGACGCTAGCGACTTAAGTTAAATTTTATATTATACATTGTAAGGTGATACCGAACCAGTATATTTTTGGAAAAAAAACGTTTTTCGTAAATAAAAAAAACTGAAAAAAAATATTTGTCCCCTCGAATATTTTACGAACAAAAAAATGATTTTATCTTCAAAATGATTGTATGCAACGATAAATAACGTTTTTGACATCTGTTAAAATTATGAGAAAAATCGAATTGACAGTTTTTGTACAAAAAATAAAAAAACTAATAAAAAAACAATACTAAAACTTAGTACAAATTTACTTTCAACTCAAATATCTTTTCAAAAATTAAGAACATTGGCTTCAAACTAATTGTAACTCACAGAAAATATTATTTTCGAAATTCAGCAAATTCAAATTTAATGATATGCAAAATTTTTTTTTAATGTTTAAATTTTTTAGAATAAACGGAATGGGAAGTTTTCATTGTGGGTCGCATCCCAGCCTCTTTTTTTAATATATATTGAATATATACATTCATGTTCAAATAACAGCTTTAATGGTCACTTATTTAAAAACTCTTTTTAGTAGATGTGATGTTAGCACCATACAAATAAATCAAAATAATTGAGGTAAAAATTAAAATTGACAAAGATTTAGTTAGATATAAAAAATTAAGTTAATTTTAACATAAAATTTGAAGCGCATTTCTTCAATGTTAAGGTTTGTTGATCTAAATTAAATTTCCTAAAATTAGAATGACATTTTTTGTAACGTGATTACTTAAATAATTAATTACACCTGAAAAACATACAAAACCATTTTAAAAAAACCGTGATAATTCATTTTCGATTCTATCTTTTAACGCGTATGGAACGGGACGATTACTTATAAATTTTGGTGTCATGTTTTCTTGGAGTTCTAGTTTACATTTGTAATTTGGAATTTTGCCGGTAGTTTCTACGAAAATGTCATTGTAGTCATTTAAGATTTTGTCAATCTCGTTCTTGCATTGACTTTCGTTCATTTCACTTACAAGTGATTTCAAGTCTAGTATATTCAATTCTAATTTTCGAAACCATTCTCGGCCAAGTATCGCATCTACTTTTGCATTGATGACGTATAAATCACATTGTACTACTGTGCTCTTGTGCGAGACATTCACTTTAGCTTTACCGACAGGATGTATTATTTCACCCGTATACGTTCGTAATTGTAATGAAGTCGGCTGAAGTCTAATATCCGGAAGTAATTTTTCTTGACATTGTAATGACATTGTTGAGACCGCCGCACCCGTATCCACTTCCATTAAGCATTGTGCATCTTCGATGTTAACATTTATCATGAATTTTTCATTATGTATGTTGTTCACTTGTACTATTTGTATAGTGTTGATGTCCTCAAGAGCATCGGAATCGGTTTCATCGTTATCGTAATCGTATGTAGAAATTCCGATAGCACGATTTTCAGCTATTTTGTCACCAAAGCAAACTTCTTGAACGTGTCCACTCTTCTTGCATTTGTGGCATTTAAGATTTTTGTGTGGGCATGTATTAGCTTTGTGACTAGTTTGGCCACATTTGAAACATTTGCCTTTTATTTTGCTGAATTTCGAATATGAATTACTTTTGTTTGTATTATTTGTACTTTTTTTATAAAACTGTTTTTCTTTGTTTTGAGATTATTTTTGATTTGATTTACTTGGTATTGATTCCGAATTTCCTTACTTTCGATCTTAGATGATTCTATTGACAGTGCAAGTTTAACTGCATCTTCGAAAATTTTGCTAGCATCTTGCTGTAAGAGTCGTTCACGAATATCATTGTCGCGAATTCCCCTAACGAATTGCGATCTAAGATGAGTTGAATTAGTTGAATTTTTACAACTGCTGCATACAAAGTTGCAATGTGTAGAAATCTTCTTTAAGTCGGCTTGAAAATTTGCG
The DNA here is from genome assembly GCA_920104205.1 of Eupeodes latifasciatus. Taxonomy (NCBI): domain Eukaryota; kingdom Metazoa; phylum Arthropoda; class Insecta; order Diptera; family Syrphidae; genus Eupeodes; species Eupeodes latifasciatus. Next base: position 51,830,503 of record OV049927.1, read on the forward strand.
ATAGACTCCCCCTCGTGCTGAACTCTATTTGAAAATTTATGCTGTTCAGAAATTTCGCTCGGTATAGGGCATAAATGCGAACGTAACAAGGCTATTAAATCTTGAAATTTTTTGGTTTTTGGATTATCAGGGGCGGTCAAACATGTAAGGGTGTGATATAGTTTTGGGCTAAGACAATTAAGCAATATTTTGACGCAAATTTTGTCACCTTCTACATCTTTGCATGACCAACCTCTGAGATCCAAATAATTTTCGACTCTTTGTAAATACGAATCGAAAGTTTCATTATTTTCGTCGAATGATTGCAAATTTATGCCTTGAGATGGTTGAGCTGGAGTCGCAGGGGTTATTTTTGTAGGGACCTGAAGAAGAGCTTCGACTAATTTCTTCAAGGTGTCATCGATGTTAGCAGTTGACATGACGCTGATGACTTTTCTCGAGTATATATGAATTTGTATTTATTTTATTTTATATTTAGTTAAAGTCTTGGCGTAGTGCAGTTCGTTTGTAATATTTGTAAAAAGTAATGTAATTTGTGTAATAAGTATGTACGTACCTCAATTTACCAAACCAATTTGCACGCTGTAACTTAACCTCAAAATGTTTCTTCCCTCGTTGAAATTTGTATATATGTGCACATTTAATTTGTTCTGGGTTTTACTCCACAGACTCGTTCGCCAATTATTGTATATTTTTCTTTTTTTTATTTAACATATCAAAAAGAGTTTCGTTATTTGATATAAGAAATTTATTAAAATCTATATAAATCTTATTCGGTAAAAGAAAATGAAGTGAAAACTGTTGTATCCATGGCTGAGTGGTTGGGAATAATAATGACAAACGAAATGGCACAGAGTTGCCAAAACGACCTATGGGCCCGTTCGGCAACCTGATCGGTCCCAGCTCTGAGCAGGGTTGTCCGTCAATATGTGACAGTTCCTCTGATTTAAATTCGTCGGATTCTAAATCTATCCAAGGAATTATTTCTCCCATGTTCAAGCTATCCAAGTGTGCTAAAGAAAGAGTGTCTGGCCCGACATTCAGCGATCCTTTTCGGTGTTCTATGTCGAAGGTATACGATTGCAACTCTAGAGACCATCTAGCCAATCTACCACTGAGGTCTTTCATGGTCATTAACCATTTTAAACTAGAGTGATCAGTTATGATGGAGAAATCCATACCTTCAACATAGGGTCTGAACTTTTTTACTGCCATCACCGCTGCCATAAATTCCTTCTCGGTCGCACTATAGTTTCGCTGGCATGAGTTAAGCTTTTGCGAAAAGTAGGAAATAGGACTTTCTTCATCAGCCTCTCCCTTCTGAAAGAGAACGGCCCGGTTCCGGAATCGGAAGCATCACATTGAACATAAAATCGTTTCGAGAAATCTGGGTGTGTCAGCACCGGAGCTGTCGTAAGAGCTCTTTTCAAATTTTCGAACGCGACTTTCGCTTCATCCGTCATCACAAACTTCGCGTTCCTTTTCTTGAGAGTATCTGTCAAGGGAGCTGTTAGGTTCGAAAAGTCTTTAATAAAACGCCTATACCATCCGGCCAAACCAAGTAACCTTCTCACCTGCCTAGCGTTTTTCGGTAAAGGAAAGTCAACTACGGCCTCTATTTTTGCCGGATCTGTTTTTAATTTCCCACCACCAACAATGAAACCCAGGTACTTCAATTCTTTGAAGCAAAACTTGGACTTCTTGACGTTGATGGTGAGGTTGGCCTTTCTGAGACAGTCGGCTACTTCTCCTAACAGTGCAACATGTGTCTCAAAGTCTGGCGCGATAATTAACAGATCATCTAAGTAAATAAATACGCGATCTCTAAGTCGGCTCGGGATAACTTTATCCATCAGTCTACACAATCTTTGGGCTGCATTACATAACCCGAAAGGCATCACCGTGAACTGGTACAGGGGTCTCCCCGGTACCGCAAACGCTGTTTTCTCTCTGCTATCCTTCTCCAGTGGTATCTGCCAGAATGCTTTTTTGAGATCTATACTACTGATGTAGTAAGTATCTGGAAGACGACTTATTAGACCTTCAATACTGGGAAGAGGGTTGGCGTCCTTTTTGCTCACCGAGTTGACCTTACGGGAATCCAGGCAAAAACGGTATTTTACGGTACCATTTGGACCTGGTTTCTTTATAAGAACAACTGGTGAACACCACGGACTCTCACTCTCCTCATAACTCCAATCTTAAGCATCCTATCGATCTCCTGGTACAACACGGCTTGGACCACTGGAGAAACAGGATAGTGCCTCTGCTTAATCGGTACTGCATCCCAGGTATCGATGACGTGCTCCATGAGCGTCGTCTTTCCGCGACCGTGCCGATCGTAGTCTAAAAATGTTTGCTTTACCTTTTCCAATATCGATCGCTGTTCCAACGAAAGTTCATGGGCATTCATCAAATCAGCGTCCTCTTCTAGAACAGAAACAGAACTTAAAATGTTTGGGGCGATCTGAAATGCCTTCCAAAAGTCCACCCCTAAATATAATTCTTGGTCTAGATTAGGAACTAGGTATAAGGTGGTCATATTTTCTATATTCCTATACTGGATAAACACATTTATTTTCCCCTTTTATTTTCTGACTGACCGTCAGCTGTTTTAACACCTGAACAGTACGGTTGGTGTCGTATTTTTAAATCTTCTATAAACTTAAGACAATTTTTCCCTAAGATACTTATACTGGCCCCGCTGTCCAAGAGTCCGTTTATCTCTCGGTTAAATATTTTTACCTTCGCGTAAGGCCTAGGGTCAGTTTGGGTATCTATTATAGTCGACGCGATTTTATGCCGAGTTTGTTTTCTTATTTCATATCTCGATGTCGCTTTTTTAATTCTGCTGGATATTTCGCTAACTTTTCCTTGAAATATTTTATCTCTTGTCTCGTAATATTCTTTTAATCTTATGTGTAATGGTTTTATTTCTTTCTTGTTTTCTGATTTATGATCTGATTCAACATCTTTATTTTTTTCTCTAGCTAAAATTTTAATCCTTGTCTCATCGATATCGGATTTTGAATAGTAATTCTCTATAGGTTTGCCTGGGGTCTCTGAGACGAACGCGACTCCCCCGGAGTTGTCGCGTTCCGATTGCGGTTTTCCGGATTACACCGAGGACATTTGGGAGTGATAACACCATCAAGCCCACACCGGTAACAAAAAATGTTCCTTTTATTGGAAGGACAATCTACGAATGAGTGACCTTGGATCCGACAGTTCCAACACTCTCCGGTCCTGCCTTCACCCTGGCCTACTGAGGTTTTCGTTCTAGCTCCTGAATGCTGGAAAGCATCTACATGCTCACCTAACGACGTAACCACCTCAGAATCCGGAACCACGTCTAATTCATTCGCTACAAACCGATGTGGAGCCTGATTCGGCTTTTGACCTTCTCGGTCTTTTTTCGGAAAAGCGTATTCCGCCTCCTTACAGGCCATCCTCAGTTGGTCCATTGAGAAAATGGTTTGAGGATACACTAACGGCTCCAATCGTTCGTTAAGGTTCCTTTTAATCATTCGTACGAGTTTATTTTCTGGTATTTGAACTTTTAATTGAGACCGTAAACGAGTTATCGCCGCAAAATAGTCGTCGCTTGACTCCCAGTTGCCTTGCTTACGATCCCTTATTTCACCAGTTATCTCTATGTCCGATTTGGAACTCTCAAACTGACGTATTAAGGCTTCGCGTAGCATCGGCCAATCTGTTTGTCCATTTGAGCGAAGATACCACCAGTACCATTCACCCGCGGCTCCCGATAGTAAGAGATGGAAGTCTCTTAGAATCTCAGCCCATGCACACCTATACTTATCTTGCAACATCTCGACTCTGAATACAAATTCTTCTACTCTCGGGTCGGCGGACTTCCCGTCGAATTGTAGTTTCCACTTGTCCAACCGGATGGGCGTTTTCATAACCGGTGGTGGATATACCGGAGGAGGGTTAAAATAGGCAGGCTGATGGGATCTCGGCGTGAACCCGTTTGGTTCCTGGTATAGTTTGGATGAAACGTCCCGTTTCCCTCAGACCCACTAACAGGAGCTTGGTTCACCTTCCGATCCCTCGTAGTGTACGACGGTCTCGGATACTGGTCGGCACTATAATTATTAAGCTGATCGTTCAACTGATGCGTTTGCCCACCAGATTCCCTTTCTGTATGCTGAGTCCTTTCCCCTCCAGTTGGAGGACACGATTGAGATATGTTTGTTTCCTTTAAAATCTCCAAAAATTGGTTTCTTATCTCATCTTTTAATGTTTCGGCCAGTTGCCTACTTAGCGTTTTGTTATACGCTTCACATGCGTTACCTATGGCTTGATTTATAGCGGACCTAACTTCCTCGGTGATTCCGGAGTTGATGGCTACTTGAGCCCCTGCAGAATGATTGCTCGATTGACCTCCGCTCTCGGATGACCTTGCCATACCATTTACCCAATTTGAAGGCTCAGGAGATAATCCTCCAGGTGGAGTTAAATTGCTGTATGAAGGTGCCGATAAAGTATCAATCACACTACTCACCTCAACCAAATCTTGTAAACCTATGAATTGGATTTGTAGCTTCCGTTAGCAATATCCCTGTTGACCGACCTTGCATTCCCTGAGGATGATGGTCTTTATTCTTGGCTGTGTTGTCCATCGGCCCTACCCCACTAGGTTTAGCTGAAGGCCCCTCTTTATTCGGAGAGTTTTCCAACCGAGGACCAGACTTGTCTTTCGGAGAATGCTGAACTCGAGACATTTCGGACGGAACTTGCAAAATCTTTTCACGTAAGGAGCGGTTAAGTCTTTGAACTGGCAATAAGTTTTGTAGTTTGATTATTTTCTTTTCTAATTCTTCTTCTTGTTGTCTTTTCATAGGTCTTGCTGAAGAAAAAAAAAACTATACAACTATATTCCAGACGCTATACATCAAACCCTAACCTAAGATACAATTATTCCTATACTACTGTAAACAAAAAAAAAACAAAACATAAAACTATAACTTCAAAAATTTGAACACCAACAAACCGATTTTCCTATAACTATTCTATACCGATATAATTCTAAGCTAAATTAATCAAAAAAAAGTCAAAATATATTTATGTAAATTCCTTAAAATCTACAACACTATTCTAATATAACTAAGCCTAATTAAACTAAGTAACCACTACAAATATCTATAACCTAAATGTGATCTTAACCTACTACTTATTTATATTTATCTTTTTAAATTACTATTACCTAAATCTGAGAAAACCTATGCCTAAGTATTTTTTTGTTTTGGGTTTTTTATTTTATATATTTTGTTTTGATTATATTTTTGACTGTATTTTGTTTTTATTGATATATTTTGTTTTATGTGTTTAACTTTTATACCTAAACCTTAAATACTGTTCTTAACTGCTATTTAAAATGAAACTGAGTGACTTAAAAAAAATTTATTGCTAAAAACGTAAATAAAATTGAAATTGAATAAAAAACGAAAAATATATGTATGTATGTATAGAATCTAGACTGAAAGAAAATTTGTAAACATTAAAAACTTAAACCTATTGTAATTTAAAAAAAAACTAAAATATCGTTCTTAACTGCTATATACCTACTGATCAAATGAAAAAACTTAATGCTAAAAACGTAAATAAAATTGAAATTAAAAAAGAAACACAAAATATATATATGTATGTATGTATCGATTTTAAACTGAAAAGAAAATTTGTAAACATTAAAAACTTAAACCTGTTGTAATTGAAAAAACTCGAAAACACATTTATAACTAACTGACACCTAGAACGTTGAAAAATAATAAAACTCAACGAAAAACTGACAGATTGATAATACCAAAAATTTTCAAAAATCCAAAAATATGTATTCATAAAACACTTCGGAGGTGTTTCAAGCAGATTCTTCAGTTACTTTCCTTTTTTTTTGTACATGGGGCACTAACGAACTTCGCTTCACTTACTAATCTTACTTTATATTCCCGAGGTATATCCAACATACAACATAAACTCACTCACACCGCTCAATCACTCCCATGAACATACACTAAACACTATTTAATTATTACAATCCGGTTTTATTTTAGCTTTTTAGGGTTCTTATCTCCTCGTCGCAATTGGGTGGGCTTTCTATAAAGCTGTCCCATCCAAGACTTACGATTCGACTAGAACCTTTACAAAAACTTCATCTTCGAAATCGATTCTGAAACTCCAATCGCGATTCATCCGGTACCTTTGTATATTAATTTGAATAGTACTATCATGCAGAGGAACGCTCGACCTGACATCTTGTTACGACTTCCTAAACAGTTCGTTCTACATGTTTTGCGTGTGGAATGTATTGGGGTGGGGGTAAAAATGAACGAGAATTCCAATATAAAACAATAAATTTCCAGATTATTAAAAAAAACAGAAGATAGAGAAGAATGTATACAAACCCAGCGAAAGTTCGAGGGAGGCAATGAAAACACATTTTTGTTATAATTTATTACTTATATTTTGTATATAATGTGGTTTTTTGATTGGTTGATTGCGAATGATGAAAACTAAAAAAAAAAACAACAATACAAAAAAAGAATTAGAATATAAACTTTTTGTGATTGCCAATTAGAAAAATTAAGGTTTTTCCTACTTTTTTTCGAATCATTTTCAAATGAGACAGATATTTTTAAACCGTGCTTATAATAGTGGGAACATTTTTTGTTTAGTTTTCTTTTAGGGATAAATAATAAAAAAGAATAACTTATATAAGGTACATTAACTTCAGAAATTTCTTGAGAAAATTCAAATGTTATTAACTTCCCATAGGAAGTTATTGTAATTGGTCCGATTTGTCGAATTGAAAATGTTGACATTTCAAGGTCCCTAGAGTCGAAATAAAAAATGTTTAGAGATGTCTGTGCGTGTGTGTGTACGTACATCCGTACTTCCGTAAGTTCTGCAACTTCTTTTCGTCGTCCATAGCTCAAGAACCAATGGAGATATTGACTTCAAATAAATTTTGTTATACAGATATTAATGAAAAATCATGCAGAAAGGACTCAAACAAATTGAGTGGGTGCTTTTTTTAACATAGCAATTTAAAAAAAAAGGTGAACCAATGGCGCTAGCGACTTAAGTTAAATTTTATATTATACATTGTAAGGTGATACCGAACCAGTATATTTTTGGAAAAAAAACGTTTTTCGTAAATAAAAAAAACTGAAAAAAAAATATTTGTCCCCTCGAATATTTTACGAACAAAAAAATGATTTTATCTTCAAAATGATTGTATGCAACGATAAATAACGTTTTTGACATCTGTTAAAATTATGAGAAAAATCGAATTGACAGTTTTTGTACAAAAAATAAAAAAACTAATAAAAAAACAATACTAAAACTTAGTACAAATTTACTTTCAACTCAAATATCTTTTCAAAAATTAAGAACATTGGCTTCAAACTAATTGTAACTCACAGAAAATATTATTTTCGAAATTCAGCAAATTCAAATTTAATGATATGCAAAATTTTTTTTTAATGTTTAAATTTTTTAGAATAAACGGAATGGGAAGTTTTCATTGTGGGTCGCATCCCAGCCTCTTTTTTTAATATATATTGAATATATACATTCATGTTCAAATAACAGCTTTAATGGTCACTTATTTAAAAACTCTTTTTAGTAGATGTGATGTTAGCACCATACAAATAAATCAAAATAATTGAGGTAAAAATTAAAATTGACAAAGATTTAGTTAGATATAAAAAATTAAGTTAATTTTAACATAAAATTTGAAGCGCATTTCTTCAATGTTAAGGTTTGTTGATCTAAATTAAATTTCCTAAAATTAGAATGACATTTTTTGTAACGTGATTACTTAAATAATTAATTACACCTGAAAAACATACAAAACCATTTTAAAAAAACCGTGATAATTCATTTTCGATTCTATCTTTTAACGCGTATGGAACGGGACGATTACTTATAAATTTTGGTGTCATGTTTTCTTGGAGTTCTAGTTTACATTTGTAATTTGGAATTTTGCCGGTAGTTTCTACGAAAATGTCATTGTAGTCATTTAAGATTTTGTCAATCTCGTTCTTGCATTGACTTTCGTTCATTTCACTTACAAGTGATTTCAAGTCTAGTATAATCAATTCTAATTTTCGAAACCATTCTCGGCCAAGTATCGCATCTACTTTTGCATTGATGACGTATAAATCACATTGTACTACTGTGCTCTTGTGCGAGACATTCACTTTAGCTTTACCGACAGGATGTATTATTTCACCCGTATACGTTCGTAATTGTAATGAAGTCGGCTGAAGTCTAATATCCGGAAGTAATTTTTCTTGACATTGTAATGACATTGTTGAGACCGCCGCACCCGTATCCACTTCCATTAAGCATTGTGCATCTTCGATGTTAACATTTATCATGAATTTTTCATTATGTATGTTGTTCACTTGTACTATTTGTATAGTGTTGATGTCCTCAAGAGCATCGGAATCGGTTTCATCGTTATCGTAATCGTATGTAGAAATTCCGAAAGCACGATTTTCAGCTATTTTGTCACTAAAGCAAACTTCTTGAACGTGTCCACTCTTCTTGCATTTGTGGCATTTAAGATTTTTGTGTGGGCATGTATTAGCTTTGTGACTAGTTTGGCCACATTTGAAACATTTGCCTTTTATTTTGCTGAATTTCGAATATGAATTACTTTTGTTTGTATTATTTGTACTTTTTTTATAAAACTGTTTTTCTTTGTTTTGAGATTATTTTTGATTTGATTTACTTGGTATTGATTCCGAATTTCCTTACTTTCGATTTTAGATGATTCTATTGACAGTGCAAGTTTAACTGCATCTTCGAAAATTTTGCTAGCATCTTGCTGTAAGAGTCGTTCACGAATATCATTGTCGCGAATTCCCCTAACGAATTGCGATCTAAGATGAGTTGAATTAGTTGAATTTTTACAACTGCTGCATACAAAGTTGCAATGTGTAGACATCTTCTTTAAGTCGGCTTGAAAATTTGCGATAGACTCCCCCTCGTGCTGAACTCTATTTGAAAATTTATGCTGTTCAGAAATTTCGCTCGGTATAGGGCATAAATGCGAACGTAACAAGGCTATTAAATCTTGATATTTTTTGGTTTTTGGATTATCAGGGGCGGTCAAACATGTAAGGGTGTGATATAGTTTTGGGCTAAGACAATTAAGCAATATTTTGACGCAAATTTTGTCACCTTCTACATCTTTGCATGACCAACCTCTGAGATCCAAATAATTTTCGACTCTTTGTAAATACGAATCGAAAGTTTCATTATTTTCGTCGAATGATTGCAAATTTATGCCTTGAGATGGTTGAGCTGGAGTCGCAGGGGTTATTTTTGTAGGGACCTGAAGAAGAGCTTCGACTAATTTCTTCAAGGTGTCATCGATGTTAGCAGTTGACATGACGCTGATGACTTTTCTCGAGTATATATGAATTTGTATTTATTTTATTTTATATTTAGTTAAAGTCTTGGCGTAGTGCAGTTCGTTTGTAATATTTGTAAAAAGTAATGTAATTTGTGTAATAAGTATGTACGTACCTCAATTTACCAAACCAATTTGCACGCTGTAACTTAACCTCAAAATGTTTCTTCCCTCGTTGAAATTTGTATATATGTGCACATTTAATTTGTTCTGGGTTTTAAGCTGAGATCACACGATTGGTCATATGTACCGATTTCGGCCAAAATTTGTCTGTACACATTTGGTGACAGAAATTTTGTGTACCGAAAATATTTTTAGGTGTTCACACGATTGGTGTATTTTAGCCAAATATTTTCTGCGCTTATTTGTACAATAGAAGAATATGACCGATATCTGTACAACCCTGTCACACGATCTGTCATTATTATATTAAAATTAAAATTATATAAAATTAAAATGATGTCCATACGGAAAAAAAAGAAAATAGCTGCCATAATGTGCATTTGTGTATATTTAATTGAAAAACAAAAAAAAAGAAAGGCACGGAAGCGAAGTGTTTGGGTGCGGGATTGGCTCCTGAGAAGGAGTACTGATGGCGCTTGTGTAAAAACTTTGGCGGAGTTCCGAGAAATCGAAAATCAGAAATTTTTATTTAAAAATTTCTTGCGAATGAATGAAGCCACTTTTAATGATCTGCTTAAATTAGTTTCTCCACAAATACAAAAAAATAACACCAACATGCGCCAAGCTATCTCAGCAAATGAAAAATTGGCAGTCACGCTACGTTTTTTAGCTTCTGGAGACAGCTTCAAAAGCTTATCGGTTCACTTTCGAATAGCACCAAATACCATATCTTTGTTTGTGCCAGAAGTGTGCAAGGCCATCTATGATGCATTACAAAATGAATATTTAAAGGTATACTATATATAATCATATTTAAAATATATAAATTAATATCACATTATGCTCTTGCTAGGTCCCAAACAATGAACAGATGTGGATTGACATTGCCCAAAAATTTAATGCGAAATGGAATTTTCCCAATTGTATCGGCGCAGTTGATGGGAAGCATATTGTTATGACGGCTCCGCCCCGGTCTGGTAGTACCTTTTATAACTACAAAGGCACTCATAGCATAGTTCTCATGGCCATTGCTGACGCCGAATACAAATTTTTATACATTGATGTCGGCTGCAATGGAAGAGTTTCGGACGGAGGAGTTTTTGGAAAGTGTACATTTCAGCACGCTTTGGACAATGAATCTCTTGGATTACCTCCGCCGCAACCTTTATTGGGCCGTGTACTGAATATGCCATACCTATTTGTGGCGGACGATGCTTTTCGAAAGCAAAAACATATATACATATATATAAAAACATATCCAGGTAAAAGTTTAAGTGCAGGTCAACGTATATTCAATTACCGACTGTCACGGGCCAGACGCGTAGTTGAAAATGCATTTGGAATAATGACGAAGCGCTTCCAAATATTATATCGGCCTATTCAGCTGAATGAAAATAAAACGACCCTGGTAACCCTGGCTTGCTGTGCCTTGCACAATTTTTTAATACAAAAAAACACCAATTACATGGATGGATTTTCTATGGATGCTGAAGGCAACCTACTTCTAGGGGAACTCAACCAAAATGCTTTTGAATTACGCCAGCAAGGAACAGAAGAACGCCCAACAACGTACATAAGCAATGAAGCCAAAGAAATTCGTCAGGAATTCGAGCAATACTTCATGTCGGCTGCTGGTGAAATACCTTACCAATATAAATGTCTATGTTAAAAAAAAAAACAAATGTATGACATATTTATATAATTTTATTAAATTTCAAATTAAATGTAATGAATTCATATGAAAGAAGTAGAATTTAGCCATCATCCAACTCTGCAAGCGCATCCATGGTGTTTTTCATTATAGTAATATGTAACTTTTTGGCCAGGGCTTTGTTTGTTTTTTCCAATTCACGCAGCTGTGACGCTAAATACATGCCGAAGCTATGCCACTGGTCCTCTGTATCAGATTCCAATAACTTTGTTGCTTGTTGCAAAACAGTCTCCAGTATCTCCTACTGACAAGGCCGCCACATCCCTCCTAATTTTTAAGCTTCAGCTTCAACCCCGAATTTCTCGGTTCGGTGGTCTCTTCAACATCATTGTTGGATTCATTGCTTGACTGCTCCAAAATATCTTCATTATTTTGTTGTTTTGATTTCAGTCTGATCCAGCATTGGTATTTTCTTCACATGGTTTAAATTTCGCCTAAAAGTTCTGCCATCATCTCCTTGTAGTACTACTTCGTTTCGATTCCGTTCCATCACCTTGAATTCAGTTGAATCGAAGGCTGTTGTAAGTTTATTTTGGGGAATTAAATTACGAAGTAAACATAAGAGTAAATTTCTGTCCTAAGCAAGAATTATTCTTTGTATACAATAAAAAATATTCTTTTAATTATTGCATCATCCGCAGACAAACTAAGATTTGCTGCGTTAAATAAAAAGGGATCGTTCGATCTCAAACAGTTCAGATCTAATATTCATCTCGACGTATAAGCGGTAAGGGATCTGAGGCTTCAAATTGAATAAAGTGACAATTTTTTAAATACGAATTTTTGTCTTTTATTTTCTGTTCTCCGGTGGAGAACAGATAGAATATATTTTTTAGTATATCGGCACTTATCTGCTTTGATTGGTCACTATGATCGGTCATTAAGTGGCAGAACAAATTATCTGTACATTTAAGAATTTTTTCTGTCTTCATCGGTGTATGAACAGTTTACACGATTGGTACAAGACAGCTCATTTTTATCTGCCTATCGGCCAAAAAAATTGTCCTATCTGCCTTATGCCCAATATTTTCTGCCATTCACACGATCTGTACATACAAATGGACAAAAATCGGTACATTTGACCAATCGTGTGATCTCAGCTTTACTCCACAGACTCGTTCGCCAATTATTGTATATTTTTCTTTTTTTAATTTAACATATCAAAAAGAGTTTAGTTATTTGATATAAGAAATTTATTAAAATCTATATAAATCTTATTCGGTAAAAGAAAATGAAGTGAAAACTGTTGTATCCATGGCTGAGTGGTTGGGAATAATAATGACAAACGAAATGGCACAGAGTTGCCAAAACGACCTATGGGCCCGTTCGGCAACCTGATCGGTCCCAGCTCTGAGCAGGGTTGTCCGTCAATATGTGACAGTTCCTCTGATTTAAATTCGTCGGATTCTAAATCTATCCAAGGAATTATTTCTCCCATGTCCAAGCTATCCAAGTGTGCTAAAGAAAGAGTGTCTGGCCCGACATTCAGCGATCCTTTTCGGTGTTCTATGTCGAAGGTATACGATTGCAACTCTAGAGACCATCTAGCCAATCTACCACTGAGGTCTTTCATGGTCATTAACCATTTTAAACTAGAGTGATCAGTTATGATGGTGAAATCCATACCTTCAACATAGGGTCTGAACTTTTTCACTGCCATCACCGCTGCCATACATTCCTTCTCGGTCGCACTATAGTTTCGCTGGCATGAGTTAAGCTTTTGCGAAAAGTAGGAAATAGGACTTTCTTCATCAGCCTCTCCCTTCTGAAAGAGAACGGCCCCGGTTCCGGAATCGGAAGCATCACATTGAACATAAAATCGTTTCGAGAAATCTGGGTGTGTCAGCACCGGAGCTGTCGTAAGAGCTCTTTTCAAATTTTCGAACGCGACTTTCGCTTCATCCGTCATCACAAACTTCGCGTTCCTTTTCTTGAGAGTATCTGTCAAGGGAGCTGTTAGGTTCGAAAAGTCTTTAATAAAACGCCTATATCATCCGGCCAAACCAAGTAACCATCTCACCTGCCTAGCGTTTTTCGGTAAAGGAAAGTCAACTACGGCCTCTATTTTTGCCGGATCTGTTTTTAATTTCCCACCACCAACAATGAAACCCAGGTACTTCAATTCTTTGAAGCAAAACTTGGACTTCTTGACGTTGATGGTGAGGTTGGCCTTTCTGAGACAGTCGGCTACTTCTCCTAACAGTGCAACATGCGTCTCAAAGTCTGGCGCGATAATTAACAGATCATCTAAGTAAACAAATACGCGATCTCTAAGTCGGCTCGGGATAACTTTATCCATCAGTCTACACAATCTTTGGGCTGCATTACATAACCCGAAAGGCATCACCGTGAACTGGTACAGGGGTCTCCCCGGTACCGCAAACGCTGTTTTCTTTCTTCTCCAGTGGTATCTGCCAGAATGCTTTTTTGAGATCTATACTACTGATGTAGTAAGTATCTGGAAGACGACTTATTAGACCTTCAATACTGGGAAGAGGGTTGGCGTCCTTTTTGCTCACCGAGTTGACCTTACGGGAATCCAGGCAAAAACAACAAAAAGAACAACTGGTGAACACCACGGACTCTCACTCTCCTCATAACTCCAATCTTAAGCATCCTATCGATCTCCTGGTACAACACGGGTTGGACCACTGGAGAAACAGGATAGTGCCTCTGCTTAATCGGTACTGCATCCCCGGTATCGATGACGTGCTCCATGAGCGTCGTCTTTCCGAGACCGTGCCGATCGTAGTCTAAAAATGTTTGCTTTACCTTTTCCAATATCGATCGCTGTTCCAACGAAAGTTCATGGGCATTCATCAAATCAGCGTCCTCTTCTAGAACAGAAACAGAACTTAAAATGTTCGGGGCGATCTGAAATGCCTTCCAAAAGTTCACCCCTAAATATAATTCTTGGTCTTCTTCAGTTGCTTTCCTTTTTTTTTGTACATGGGGCACTAACGAACTTCGCTTCACTTACTAATCTTACTTTATGTTCCCGAGGTATATCCAACATACAACATAAACTCACTCACACCGCTCAATCACTCCCATGAACATACACTAAACACTATTTAATTATTACAATCCGGTTTTATTTTAGCTTTTTAGGGTTCTTATCTCCTCGTCGCAATTGGGTGGGCTTTCTATAAAGCTATCCCATCCAAGACTTACGATTCGACTAGAACCTTTACAAAAACTTCATCTTCAAAATCGATTCTGAAACTCCAATCGCGATTCATCCGGTACCTTTGTATATTAATTTGAATAGTACTATCATGCAGAGGAACGCTCGACCTGACATCTTGTTACGACTTCCTAAACAGTTCGTTCTACATGTTTTGCGTGTGGAATGTATTGGGGTGGGGCTAAAAATGAGCGAGAATTCCAATATAAAACAATAAATTTCCAGATTATTAAAAAAACAGAAGATAGAGAAGAATGTATACAAACCCAGCGAAAGTTCGAGGGAGGCAATGAAAACACATTTTTGTTATAATTTATTACTTATATTTTGTATATAATGTGGTTTTTTGATTGGTTGATTGCGAATGATGAAAACTAAAAAAAAAAACAACAATACAAAAAAAGAATTAGAATATAAACTTTTTGTGATTGCCAATTAGAAAAATTAAGGTTTTTCCTACTTTTTTTCGAATCATTTTCAAATGAGACAGATATTTTTAAACCGTGCTTATAATAGTGGGAACATTTTTTGTTTAGTTTTCTTTTAGGGATAAATAATAAAAAAGAATAACTTATACAAGGTACATTAACTTCAGAAATTTCTTGAGAAAATTCAAATGTTATTAACTTCCCATAGGAAGTTATTGTAATTGGTCCGATTTGTCGAATTGAAAATGTTGACATTTCAAGGTTCCTAGAGTCGAAATAAAAAATGTTTAGAGATGTATGTGCGTGTGTGTGTACGTACATCCGTACTTCCGTAAGTTCTGCAACTTTTTTTCGTCGTCCATAGCTCAAGAACCAATGGAGATATTGACTTCAAATAAATTTTGTTATACAGATATTAATGAAAAATCATGCAGAAAGGACTCAAACAAATTGAGTGGGTGCTTTTTTTACCATAGCAATTTAAAAAAAAAGGTGAACCAATGACGCTAGCGACTTAAGTTAAATTTTATATTATACATTGTAAGGTGATACCGAACCAGTATATTTTTGGAAAAAAAACGTTTTTCGTAAATAAAAAAAACTGAAAAAAAATATTTGTCCCCTCGAATATTTTACGAACAAAAAAAATGATTTTATCTTTAAAATGATTGTATGCAACGATAAATAACGTTTTTGACATCTGTTAAAATTATGAGAAAAATCGAATTGACAGTTTTTGTACAAAAAATAAAAAAACTAATAAAAAAACAATACTAAAACTTAGTACAAATTTACTTTCAACTCAAATATCTTTTCAAAAATTAAGAACATTGGCTTCAAACTAATTGTAACTCACAGAAAATATTATTTTCGACATTCAGCAAATTCAAATTTAATGATATGCAAAATTTTTTTTTTAATGTTTAAATTTTTTAGAATAAACGGAATGGGAAGTTTTCATTGTGGGTCGCATCCCAGCCTCTTTTTTTAATATATATTGAATATATACATTCATGTTCAAATAACAGCTTTAATGGTCACTTATTTAAAAACTCTTTTTAGTAGATGTGATGTTAGCACCATACAAATAAATCAAAATAATTGAGGTAAAAATTAAAATTGACAAAGATTTAGTTAGATATAAAAAATTAAGTTAATTTTAACATAAAATTTGAAGCGCATTTCTTCAATGTTAAGGTTTGTTGATCTAAATTAAATTCCCTAAAATTAGAATGACATTTTTTGTAACGTGATTACTTAAATAATTAATTACACCTGACAAACATACCAAACCATTTTAAAAAAACCGTGATAATTCATTTTCGATTCTATCTTTTAACGCGTATGGAACGGGACGATGTCTTATAAATTTTGGTGTCATGTTTTCTTGGAGTTCTAGTTTACATTTGTAATTTGGAATTTTGCCGGTAGTTTCTACGAAAATGTCATTGTAGTCATTTAAGATTTTGTCAATCTCGTTCTTGCATTGACTTTCGTTCATTTCACTTACAAGTGATTTCAAGTCTAGTATATTCAATTCTAATTTTCGAAACCATTCTCGGCCAAGTATCGCATCTACTTTTGCATTGATGACGTATAAATCACATTGTACTACTGTGCTCTTGTGCGAGACATTCACTTTAGCTTTACCGACAGGATGTATTATTTCACCCGTATACGTTCGTAATTGTAATGAAGTCGGCTGAAGTCTAATATCCGGAAGTAATTTTTCTTGACATTGTAATGACATTGTTGAGACCGCCGCACCCGTATCCACTTCCATTAAGCATTGTGCATCTTCGATGTTAACATTTATCATGAATTTTTCATTATGTATGTTGTTCACTTGTACTATTTGTATAGTGTTGATGTCCTCAAGAGCATCGGAATCGGTTTCATCGTTATCGTAATCGTATGTAGAAATTCCGAAAGCACGATTTTCAGCTATTTTGTCACTAAAGCAAACTTCTTGAACGTGTCCACTCTTCTTGCATTTGTGGCATTTAAGATTTTTGTGTGGGCATGTATTAGCTTTGTGACTAGTTTGGCCACATTTGAAACATTTGCCTTTTATTTTGCTGAATTTCGAATATGAATTACTTTTGTTTGTATTATTTGTACTTTTTTTTATAAAACTGTTTTTCTTTGTTTTGAGATTATTTTTGATTTGATTTACTTGGTATTGATTCCGAATTTCCTTACTTTCGATCTTAGATGATTCTATTGACAGTGCAAGTTTAACTGCATCTTCGAAAATCTTGCTGTAAGAGTCGTTCACGAATATCATTGTCGCGAATTCCCCTAACGAATTGCGATCTAAGATGAGTTGAATTAGTTGAATTTTTACAACTGCTGCATACAAAGTTGCAATGTGTAGACATCTTCTTTAAGTCGGCTTGAAAATTTGCGATAGACTCCCCCTCGTGCTGAACTCTATTTGAAAATTTATGCTGTTCAGAAATTTCGCTCGGTATAGGGCATAAATGCGAACGTAACAAGGCTATTAAATCTTGATATTTTTTGGTTTTTGGATTATCAGGGGCGGTCAAACATGTAAGGGTGTGATATAGTTTTGGGCTAAGACAATTAAGCAATATTTTGACGCAAATTTTGTCACCTTCTACATCTTTGCATGACCAACCTCTGAGATCCAAATAATTTTCGACTCTTTGTAAATACGAATCGAAAGTTTCATTATTTTCGTCGAATGATTGCAAATTTATGCCTTGAGATGGTTGAGCTGGAGTCGCAGGGGTTATTTTTGTAGGGACCTGAAGAAGAGCTTCGACTAATTTCTTCAAGGTGTCATCGATGTTAGCAGTTGACATGACGCTGATGACTTTTCTCGAGTATATATGAATTTGTATTTATTTTATTTTATATTTAGTTAAAGTCTTGGCGTAGTGCAGTTCGTTTGTAATATTTGTAAAAAGTAATGTAATTTGTGTAATAAGTATGTACGTACCTCAATTTACCAAACCAATTTGCACGCTGTAACTTAACCTCAAAATGTTTCTTCCCTCGTTGAAATTTGTATATATGTGCACATTTAATTTGTTCTGGGTTTTAAGCTGAGATCACACGATTGGTCATATGTACCGATTTCGGCCAAAATTTGTCTGTACACATTTGGTGACAGAAATTTTGTGTACCGAAAATATTTTTAGGTGTTCACACGATTGGTGTATTTTAGCCAAATATTTTCTGCGCTTATTTATACAATAGAAGAATATGACCGATATCTGTACAACCCTGTCACACGATCTGTCATTATTATATTAAAATTAAAATTATATAAAATTAAAATGATGTCCATACGGAAAAAAAAGAAAATAGCTGCCATAATGTGCATTTGTGTATATTTAATTGAAAAACAAAAAAAAAAAGAAAGGCACGGAAGCGAAGTGTTTGGGTGCGGGATTGGCTCCTGAGAAGGAGTACTGATGGCGCTTGTGTAAAAACTTTGGCGGAGTTCCGAGAAATCGAAAATCAGAAATTTTTATTTAAAAATTTCTTGCGAATGAATGAAGCCACTTTTAATGATCTGCTTAAATTAGTTTCTCCACAAATACAAAAAAATAACACCAACATGCGCCAAGCTATCTCAGCAAATGAAAAATTGGCAGTCACGCTACGTTTTTTAGCTTCTTCAGACAGCTTCAAAAGCTTATCGGTTCACTTTCGAATAGCACCAAATACCATATCTTTGTTTGTGCCAGAAGTGTGCAAGGCCATCTATGATGCATTACAAAATGAATATTTAAAGGTATACTATATATAATCATATTTAAAATATATAAATTAATATCACATTATGCTCTTGCTAGGTCCCAAACAATGAACAGATGTGGATTGACATTGCCCAAAAATTTAATGCGAAATGGAATTTTCCCAATTGTATCGGCGCAGTTGATGGGAAGCATATTGTTATGACGGCTCCGCCCCGGTCTGGTAGTACCTTTTATAACTACAAAGGCACTCATAGCATAGTTCTCATGGCCATTGCTGACGCCGAATACAAATTTTTATACATTGATGTCGGCTGCAATGGAAGAGTTTCGGACGGAGGAGTTTTTGGAAAGTGTACATTTCAGCACGCTTTGGACAATGAATCTCTTGGATTACCTCCGCCGCAACCTTTATTGGGCCGTGTACTGAATATGCCATACCTATTTGTGGCGGACGATGCTTTTCGAATGCAAAAACATATATACATATATATAAAAACATATCCAGGTAAAAGTTTAAGTGCAGGTCAACGTATATTCAATTACCGACTGTCACGGGCCAGACGCGTAGTTGAAAATGCATTTGGAATAATGACGAAGCGCTTCCAAATATTATATCGGCCTATTCAGCTGAATGAAAGCCTGGTAACCCTGGCTTGCTGTGCCTTGCACAATTTTTTAATACAAAAAAACACCAATTACATGGATGGATTTTCTATGGATGCTGAAGGCAACCTACTTCTAGGGGAACTCAACCAAAATGCTTTTGAATTACGCCAGCAAGGAACAGAAGAACGCCCAACAACGTACATAAGCAATGAAGCCAAAGAAATTCGTCAGGAATTCGAGCAATACTTCATGTCGGCTGCTGGTGAAATACCTTACCAATATAAATGTCTATGTTAAAAAAAAAACAAATGTATGACATATTTATATAATTTTATTAAATTTCAAATTAAATGTAATGAATTCATATGAAAGAAGTAGAATTTAGCCATCATCCAACTCTGCAAGCGCATCCATGGTGTTTTTCATTATAGTAATATGTAACTTTTTGGCCAGGGCTTTGTTTGTTTTTTCCAATTCACGCAGCTGTGACGCTAAATACATGCCGAAGCTATGCCACTGGTCCTCTGTATCAGATTCCAATAACTTTGTTGCTTGTTGCAAAACAGTCTCCAGTATCTCCTACTGACAAGGCCGCCACATCCCTCCTAATTTTTAAGCTTCAGCTTCAACCCCGAATTTCTCGGTTCGGTGGTCTCTTCAACATCATTGTTGGATTCATTGCTTGACTGCTCCAAAATATCTTCATTATTTTGTTGTTTTGATTTCAGTCTGATCCAGCATTGGTATTTTCTTCACATGGTTTAAATTTCGCCTAAAAGTTCTGCCATCATCTCCTTGTAGTACTACTTCGTTTCGATTCCGTTCCATCACCTTGAATTCAGTTGAATCGAAGGCTGTTGTAAGTTTATTTTGGGGAATTAAATTACGAAGTAAACATAAGAGTAAATTTCTGTCCTAAGCAAGAATTATTCTTTGTATACAATAAAAAATATTCTTTTAATTATTGCATCATCCGCAGACAAACTAAGATTTGCTGCGTTAAATAAAAAGGGATCGTTCGATCTCAAACAGTTCAGATCTAATATTCATCTCGACGTATAAGCGGTAAGGGATCTGAGGCTTCAAATTGAATAAAGTGACAATTTTTTAAATACGAATTTTTGTCTTTTATTTTCTGTTCTCCGGTGGAGAACAGATAGAATATATTTTTTAGTATATCGGCACTTATCTGCTTTGATTGGTCACTATGATCGGTCATTAAGTGGCAGAACAAATTATCTGTACATTTAAGAATTTTTTCTGTCTTCATCGGTGTATGAACAGTTCACACGATTGGTACAAGACAGCTCATTTTTATCTGCCTATCTACCAAAAAAATTGTCCTATCTGCCTTATGCCCAATATTTTCTGCCATTCACACGATCTGTACATACAAATGGACAAAAATCGGTACATTTGACCAATCGTGTGATCTCAGCTTTACTCCACAGACTCGTTCGCCAATTATTGTATATTTTTCTTTTTTTAATTTAACATATCAAAAAGAGTTTAGTTATTTGATATAAGAAATTTATTAAAATCTATATAAATCTTATTCGGTAAAAGAAAATGAAGTGAAAACTGTTGTATCCATGGCTGAGTGGTTGGGAATAATAATGACAAACGAAATGGCACAGAGTTGCCAAAACGACCTATGGGCCCGTTCGGCAACCTGATCGGTCCCAGCTCTGAGCAGGGTTGTCCGTCAATATGTGACAGTTCCTCTGATTTAAATTCGTCGGATTCTAAATCTATCCAAGGAATTATTTCTCCCATGTCCAAGCTATCCAAGTGTGCTAAAGAAAGAGTGTCTGGCCCGACATTCAGCGATCCTTTTCGGTGTTCTATGTCGAAGGTATACGATTGCAACTCTAGAGACCATCTAGCCAATCTACCACTGAGGTCTTTCATGGTCATTAACCATTTTAAACTAGAGTGATCAGTTATGATGGTGAAATCCATACCTTCAACATAGGGTCTGAACTTTTTCACTGCCATCACCGCTGCCATACATTCCTTCTCGGTCGCACTATAGTTTCGCTGGCATGAGTTAAGCTTTTGCGAAAAGTAGGAAATAGGACTTTCTTCATCAGCCTCTCCCTTCTGAAAGAGAACGGCCCCGGTTCCGGAATCGGAAGCATCACATTGAACATAAAATCGTTTCGAGAAATCTGGGTGTGTCAGCACCGGAGCTGTCGTAAGAGCTCTTTTCAAATTTTCGAACGCGACTTTCGCTTCATCCGTCATCACAAACTTCGCGTTCCTTTTCTTGAGAGTATCTGTCAAGGGAGCTGTTAGGTTCGAAAAGTCTTTAATAAAACGCCTATACCATCCGGCCAAACCAAGTAACCTTCTCACCTGCCTAGCGTTTTTCGGTAAAGGAAAGTCAACTACGGCCTCTATTTTTGCCGGATCTGTTTTTAATTTCCCACCACCAACAATGAAACCCAGGTACTTCAATTCTTTGAAGCAAAACTTGGACTTCTTGACGTTGATGGTGAGGTTGGCCTTTCTGAGACAGTCGGCTACTTCTCCTAACAGTGCAACATGCGTCTCAAAGTCTGGCGCGATAATTAACAGATCATCTAAGTAAACAAATACGCGATCTCTAAGTCGGCTCGGGATAACTTTATCCATCAGTCTACACAATCTTTGGGCTGCATTACATAACCCGAAAGGCATCACCGTGAACTGGTACAGGGGTCTCCCCGGTACCGCAAACGCTGTTTTCTCTCTGCTATCCTTCTCCAGTGGTATCTGCCAGAATGCTTTTTTGAGATCTATACTACTGATGTAGTAAGTATCTGGAAGACGACTTATTAGACCTTCAATACTGGGAAGAGGGTTGGCGTCCTTTTTGCTCACCGAGTTGACCTTACGGGAATCCAGGCAAAAACAACAAAAAGAACAACTGGTGAACACCACGGACTCTCACTCTCCTCATAACTCCAATCTTAAGCATCCTATCGATCTCCTGGTACAACACGGGTTGGACCACTGGAGAAACAGGATAGTGCCTCTGCTTAATCGGTACTGCATCCCCGGTATCGATGACGTGCTCCATGAGCGTCGTCTTTCCGAGACCGTGCCGATCGTAGTCTAAAAATGTTTGCTTTACCTTTTCCAATATCGATCGCTGTTCCAACGAAAGTTCATGGGCATTCATCAAATCAGCGTCCTCTTCTAGAACAGAAACAGAACTTAAAATGTTCGGGGCGATCTGAAATGCCTTCCAAAAGTCCACCCCTAAATATAATTCTTGGTCTTCTTCAGTTGCTTTCCTTTTTTTTTGTACATGGGGCACTAACGAACTTCGCTTCACTTACTAATCTTACTTTATGTTCCCGAGGTATATCCAACATACAACATAAACTCACTCACACCGCTCAATCACTCCCATGAACATACACTAAACACTATTTAATTATTACAATCCGGTTTTATTTTAGCTTTTTAGGGTTCTTATCTCCTCGTCGCAATTGGGTGGGCTTTCTATAAAGCTATCCCATCCAAGACTTACGATTCGACTAGAACCTTTACAAAAACTTCATCTTCAAAATCGATTCTGAAACTCCAATCGCGATTCATCCGGTACCTTTGTATATTAATTTGAATAGTACTATCATGCAGAGGAACGCTCGACCTGACATCTTGTTACGACTTCCTAAACAGTTCGTTCTACATGTTTTGCGTGTGGAATGTATTGGGGTGGGGGTAAAAATGAGCGAGAATTCCAATATAAAACAATAAATTTCCAGATTATTAAAAAAACAGAAGATAGAGAAGAATGTATACAAACCCAGCGAAAGTTCGAGGGAGGCAATGAAAACACATTTTTGTTATAATTTATTACTTATATTTTGTATATAATGTGGTTTTTTGATTGGTTGATTGCGAATGATGAAAACTAAAAAAAAAACAACAATACAAAAAAAGAATTAGAATATAAACTTTTTGTGATTGCCAATTAGAAAAATTAAGGTTTTTCCTACTTTTTTTCGAATCATTTTCAAATGACACAGATATTTTTAAACCGTGCTTATAATAGTGGGAACATTTTTTGTTTAGTTTTCTTTTAGGGATAAATAATAAAAAAGAATAACTTATACAAGGTACATTAACTTCAGAAATTTCTTGAGAAAATTCAAATGTTATTAACTTCCCATAGGAAGTTATTGTAATTGGTCCGATTTGTCGAATTGAAAATGTTGACATTTCAAGGTCCCTAGAGTCGAAATAAAAAATGTTTAGAGATGTCTGTGCGTGTGTGTGTACGTACATCCGTACTTCCGTAAGTTCTGCAACTTTTTTTCGTCGTCCATAGCTCAAGAACCAATGGAGATATTGACTTCAAATAAATTTTGTTATACAGATATTAATGAAAAATCATGCAGAAAGGACTCAAACAAATTGAGTGGGTGCTTTTTTTACCATAGCAATTTAAAAAAAAGGTGAACCAATGACGCTAGCGACTTAAGTTAAATTTTATATTATACATTGTAAGGTGATACCGAACCAGTATATTTTTGGAAAAAAAACGTTTTTCGTAAATAAAAAAAACTGAAAAAAAATATTTGTCCCCTCGAATATTTTACGAACAAAAAAAATGATTTTATCTTCAAAATGATTGTATGCAACGATAAATAACGTTTTTGACATCTGTTAAAATTATGAGAAAAATCGAATTGACAGATTTGTACAAAAAATAAAAAAACTAATAAAAAAACAATACTAAAACTTAGTACAAATTTACTTTCAACTCAAATATCTTTTCAAAAATTAAGAACATTGGCTTCAAACTAATTGTAACTCACAGAAAATATTATTTTCGACATTCAGCAAATTCAAATTTAATGATATGCAAAATTTTTTTTTTAATGTTTAAATTTTTTAGAATAAACGGAATGGGAAGTTTTCATTGTGGGTCGCATCCCAGCCTCTTTTTTTTAATATATATTGAATATATACATTCATGTTCAAATAACAGCTTTAATGGTCACTTATTTAAAAAACTCTTTTTAGTAGATGTGATGTTAGCACCATACAAATAAATCAAAATAATTGAGGTAAAAATTAAAATTGACAAAGATTTAGTTAGATATAAAAAATTAAGTTAATTTTAACATAAAATTTGAAGCGCATTTTCTCAATGTTAAGGTTTGTTGATCTAAATTAAATTCCCTAAAATTAGAATGACATTTTTTGTAACGTGATTACTTAAATAATTAATTACACCTGACAAACATACCAAACCATTTTAAAAAAACCGTGATAATTCATTTTCGATTCTATCTTTTAACGCGTATGGAACGGGACGATGTCTTATAAATTTTGGTGTCATGTTTTCTTGGAGTTCTAGTTTACATTTGTAATTTGGAATTTTGCCGGTAGTTTCTACGAAAATGTCATTGTAGTCATTTAAGATTTTGTCAATCTCGTCCTTGCATTGACTTTCGTTCATTTCACTTACAAGTGATTTCAAGTCTAGTATATTCAATTCTAATTTTCGAAACCATTCTCGGCCAAGTATCGCATCTACTTTTGCATTGATGACGTATAAATCACATTGTACTACTGTGCTCTTGTGCGAGACATTCACTTTAGCTTTACCGACAGGATGTATTATTTCACCCGTATACGTTCGTAATTGTAATGAAGTCGGCTGAAGTCTAATATCCGGAAGTAATTTTTCTTGACATTGTAATGACATTGTTGAGACCGCCGCACCCGTATCCACTTCCATTAAGCATTGTGCATCTTCGATGTTAACATTTATCATGAATTTTTCATTATGTATGTTGTTCACTTGTACTATTTGTATAGTGTTGATGTCCTCAAGAGCATCGGAATCGGTTTCATCGTTATCGTAATCGTATGTAGAAATTCCGAAAGCACGATTTTCAGCTATTTTGTCACTAAAGCAAACTTCTTGAACGTGTCCACTCTTCTTGCATTTGTGGCATTTAAGATTTTTGTGTGGGCATGTATTAGCTTTGTGACTAGTTTGGCCACATTTGAAACATTTGCCTTTTATTTTGCTGAATTTCGAATATGAATTACTTTTGTTTGTATTATTTGTACTTTTTTTTATAAAACTGTTTTTCTTTGTTTTGAGATTATTTTTGATTTGATTTACTTGGTATTGATTCCGAATTTCCTTACTTTCGATCTTAGATGATTCTATTGACAGTGCAAGTTTAACTGCATCTTCGAAAATCTTGCTGTAAGAGTCGTTCACGAATATCATTGTCGCGAATTCCCCTAACGAATTGCGATCTAAGATGAGTTGAATTAGTTGAATTTTTACAACTGCTGCATACAAAGTTGCAATGTGTAGACATCTTCTTTAAGTCGGCTTGAAAATTTGCGATAGACTCCCCCTCGTGCTGAACTCTATTTGAAAATTTATGCTGTTCAGAAATTTCGCTCGGTATAGGGCATAAATGCGAACGTAACAAGGCTATTAAATCTTGATATTTTTTGGTTTTTGGATTATCAGGGGCGGTCAAACATGTAAGGGTGTGATATAGTTTTGGGCTAAGACAATTAAGCAATATTTTGACGCAAATTTTGTCACCTTCTACATCTTTGCATGACCAACCTCTGAGATCCAAATAATTTTCGACTCTTTGTAAATACGAATCGAAAGTTTCATTATTTTCGTCGAATGATTGCAAATTTATGCCTTGAGATGGTTGAGCTGGAGTCGCAGGGGTTATTTTTGTAGGGACCTGAAGAAGAGCTTCGACTAATTTCTTCAAGGTGTCATCGATGTTAGCAGTTGACATGACGCTGATGACTTTTCTCGAGTATATATGAATTTGTATTTATTTTATTTTATATTTAGTTAAAGTCTTGGCGTAGTGCAGTTCGTTTGTAATGTTTGTAAAAAGTAATGTAATTTGTGTAATAAGTATGTACGTACCTCAATTTACCAAACCAATTTGCACGCTGTAACTTAACCTCAAAATGTTTCTTCCCTCGTTGAAATTTGTATATATGTGCACATTTAATTTGTTCTGGGTTTTAAGCTGAGATCACACGATTGGTCATATGTACCGATTTCGGCCAAAATTTGTCTGTACACATTTGGTGACAGAAATTTTGTGTACCGAAAATATTTTTAGGTGTTCACACGATTGGTGTATTTTAGCCAAATATTTTCTGCGCTTATTTGTACAATAGAAGAATATGACCGATATCTGTACAACCCTGTCACACGATCTGTCATTATTATATTAAAATTAAAATTATATAAAATTAAAATGATGTCCATACGGAAAAAAAAGAAAATAGCTGCCATAATGTGCATTTGTGTATAAAAAAATAAATAAATTAGGTGGCGCAACAGTCCGTAGAGAACCAGGGCCTAGTGACTTACAACTCTCAACCATTCCTGTGTGCGAGTAATGTTGTCAGGGATGGAGGGGACCTACAATTTATATGCCGAATCCGAACGGCTAATTTTGAGAAAGCACTTTTTCATGACAAGAATTACTCTTGGAGAATTTGTCAATTCCTCGCAAGAGGCAGTACCCGTGAAAACTCTTTTTTTTTTTAAATTAAGGTGGCACAGGCAGGGATTGAACCCAAGACCTCTCGCATGACAGTCCAACGCACTAACCATCATGCCACGAGTACTACTTGTGTATATTTAATTGAAAAACAAAAAAAAAAAGAAAGGCACGGAAGCGAAGTGTTTGGGTGCGGGATTGGCTCCTGAGAAGGAGTACTGATGGCGCTTGTGTAAAAACTTTGGCGGAGTTCCGAGAAATCGAAAATCAGAAATTTTTATTTAAAAATTTCTTGCGAATGAATGAAGCCACTTTTAATGATCTGCTTAAATTAGTTTCTCCACAAATACAAAAAAATAACACCAACATGCGCCAAGCTATCTCAGCAAATGAAAAATTGGCAGTCACGCTACGTTTTTTAGCTTCTGGAGACAGCTTCAAAAGCTTATCGGTTCACTTTCGAATAGCACCAAATACCATATCTTTGTTTGTGCCAGAAGTGTGCAAGGCCATCTATGATGCATTACAAAATGAATATTTAAAGGTATACTATATATAATCATATTTAAAATATATAAATTAATATCACATTATGCTCTTGCTAGGTCCCAAACAATGAACAGATGTGGATTGACATTGCCCAAAAATTTAATGCGAAATGGAATTTTCCCAATTGTATCGGCGCAGTTGATGGGAAGCATATTGTTATGACGGCTCCGCCCCGGTCTGGTAGTACCTTTTATAACTACAAAGGCACTCATAGCATAGTTCTCATGGCCATTGCTGACGCCGAATACAAATTTTTATACATTGATGTCGGCTGCAATGGAAGAGTTTCGGACGGAGGAGTTTTTGGAAAGTGTACATTTCAGCACGCTTTGGACAATGAATCTCTTGGATTACCTCCGCCGCAACCTTTATTGGGCCGTGTACTGAATATGCCATACCTATTTGTGGCGGACGATGCTTTTCGAATGCAAAAACATATATACATATATATAAAAACATATCCAGGTAAAAGTTTAAGTGCAGGTCAACGTATATTCAATTACCGACTGTCACGGGCCAGACGCGTAGTTGAAAATGCATTTGGAATAATGACGAAGCGCTTCCAAATATTATATCGGCCTATTCAGCTGAATGAAAGCCTGGTAACCCTGGCTTGCTGTGCCTTGCACAATTTTTTAATACAAAAAAACACCAATTACATGGATGGATTTTCTATGGATGCTGAAGGCAACCTACTTCTAGGGGAACTCAACCAAAATGCTTTTGAATTACGCCAGCAAGGAACAGAAGAACGCCCAATAACGTACATAAGCAATGAAGCCAAAGAAATTCGTCAGGAATTCGAGCAATACTTCATGTCGGCTGCTTACCAATATAAATGTCTATGTTAAAAAAAAACAAATGTATGACATATTTATATAATTTTATTAAATTTCAAATTAAATGTAATGAATTCATATGAAAGAAGTAGAATTTAGCCATCATCCAACTCTGCAAGCGCATCCATGGTGTTTTTCATTATAGTAATATGTAACTTTTTGGCCAGGGCTTTGTTTGTTTTTTCCAATTTACGCAGCTGTGACGCTAAATACATGCCGAAGCTATGCCACTGGTCCTCTGTATCAGATTCCAATAACTTTGTTGCTTGTTGCAAAACAGTCTCCAGTATCTCCTACTGACAAGGCCGCCACATCCCTCCTAATTTTTAAGCTTCAGCTTCAACCCCGAATTTCTCGGTTCGGTGGTCTCTTCAACATCATTGTTGGATTCATTGCTTGACTGCTCCAAAATATCTTCATTATTTTGTTGTTTTGATTTCAGTCTGATCCAGCATTGGTATTTTCTTCACATGGTTTAAATTTCGCCTAAAAGTTCTGCCATCATCTCCTTGTAGTACTACTTCGTTTCGATTCCGTTCCATCACCTTGAATTCAGTTGAATCGAAGGCTGTTGTAAGTTTATTTTGGGGAATTAAATTACGAAGTAAACATAAGAGTAAATTTCTGTCCTAAGCAAGAATTATTCTTTGTATACAATAAAAAATATTCTTTTAATTATTGCATCATCCGCAGACAAACTAAGATTTGCTGCGTTAAATAAAAAGGGATCGTTCGATCTCAAACAGTTCAGATCTAATATTCATCTCGACGTATAAGCGGTAAGGGATCTGAGGCTTCAAATTGAATAAAGTGACAATTTTTTAAATACGAATTTTTGTCTTTTATTTTCTGTTCTCCGGTGGAGAACAGATAGAATATATTTTTTAGTATATCGGCACTTATCTGCCTTGATTGGTCACTATGATCGGTCATTAAGTGGCAGAACAAATTATCTGTACATTTAAGAATTTTTTCTGTCTTCATCGGTGTATGAACAGTTCACACTATTGATACAAGACAGCTCATTTTTATCTGCCTATCGGCCAAAAAAATTGTCCTATCTGCCTTATGCCCAATATTTTCTGCCATTCACACGATCTGTACATACAAATGGACAAAAATCGGTACATTTGACCAATCGTGTGATCTCAGCTTTACTCCACAGACTCGTTCGCCAATTATTGTATATTTTTCTTTTTTTAATTTAACATATCAAAAAGAGTTTAGTTATTTGATATAAGAAATTTATTAAAATCTATATAAATCTTATTCGGTAAAAGAAAATGAAGTGAAAACTGTTGTATCCATGGCTGAGTGGTTGGGAATAATAATGACAAACGAAATGGCACAGAGTTGCCAAAACGACCTATGGGCCCGTTCGGCAACCTGATCGGTCCCAGCTCTGAGCAGGGTTGTCCGTCAATATGTGACAGTTCCTCTGATTTAAATTCGTCGGATTCTAAATCTATCCAAGGAATTATTTCTCCCATGTCCAAGCTATCCAAGTGTGCTAAAGAAAGAGTGTCTGGCCCGACATTCAGCGATCCTTTTCGGTGTTCTATGTCGAAGGTATACGATTGCAACTCTAAAGACCATCTAGCCAATCTACCACTGAGGTCTTTCATGGTCATTAACCATTTTAAACTAGAGTGATCAGTTATGATGGTGAAATCCATACCTTCAACATAGGGTCTGAACTTTTTCACTGCCATCACCGCTGCCATACATTCCTTCTCGGTCGCACTATAGTTTCGCTGGCATGAGTTAAGCTTTTGCGAAAAGTAGGAAATAGGACTTTCTTCATCAGCCTCTCCCTTCTGAAAGAGAACGGCCCCGGTTCCGGAATCGGAAGCATCACATTGAACATAAAATCGTTTCGAGAAATCTGGGTGTGTCAGCACCGGAGCTGTCGTAAGAGCTCTTTTCAAATTTTCGAACGCGACTTTCGCTTCATCCGTCATCACAAACTTCGCGTTCCTTTTCTTGAGAGTATCTGTCAAGGGAGCTGTTAGGTTCGAAAAGTCTTTAATAAAACGCCTATACCATCCGGCCAAACCAAGTAACCTCCTCACCTGCCTAGCGTTTTTCGGTAAAGGAAAGTCAACTACGGCCTCTATTTTTGCCGGATCTGTTTTTAATTTCCCACCACCAACAATGAAACCCAGGTACTTCAATTCTTTGAAGCAAAACTTGGACTTCTTGACGTTGATGGTGAGGTTGGCCTTTCTGAGACAGTCGGCTACTTCTCCTAACAGTGCAACATGCGTCTCAAAGTCTGGCGCGATAATTAACAGATCATCTAAGTAAACAAATACGCGATCTCTAAGTCGGCTCGGGATAACTTTATCCATCAGTCTACACAATCTTTGGGCTGCATTACATAACCCGAAAGGCATCACCGTGAACTGGTACAGGGGTCTCCCCGGTACCGCAAACGCTGTTTTCTCTCTGCTATCCTTCTCCAGTGGTATCTGCCAGAATGCTTTTTTGAGATCTATACTACTGATGTAGTAAGTATCTGGAAGACGACTTATTAGACCTTCAATACTGGGAAGAGGGTTGGCGTCCTTTTTGCTCACCGAGTTGACCTTACGGGAATCCAGGCAAAAACGGTATTTTACGGTACCATTTGGACCTGGTTTCTTTATAAGAACAACTGGTGAACACCACTGACTCTCACTCTCCTCATAACTCCAATCTTAAGCATCCTATCGAGCTCCTGGTACAACACGGGTTGGACCACTGGAGAAACAGGATAGTGCCTCTGCTTAATCGGTACTGCATCCCCGGTATCGATGACGTGCTCCATGAGCGTCGTCTTTCCGAGACCGTGCCGATCGTAGTCTAAAAATGTTTGCTTTACCTTTTCCAATATCGATCGCTGTTCCAACGAAAGTTCATGGGCATTCATCAAATCAGCGTCCTCTTCTAGAACAGAAACAGAACTTAAAATGTTCGGGGCGATCTGAAATGCCTTCCAAAAGTCCACCCCTAAATATAATTCTTGGTCTTTTTCAGTTGCTTTCCTTTTTTTTGTACATGGGGCACTAACGAACTTCGCTTCACTTACTAATCTTACTTTATGTTCCCGAGGTATATCCAACATACAACATAAACTCACTCACACCGCTCAATCACTCCCATGAACATACACTAAACACTATTTAATTATTACAATCCGGTTTTATTTTAGCTTTTTAGGGTTCTTATCTCCTCGTCGCAATTGGGTGGGCTTTCTATAAAGCTATCCCATCCAAGACTTACGATTCGACTAGAACCTTTACAAAAACTTCATCTTCAAAATCGATTCTGAAACTCCAATCGCGATTCATCCGGTACCTTTGTATATTAATTTGAATAGTACTATCATGCAGAGGAACGCTCGACCTGACATCTTGTTACGACTTCCTAAACAGTTCGTTCTACATGTTTTGCGTGTGGAATGTATTGGGGTGGGGGTAAAAATGAGTGAGAATTCCAATATAAAACAATAAATTTCCAGATTATTAAAAAAACAGAAGATAGAGAAGAATGTATACAAACCCAGCGAAAGTTCGAGGGAGGCAATGAAAACACATTTTTGTTATAATTTATTACTTATATTTTGTATATAATGTGGTTTTTTGATTGGTTGATTGCTAATGATGAAAACTAAAAAAAAAACAACAATACAAAAAAAGAATTAGAATATAAAGTTTTTGTGATTGCCAATTACAAAAATTAAGGTTTTTCCTACTTTTTTTCGAATCATT
Source organism: Eupeodes latifasciatus (assembly GCA_920104205.1). NCBI lineage: Eukaryota > Metazoa > Arthropoda > Insecta > Diptera > Syrphidae > Eupeodes > Eupeodes latifasciatus. The sequence goes on from OV049927.1 coordinate 51,862,385, forward strand.
TTCAAATGAGACAGATATTTTTAAACCGTGCTTATAATAGTGGGAACATTTTTTGTTTAGTTTTCTTTTAGGGATAAATAATAAAAAAGAATAACTTATACAAGGTACATTAACTTCAGAAATTTCTTGAGAAAATTCAAATGTTATTAACTTCCCATAGGAAGTTATTGTAATTGGTCCGATTTGTCGAATTGAAAATGTTGACATTTCAAGGTCCCTAGAGTCGAAATAAAAAATGTTTAGAGATGTCTGTGCGTGTGTGTGTACGTACATCCGTACTTCCGTAAGTTCTGCAACTTTTTTTCGTCGTCCATAGCTCAAGAACCAATGGAGATATTGACTTCAAATAAATTTTGTTATACAGATATTAATGAAAAATCATGCAGAAAGGACTCAAACAAATTGAGTGGGTGCTTTTTTTACCATAGCAATTTAAAAAAAAAGGTGAACCAATGACGCTAGCGACTTAAGTTAAATTTTATATTATACATTGTAAGGTGATACCGAACCAGTATATTTTTGGAAAAAAAAACGTTTTTCGTAAATAAAAAAAACTGAAAAAAAATATTTGTCCCTGTTAGAGAAAATAAAACAAAGTAGGTAATTCTTCGTGAAGTGTTTAATTAAGAGGATATCGAGAGACTAAAAACTAAAGTACATCGTATGATTTCATGATTATATAAAGTAGGTACATAATAATAATAATAATCCAGTATGGTTTAACTTAACGTTAGGTAGATTATAAACATTACAGTAATGATCAAAAGTTTGACGCAAGTTTACAAATTAGTTAATGAATTGATATAAACTCAAATTCAATTTTGTATCCAACAAACTATCCCGCAATGCGTTAACTAATTAAAAAATAAAATTTTAGTTACAATTTTCAAGACCTAATAAACTTGTAAATTTCAAATGTTTTGATTTTAATAAATTCTTAGTAAGAATGTCTGCCGTCATATCCTCAGTAGGTATATAGTCTAGTTCTATCTCCGATCGTTTGTATATTTCCCTCACATAGTGAAAACGTATATCAATGTGTTTACTGCGTTCATGATATACAGGATTTTTAACAAGATGCTGCGCACTTTGGTTATCACAGAAGATGGTTGTGGGACTGCTGACAATGTTCTTAAAGCCCATCTCCGAAATCAACCCACGCAAGTACACCGCTTCTTTTGCTGCATAAGTCAAGGCCATGTATTCTGCCTCTGTACTTGACAGCGCCACTGTCGGTTGTTTCTTTGTTGACCATGAGATTGAACCACCACTGAGTTTGAACACATAGCCAGTGTATGAACGTCTGTCAAAGTTTGATGCCCAGTCAGCATCGGAATACCCACAAAGTAATTTGCCTAGTTTGCGATAAGACAAAACATAGTTAATTGTATTTTTCAAGTACCTGATAATATGCTTAGCTGCCGTCATATGAACTTCATGTGGATTTTGATTAAATTGTGACAGCTTATTAACGGAATGTAAGATGTCTGGTCGCGTTGCATGCCCAATGTACATCAACGACCCAATCAGCCTTTGATACTCCTTCTTATCTGCCAATTCACAGCTCTGGCAGGTTTTACATCTTGAAAATTTCTGACCTGGTTCTAAAGGTGTACTCCTCGCTTTGCAGTCTTGCATTTGGTAAGTCTCCAGCAATGATGAGATAGCCTTCTTTTGACTTATGCTAACATAGTTTCGCTGCTGGTTCTGATTAAACTCCATGCCCAAGAAAACTCCTACCTGCCCTTTGTCCACCACTTCAAATTCCTGTTTTATTTTATTTTTAATTGACAGAAGTTCCCCTTCGTCGGAACATGCGAGGAGTATGTCGTCTACATACACTGCGATGATATTAATGCTGCTTTTATTATTCATTGTGTATACACAACGATCAGCTTCAATTTGATTAAATCCCAGCCTTTTCAAAGTCTCGTCCAGCTTTGCATTCCACTCCCGACCAGACTGCTTTAGACCATACAAAGCTTTCCTCAGTCTGCAAACACGACCGGGTTCTCTGGTTGAAACGTAGCCTTCTGGCTGGTACATGAATACCTCTTCCTTCAACTCGCCATTTAGGTAGGCACTGGTTACGTCCATTTGGTGGAGATGAAGACTATACTGAACTGATAAAGAAATCATTAATCGAATCGTCGAATAACGAGTGACGGGTGAAAATGTTTCGTGGAAGTCTACTCCAAGCTTCTGACTAAAGCCTTTGGCTACAAGACGTGCCTTATACCTTTCTATTTTACCTTCCACGTTAGTCTTTACGCTAAAGACCCACTTTGAGTGAACTGGTTTTCGGTCCATTGGTAGTTCAACTAAATCCCAAGTGTTGTTTGACATAAGGGCCCGATACTCAACATCCATTGCATCCTTCCATCTCTGAGCATCTTTTGAAGCCAAAGCATCTTTAACCGTCATCGGAATTGGACTGTCCTGGCCTAGATAATTTAATTGGCTAAATACTACGTTCGGTTTATCTTTTTTAGACCGCAAAACCCTCCACTTGCTCGATGATGTTCCTGGATAGTCAACTTCACCTTCTGCTTCTGGATCTTGATAGGATTCTTTATCAGATGATTTGTTCGCGTTTGTAAGATCGAGAATCTCAAGCTTATCGCCCACGTTAGCCTCACTAACCACCAACACATCATCAGCATCATCATCACGTTTTTGATCTTTCGGTTTCTCTTCATGTTTATCGTTATTATTTGTGGTTATGTTTTCTAAAATGATATATTCGTTGTTATTTTCTTTCAACTTAATATTACCTGGCATATTTAGGAATTTCACATCGCGAGTTTTATGAACCTTCCGCTGATTTGGCACAAAGACACGGTATGCTTTTGATTCTGTTGAATACCCAACCATTACACAGTCAATGCCCTTTGCTCTCAACTTAGATTTGGACGGCCTTTTATCGAGCATCACTCCCTTGCAGCCGAATGGTTGTAGATGTCTCACTGTTGGCTTGCGTCCACTCCAACTTTCGTATGGTGTTACAGAGTTTAACGCACTTGTTGGAGATCTATTCCTTAGGTAAACGGCTGTGTTGACTGCCTCAGCCCACATCATTTCTGGAAGCTGCGAGTCCAGAAGCATGCATCGTGCCATTTCCACAATTGTTCGATTTGCACGCTCCGCCACGCCATTTTGTTGTGGTGTATATTCGACCGAAAGCTGACGCACCACACCATTTAGTTCCAAAAAATTGGAAAATTCATTGTTGATATATTCGCGACCATTATCGCTTCTAAGAATTTTGATTTTTTGTCCAGTTTCAAGTTCTACCTGGGCCTTGAATCTCTTAAACGCTTGGAAAACTTCACCCTTTGTTTTCATAAAATCCACAAAAATCTTACGTGTTTTGTCATCGATAAATGAGACAAAGTAAAGAGCGCCACCCAGAGAAGAAACCCGCATCGGCCCACAGACATCACTGTGGATTAACCCCAGAATAGAGTCACTACGATTTGCCGGATCAGAAGGAAAAACTTGTCTCGTAATTTTGCCTTTCAAACATGTCACACAATTGAATTTTTCAGGAACCTTCCCCAGATGCAAACCACGAACCATCGCCTTTCTACCTATCAAAGCCATGTCTTTTGCATTAAGATGACCTTATTTTATATGCCATTGCATAAAGCTTTCGTGTGAGGATTTCGCTACACCCAACATTGTTTTCGGTTTTGGTTCACTATACAAAATATACAAATCACCTTTTTTCTTCGCATGCAAAACTACATTGTCACCTTTGTCTCTAACTACAGCTAATTCATTGTTAAACTCAACCCTATGTCCATTTTCTACTGCCTTACTTATAGAAACAAAATTCGCTTTCAACATAGGCACAAAAAGCACTTCACAGAGTTTAACCTTGGAGTATTTCGTTTCAATTAAAACCTCTCCCTTGCCAGACGACAGAATGTATTTATTCGAAGCTAATTCGATTTTTTCTACATGCTCTTGTAGGCTTATAAAATAACTTTCTTCGCAGCACATGTGTGACGTCGAGCCAGTGTTACCGCTGGGATTTTTGAAAAGGTCGCAAAAAAAAGGGTCAAATGAAAAAAAAAGTCGCATTTAGATTTTTTTTTAATACATACTTAAATCAAACGAAATCTCTATAAATTGCAAAAAAAAGAGGCTGGGATGCGACCCACACTGATAACTTCCCATCCCGTCTATCGATTTGTATTGCTTAAAAGTTTGTCTATATGTATCAATTTTTACCAAATTTGCGTACTATTTTATGTAGATTTTATTTTTTTATGGAAAAACGGACTGTTGGGTTTTTATAAAAAAAATTATTGAATATGGAAAACAATATTTTCTGTGAAATAAAATAAGTTTGAAGCCAATATTTGTAATTTTTGAAAAGCTGTTTGAGTCGAAAGTAAATTTTTACCAAGTTTTAGTATTGTTTTTGTTTGAGGTTTTTATTTTTTGTAAAAAAAACTGTCGATTCGATTTTTCTCAAAATTTTATCGATTGTTGAAAACAATATTTCTTATAAGTTAAAATTAGTTAGAAGCCATTATCTCAAATTTTTGAAAAGATATTTGAGTCGAAAATCAATTTTTACCACCTTTTGTAAATTTTTTTAGGTTTTTATTTTTTATAAAAAAAAACTGTCAATTAGATTTTTCTCAAAATTTTATCAGATGTCAAAAACATTATTCTTCGTTGCACAAAATTGTTTTGGAGATGAAATCATATTTTAGTCGTAAAATTTTCGAGGTGAACAAATTTTTTTTTCAGTTTTTTGATTTATAAAAAAAAACCGTTAATTGGATTTTTTTCCAAAAATATAATTGTTTTGTATCACGTTACAATATATAATATACAATTTAATTCAAGTCTCTAGCCGTCTAGCGTCATTGGTTCATGAGATATTTAGGTTTAACGAAAATTTTCACCTTTTTTTTAAACTGCTATGGTAAAAAAACCACCCATGAAATCTTCTTTTCAGTTCTTTTGAAATACAAAAATTAAGGTACATTTTAGGATTTATATTATTTATAAATATTTGACTTTTATATTTACATTATTTTTAAAAAAGGAGTCATTATTTTTTTGTGATTAATTTACGGTAGCTTTTTATAAGCTCCTCTGAAGGTTTCCATTCATCAAGAGTTTGCTTTTCTGAAATATTTTCTGCAGAGAGCATTGCATTACATGTTTCCACACACAGGCGGTTCATTAATCTTTTTTTAGAATTGTTAACTTAGAAAAAACCCTTTCGGCACACGCACTGCTGTGTAGAAGTGTGAAAATATTTTGGCGTAGTTTTCCTAAACACGTAGTTTTTTCTAAACACACACAATTATTTCCAGGGCTGAAATAACTATTTTTTCTTTATAAATACGAGTGATAAATTTTGTAGATATGTATATTTCATAAAAACTTACCTATCCATTTTTTAAAAAAGACAAACAATATCGAGAACGAGCTCCCAACAAATGAACGCCGGCCGAAAATTATATGTTACTGTATTAGTTATGTTCTTATTTCAATGGAAGTTTGGAAATTTTGTATGAATTGAGAAAATAACTTATCTTTTCTATGTATTTTTCTAGAGATGGGGTCAAAAAAGTCGCATAATTTTTTAAAAAGGGTCAAAATAGACAATTTTTTAAAAAGTCGTATCATGGTCGCATGAGGCACAAAAAAGGGTCAAAATGCGACTAAAGTCGCATAGCGGTAACACTGCGTCGAGCCACTGTCAAAAACCCACGTGTTTCCATTAAGAATGTCAGTGCCAACCGAATTTAACATCGCGAATGAACTCGTCACTTTAGAAGCACTATATTTTGGACGATCTCGGCATTGAGATGCAAAATGGCCTTTTCGGTGCCACTTATAACATTTACCCTTGAATCCACTGCTAGCAGCGTGTGGATTTTCATCTGAAGTGTTCCTATTAAACTTAGCAGATTTAACTTTGGCTTTAGCTAAAAAAGCTGTTTCACTTTCCTCTTCTCTCCATTCGATCGTTCTTCTCTGCCCTTCTTCCATCAACTTTGTTTTCAATACAGTGATTGATGGTAGAGAGTCCCTCGACTCTATCGCTATCACAAAATTCTCATATGATTTCGGTAAGCTCGATAGCAAGATTATTGTCAATAATTCCTCTTTGACATCCACATCTATTTCTCTCAACTTTTCAGCTATATTTAAAAACGAGTCTAGGTGGTCTGAGATTGCCTGAGTTTCATTCATTTTCATTGCCAGCAACTGTTTAAATAAAGTCACCTTGCGTGCTGGACCAGTGGGCTGATGTAATTGCTCAAGCTTCGACCATGCTTCCAATGAGGTTTTGCAATTTTTTATGTGATTTAATTGTGACAATTGAACACTTAACAAAATTGTAGCAAGAGCCTTTCTGTCTTTTGTTTGCCATGCTACTTTTGCGGCTTCAGCAGCACCAGCTGCAATCGTTTCTTCCCCACTAACATATTGCCATAACTCACTATGCACGAGAACACTTCTCATCTGGACCTTCCAACCATCGTAATTTTTGTTATCAAGTTTCTCGATTTGATACAGCGAACTCATTTTTAAATTAAATATGCAAAATATATTAAAACAAACTGATTGAGAAATATTTCCTTTATGAAAGCTAGCCTGGGCCCATAACCTTTGTTAGAGAAAATAAAACAAAGTAGGTAATTCTTCGTGAAGTGTTTAATTAAGAGGATATCGAGAGACTAAAAACTAAAGTACATCGTATGATTTCATGATTATATAAAGTAGGTACATAATAATAATAATAATCCAGTATGGTTTAACTTAACGTTAGGTAGATTATAAACATTACAGTAATGATCAAAAGTTTGACGCAAGTTTACAAATTAGTTAATGAATTGATATAAACTCAAATTCAATTTTGTATCCAACAGTCCCCTCGAATATTTTACGAACAAAAAAAAATGATTTTATCTTCAAAATGATTGTATGCAACGATAAATAACGTTTTTGACATCTGTTAAAATTATGAGAAAAATCGAATTGACAGTTTTTGTACAAAAAATAAAAAAACTAATAAAAAAACAATACTAAAACTTAGTACAAATTTACTTTCAACTCAAATATCTTTTCAAAAATTAAGAACATTGGCTTCAAACTAATTGTAACTCACAGAAAATATTATTTTCGACATTCAGCAAATTCAAATTTAATGATATGCAAAATTTTTTTTTTAATGTTTAAATTTTTTAGAATAAACGGAATGGGAAGTTTTCATTGTGGGTCGCATCCCAGCCTCTTTTTTTAATATATATTGAATATATACATTCATGTTCAAATAACAGCTTTAATGGTCACTTATTTAAAAACTCTTTTTAGTAGATGTGATGTTAGCACCATACAAATAAATCAAAATAATTGAGGTAAAAATTAAAATTGACAAATATTTAGTTAGATATAAAAAATTAAGTTAATTTTAACATAAAATTTGAAGCGCATTTCTTCAATTGAGAAATAAGTCAATAAAACGCCTTATAGTCTTGCTTGTATAAATATTTTATTGATGACGCGTTTCGGCTAAACAGCCATCCTCAAATCACCATCGACTTTAATTTGATTTCTTAAAAAAGCTTTTACAATTTAAAACCTTACAAAGAACAAACAAAATTATATAAAAAAGCTTTTTAACACAACATAATTTCTAAACAAAAGCAAATTACATAAGAAATAATGAAAACACAAAACAGCTGGTTTATTTGCAAATTTTTAATAACGATGAGTCAGCAAAGCCAAAGTTGTCGTTCAGCGCTACGTTATGTAGTTTGCTTATGTAGATCGACTCCCAAACATTCAACTGCCTAAAGCCCTGTACTTCTTTCAACAATGTTATGTTATCGGTCATTACTCCGTGTGGTTTTTGTTTTCTTCTTCATCTCCCCATTGCATTATTCTCTTGTTGTACATGCTTAGCGAAAGCTGTTTTTTCTGTTTTGTTTTGGACATCTAGTTGATGGTCTCTAAACCTCTTTTTGAGTGAGCGAGAGGTTTGCCCTATGTAAACTGCATTACATCCGCTGCATTCTAGCTTGTATATTCCAGATTTATCAAGTTGGTCAGTTTTTTGTTTAGTGCTTTCAAGCATATTTTTAATTGTTCTACTGGACTTGTAAGCTAATTTTATTTTTTGTTTACGTAGAATATTAGAAATTTTGTTTGTGATAGTGGGATAATATATCATTTTTGCCCATTTCGAAACGGAAAGCTCTGATGTCAGCTGTTCGCTTAAGAGAGTTGTATTTTGTTCTTTAAATTGTTGTTGTATTTTCTTTCTCGTTGTGTTCTGTATAATTTTTTCTTTTAAACCATTAAGTCTCGCACAATCCATAATGTAATTGAACTCTACATTATAATCTTCATCATTCAATGGAGTATTTAACATTCTATGGATCATTGCATTCATTGCAGCATATTTGTGTGAGAAGCAATGAAAAGAATCACTTGTTTTATACCTTTTAGTCTGTGTAGGTTTTCGATAGATGTTAAATTTAATTGTATTATTTGAAGATCGTTCAAGCCAAAGATCAAGGAAAGGTAATTTTCTATCAATTTCCACTTCAACCGTGAATTTAACCGAGCTGAATTGCGAGTTTATAAGATTCAAAGTTCTTGGGTACTGTTCAAGTGTAGAAACAGCAAAAATATCGTCCACATATCGCAGCCAAACTCGAGGAAAATCCATTGAATTTTTTATCTTCTCTTCGAAATGCCAAAGGAAAAGATCAGCGATAAAAGGAGAAAGATTATTGGCCATAGCTGTTCCTTCATCTTGTTTAAAGAATTCACCATTGAAAATAAAAATATTTTGATTCATGCAAATCTCAGTCATTTCCACCAGCATGTCTACTTTGAAAGCGGGAACATTTTTAGCAATCAGCCATTCTCTCAGGATTATTATAGTTTCCGGTATTGGAACACTGGGAAAAAGGGCAGTGACATCGAACGAAACTAAAATCTCGTCATCGTTCAAACGTAAGTTCTTAGTACGCTCTATCAACTCTTCTCTATTATTGACTCTGAATTCTTCAATGTTAAGGTTTGTTGATCTAAATTAAATTCCCTAAAATTAGAATGACATTTTTTGTAACGTGATTACTTAAATAATTAATTACACCTGACAAACATACCAAACCATTTTAAAAAAACCGTGATAATTCATTTTCGATTCTATCTTTTAACGCGTATGGAACGGGACGATTACTTATAAATTTTGGTGTCATGTTTTCTTGGAGTTCTAGTTTACATTTGTAATTTGGAATTTTGCCGGTAGTTTCTACGAAAATGTCATTGTAGTCATTTAAGATTTTGTCAATCTCGTTCTTGCATTGACTTTCGTTCATTTCACTTACAAGTGATTTCAAGTCTAGTATATTCAATTCTAATTTTCGAAACCATTCTCGGCCAAGTATCGCATCTACTTTTGCATTGATGACGTATAAATCACATTGTACTACTGTGCTCTTGTGCGAGACATTCACTTTAGCTTTACCGACAGGATGTATTATTTCACCCGTATACGTTCGTAATTGTAATGAAGTCGGCTGAAGTCTAATATCCGGAAGTAATTTTTCTTGACATTGTAATGACATTGTTGAGACCGCCGCACCCGTATCCACTTCCATTAAGCATTGTGCATCTTCGATGTTAACATTTATCATGAATTTTTCATTATGTATGTTGTTCACTTGTACTATTTGTATAGTGTTGATGTCCTCAAGAGCATCGGAATCGGTTTCATCGTTATCGTAATCGTATGTAGAAATTCCGAAAGCACGATTTTCAGCTATTTTGTCACTAAAGCAAACTTCTTGAACGTGTCCACTCTTCTTGCATTTGTGGCATTTAAGATTTTTGTGTGGGCATGTATTAGCTTTGTGACTAGTTTGGCCACATTTGAAACATTTGCCTTTTATTTTGCTGAATTTCGAATATGAATTACTTTTGTTTGTATTATTTGTACTTTTTTTTATAAAACTGTTTTTCTTTGTTTTGAGATTATTTTTGATTTGATTTACTTGGTATTGATTCCGAATTTCCTTACTTTCGATCTTAGATGATTCTATTGACAGTGCAAGTTTAACTGCATCTTCGAAAATTTTGCTAGCATCTTGCTGTAAGAGTCGTTCACGAATATCATTGTCGCGAATTCCCCTAACGAATTGCGATCTAAGATGAGTTGAATTAGTTGAATTTTTACAACTGCTGCATACAAAGTTGCAATGTGTAGACATCTTCTTTAAGTCGGCTTGAAAATTTGCGATAGACTCCCCCTCGTGCTGAACTCTATTTGAAAATTTATGCTGTTCAGAAATTTCGCTCGGTATAGGGCATAAATGCGAACGTAACAAGGCTATTAAATCTTGAAATTTTTTGGTTTTTGGATTATCAGGGGCGGTCAAACATGTAAGGGTGTGATATAGTTTTGGGCTAAGACAATTAAGCAATATTTTGACGCAAATTTTGTCACCTTCTACATCTTTGCATGACCAACCTCTGAGATCCAAATAATTTTCGACTCTTTGTAAATACGAATCGAAAGTTTCATTATTTTCGTCGAATGATTGCAAATTTATGCCTTGAGATGGTTGAGCTGGAGTCGCAGGGGTTATTTTTGTAGGGACCTGAAGAAGAGCTTCGACTAATTTCTTCAGGGTGTCATCGATGTTAGCAGTTGACATGACGCTGATGACTTTTCTCGAGTATATATAAATTTGTATTTATTTTATTTTATATTTAGTTAAAGTCTTGGCGTAGTGCAGTTCGTTTGTAATATTTGTAAAAAGTAATGTAATTTGTGTAATAAGTATGTACGTACCTCAATTTACCAAACCAATTTGCACGCTGTAACTTAACCTCAAAATGTTTCTTCCCTCGTTGAAATTTGTATATATGTGCACATTTAATTTGTTCTGGGTTTTACACTACAGACTCGTTCGCCAATTATTGTATATTTTTCTTTTTTTTATTTAACATATCAAAAAGAGTTTAGTTATTTGATATAAGAAATTTATTAAAATCTATATAAATCTTATTCGGTAAAAGAAAATGAAGTAAAAACTGTTGTATCCATGGCTGAGTGGTTGGGAATAATAATGACAAACGAAATGGCACAGAGTTGCCAAAACGACCTATGGGCCCGTTCGGCAACCTGATCGGTCCCAGCTCTGAGCAGGGTTGTCCGTCAATATGTGACAGTTCCTCTGATTTAAATTCGTCGGATTCTAAATCTATCCAAGGAATTATTTCCCCCATGTCCAAGCTATCCAAGTGTGCTAAAGAAAGAGTGTCTGGCCCGACATTCAGCGATCCTTTTCGGTGTTCTATGTCGAAGGTATACGATTGCAACTCTAGAGACCATCTAGCCAATCTACCACTGAGGTCTTTCATGGTCATTAACCATTTTAAACTAGAGTGATCAGTTATGATGGTGAAATCCATACCTTCAACATAGGGTCTGAACTTTTTCACTGCCATCACCGCTGCCATACATTCCTTCTCGGTCGCACTATAGTTTCGCTGGCATGAGTTAAGCTTTTGCGAAAAGTAGGAAATAGGACTTTCTTCATCAGCCTCTCCTTTCTGAAAGAGAACGGCCCCGGTTCCGGAATCGGAAGCATCACATTGAACATAAAATCGTTTCGAGAAATCTGGGTGTGTCAGCACCGGAGCTGTCGTAAGAGCTCTTTTCAAATTTTCGAACGCGACTTTCGCTTCATCCGTCATCACAAACTTCGCGTTCCTTTTCTTGAGAGTATCTGTCAAGGGAGCTGTTAGGTTCGAAAAGTCTTTAATAAAACGCCTATACCATCCGGCCAAACCAAGTAACCTTCTCACCTGCCTAGCGTTTTTCGGTAAAGGAAATTCAACTACGGCCTCTATTTTTGCCGGATCTGTTTTTAATTTCCCACCACCAACAATGAAACCCAGGTACTTCAATTCTTTGAAGCAAAACTTGGACTTCTTGACGTTGATGGTGAGGTTGGCCTTTCTGAGACAGTCGGCTACTTCTCCTAACAGTGCAACATGCGTCTCAAAGTCTGGCGCGATAATTAACAGATCATCTAAGTAAACAAATACGCGATCTCTAAGTCGGCTCGGGATAACTTTATCCATCAGCCTACACAATCTTTGGGCTGCATTACATAACCCGAAAGGCATCACCGTGAACTGGTACAGGGGTCTCCCCGGTACCGCAAACGCTGTTTTCTCTCTGCTATCCTTCTCCAGTGGTATCTGCCAGAATGCTTTTTTGAGATCTATACTACTGATGTAGTAAGTATCTGGAAGACGACTTATTAGACCTTCAATACTGGGAAGAGGGTTGGCGTCCTTTTTGCTCACCGAGTTGACCTTACGGGAATCCAGGCAAAAACGGTATTTTACGGTACCATTTGGACCTGGTTTCTTTATAAGAACAACTGGTGAACACCACGGACTCTCACTCTCCTCATAACTCCAATCTTAAGCATCCTATCGATCTCCTGGTACAACACGGGTTGGACCACTGGAGAAACAGGATAGTGCCTCTGCTTAATCGGTACTGCATCCCCGGTATCGATGACGTGCTCCATGAGCGTCGTCTTTCCGAGACCGTGCCGATCGTAGTCTAAAAATGTTTGCTTTACCTTTTCCAATATCGATCGCTGTTCCAACGAAAGTTCATGGGCATTCATCAAATCAGCGTCCTCTTCTAGAACAGAAACAGAACTTAAAATGTTCGGGGCGATCTGAAATGCCTTCCAAAAGTCCACCCCTAAATATAATTCTTGGTCTAGATTAGGAACTACGTATAAGGTGGTCATATTTTCTATATTCCTATACTGGATAAACACATTTATTTTCCCCTTTTATTTTCTGACTGACCGTCAGCTGTTTTAACACCTGAACAGTACGGTTGGTGTCGTATTTTTAAATCTTCTATAAACTTAAGACAATTTTTCCCTAAGATACTTATACTGGCCCCGCTGTCAAGAGTCCGTTTATCTCTCGGTTAAATATTTTTACCTTCGCGTAAGGCCTAGGGTCAGTTTGGGTATCTATTATAGTCGACGCGATTTTATGCCGAGTTTGTTTTCTTATTTCATATCTCGATGTCGCTTTTTTAATTCTGCTGGATATTTCGCTAACTTTTCCTTGAAATATTTTATCTCTTGTCTCGTAATATTCTTTTAATCTTATGTGTAATGGTTTTATTTCTTTCTTGTTTTCTGATTTATGATCTGATTCAACATCTTTATTTTTTTCTCTAGCTAAAATTTTAATCCTTGTCTCATCGATATCGGATTTTGAATAGTAATTCTCTATAGGTTTGCCTGGGGTGTCTGAGACGAACGCGACTCCCCCAGAGTTGTCGCGTTCCGATTGCGGTTTTTCGGATTACACCGAGGATATTTGGGAGTGATAACACCATCAAGCCCACACCGGTAACAAAAAATGTTCCTTTTATTGGAAGGACAATCTACGAATGAGTGACCTTGGATCCGACAGTTCCAACACTCTCCGGTCCTGCCTTCACCCTGGCCTACTGAGGTTTTCGGTCTAGCTCCTGAATGCTGGAAAGCATCTACATGCTCACCTAACGACGTAACCACCTCAGAATCCGGAACCACGTCTAATTCATTCGCTACAAACCGATGTGGAGCCTGATTCGGCTTTTTACCTTCTCGGTCTTTTTTCGGAAAAGCGTATTCCGCCTCCTTACAGGCCATCCTCAGTTGGTCCATTGAGAAAATGGTTTGAGGATACACTAACGGCTCCAATCGTTCGTTAAAGTTCCTTTTAATCATTCGTACGAGTTTATTTTCTGGTATTTGAACTTTTAATTGAGACCGTAAACGAGTTATCGCCGCAAAATAGTCGTCGCTTGACTCCCAGTTGCCTTGCTTACGATCCCTTATTTCACCAGTTATCTCTATGTCCGATTTGGAACTCTCAAACTGACGTATTAAGGCTTCGCGTAGCATCGGCCAATCTGTTTGTCCATTTGAGCGAAGATACCACCAGTACCATTCACCCGCGGCTCCCGATAGTAAGAGATGGAAGTCTCTTAGAATCTCAGCCCATGCACACCTATACTTATCTTGCAACATCTCGACTCTGAATACAAATTCTTCTACTCTCGGGTCGGCGGACTTCCCGTCGAATTGTAGTTTCCACTTGTCCAACCGGATGGGCGTTTTCATAACCGGTGGTGGATATACCGGAGGAGGGTTAAAATAGGCAGGCTGATGGGATCTCGGCGTGAACCCGTTTGGTTCCTGGTATAGTTTGGATGAAACGTCCCGTTTCCCTCAGACCCACTAACAGGAGCTTGGTTCACCTTCCGATCCCTCGTAGTATACGACGGTCTCGGATACTGGTCGGCACTATAATTATTAAGCTGATCGTTCAACTGATGCGTTTGCCCACCAGATTCCCTTTCTGTATGCTGAGTCCTTTCCCCTCCAGTTGGAGGACACGATTGAGATATGTTTGCTTCCTTCAAAATCTCCAAAAATTGGTTTCTTATCTCATCTTTTAATGTTTCGGCCAGTTGCCTACTTAGCGTTTTGTTATACGCTTCACATGCGTTACCTATGGCTTGATTTATAGCGGACCTAACTTTCTCGGTGATTCCGGAGTTGATGGCTACTTGAGCCCCTGCAGAATGATTGCTCGATTGACCTCCGCTCTCGGATGACCTTGCCATACCATTTACCCAATTTGAAGGCTCAGGAGATAATCCTCCAGGTGGAGTTAAATTGCTGTATGAAGGTGCCGATAAAGTATCAATCACACTACTCACCTCAACCAAATCTTGTAAACCTACCAAACCTCCCTGAATTGGATTTGTAGCTTCCGTTAGCAATATTCCTGTTGACCGACCTTGCATTCCCTGAGGATGATGGTCTTTATTCTTGGCTGTGTTGTCCATCGGCCCTACCCCACTAGGTTTAGCTGAAGGCCCCTCTTTATTCGGAGAGTTTTCCAACCGAGGACCAGACTTGTCTTTCGGAGAATGCTGAACTCGAGACATTTCGGACGGAACTTGCAAAATCTTTTCACGTAAGGAGCGGGTAAGTCTTTCAACTGGCAATAAGTTTTGTACTTTGATTATTTTTATTTCTAATTCTTCTTCTTGTTGTCTTTTCATAGGTCTTGCTGAAGAAAAAAAAACTATACAACTATATTCTAGACGCTATACATCAAACCCTAACCTAACCACCAGATAACACGACACTGACGCACCTCGAGAACGCTGCGGCTGTTGTTGCAGCATGGCCGTACCCACCCAACCTGGAGTTCGACTGGCCTCTTCTTTCGAACTCCCCTCATTAGACTTTGAAGCTGACGTTACGTTATCTGACCCGGTTCACTTAAGAGCATTATCCAGCCCTACCGCACCTCCTCTGAAAATTGTAATCAGCACTCCCCTATAATAAAGAACTGGACGCAAAAATTGACAATATAAAAAAACGCAAACTTATCGATTACGCCGTAACGTGACTTACATTTTTATTGAACATATAGAATTTTATACTTATACATATAACAAGGAAAATGGAATATAAAAATAACGATATTTAAATTCGAAAATCAGAAAATTATAAAACTGGAAAATTTGGAATAATTTAAATTTAAATGCAAAAAAAAACGAAAATTTCTCCTTGGGAGTATATATGTACCTAGTGCACCTAATAAAAAAACAAAAAAACTTTCTCCGTATGGGGGAGACCTACCTACCAAGAGCTCTCTATAGGTAGCTAAGGGGACGCAAAATGTTGCCTCTACCTCGACAGGGAAGGGCCTGGGGAACCTACGCCGCCCCGACGAACTCTACCCGTAATTCTTACTCAACACAAAAAAAATAACGACGCACTCTAGACACATATATACCGATAAAAGGAGTTACAAAAAAGACGTTATAAAATTGTATATTTTTTTGTTATGATGCCACGTTACTAAATTCTTTTCGTTGATAAAGAAAAAATATTTATATTCATATATATATATACATGTATATCTATATGTATATCTGTATATATATGTATATCTAAGCGGATCCTAGAATCGGTCCGCCGGGAACCGAGTCCTGTTCTCCTATCCCACCGGATGGGCGTAAATTTAAAAAAAATGCACGTATGTATAGATGTATATGGATATAGGTAGGTATAACACTTGTACAAATAATAGAGGTGAGATTGAATTTGGGGCTAGTATGATTACTTGCTGACCCGGGTCTTTCCACGGATCATTCCTTTGTCTAGCCCAACCTTCACAGCACCAGGCACCTTGGGACAGAGGATGAAATTTGCTTTCTTGGAACCGTCGCTCGTTCCTACGCCAACTACCGCGCCGGCCGCACAATCTCAATCTCACCTCAGCTATAATTTTAAATCCTTTTCTTTTCTTTGTATTATCTGCTTTCTTTGTTCAGGTAAGTATTTTTTTTTTTCACTTATATCTTAGGCTTTAAACTTTGTTTTTTTTTACACTTAATTCACTTCTAATTTCTTTCCACTTTGAATTTGTTTCGATGTTTCCATCACCCACTTGGAATTACATACTCATGACTAATAGTCATATTCTTTTAGCGGTTGCGATCTTCAATTACCGCATAGTTTATTATTTCCCGCAATGTTCAACGAACTACTTTTTCTGCCTTGTCCGGACCTTTGCTTTAAAGCTTAATTTTCACTCCTATCTAATCCTTTCTTTCTTTCCCCAACTTCCCCATTTCGCCTAAACTTTTCAATAGATAATTAATGTTGTATGTATTGTTATTCTTTTCGTTCCCAAAAACATATGTCCGTCGCACCTACAATTCCTTCGTCATCCTTTTCTACCATATTCTCAATCCCTATTCTTTCCTTCGGTCTCTTTTTCATGACATATGTCTATTTCGTCCCTAATTGCGAATATACCTAATTGTCATGTCAGATTGTCAGTGGTTAGAATTAGAAAATAGAAGTTGCGGACGCCGCGAAAATAAATAAAGAAAATAAATAAACAGAAAAACAACTCAAAACAAAAACATAACAAAACTAAATATGTATAAAACAATAAAAGAACACATTGGACTGGATGCCAACCAGAGTCCCTATGTAAGTTATTCCTCCTGCCTATTCTGACCAGAACCATCGACCTGGGTTTTACCCAGTCCATGTTCCTGGTCAGCCTTGTAGGTATTCTTTATAATTTTTTCTAATATTTTTGAATTTTCCTTGCAGGGATGGTGACTCCACCTCGGACAACTCTGGCTTATCGGTGGTCACAACAAAACAAACATAAAAACAAATCAATAAATCACATAAAAGAACGAAATATAAAATAATCAAAATCCAATTACGCTGGATGGAAACCAGAGTGCCCTATAGGTATGTAAGTTATTTCCCCGCCTATTCTGACCAGAACCATCGACCGGGTCTTACCCAGCCCATGTTCCTGGTCAGCCTTCTACATTTTCTTACAGTTTTGCTGCAGCGTCCATTCCTTTTTTTCAGGTTCCTCCAGGGACAAATCTGGCCTATTTGTTGGCTATAACACCGTATGCACTTCAAAGAAATACAAAGCTTCAAAAATCATGCTAATGTCTCTTACCTAACATTTCTAATACTAACATTAATAGTACTGGATTTCGATTATTTGTTTATATGTACATACGTACTTCAAAATTCGGATAGTTAGGATTTGTAACGACTTTGCTAGGCTTAAGGTCGGTGCTGGTATGCTGGTACCACTGTAGCTCGTCGGTTGGGGTGGTTCTTTGACCTCCTAATCGTTACAAAAAAAATCATACCAGTCTAGGGTACCTATAGCTGCTAAAAGGTACTTCATTTCAAATTTAACAGTATACATTATTTATTTTATTAAAATTCATTTTTTACTTAGTTTTTAAGTTACTTTTCATTTATATCTTTTGCTTTTAAAATAAGAGAAAAGTTTATTTTATAGATTTAAATTAAATTGGAGTAAATGTTTAAAAAAATGTATATAAAAAAAGTTTTATATTATGTCCCGTATTTAAATTATTCGGGATGTGATAAAATAAGTATTAAATATATTCTTAAGTAATCCTGCGTAAGTTTATATTCTCTTATATAATATATAATATAGTAAGTAAGACTCACCGGAACAAAGTAGAAGTGGCCACTGCTTCTTGTCTATCGGCGTTGACGTAGTTGTAGCTATAGATTGTATTTCTTTCTTTTTTTATTCACTCCCGCAAGATTACTTCGAACACTCTTTTTTTTTTATTTTATTTTAAGACACTATAATCTTTTTTCTTTCTTTTTAAGCTTTTACTTTAATTTGCACAATAAAAAAAAATTTAAAAAAAAGTTAAACGATGAAAAATTAAAAAAAAAAAAATATATATATAAAAAAAATTGAAATTGCAGCCAGCTGGATTCGAACTGGAGACCCCTAGCTCGTTGAACCTTCAAACAGCGTGCTTTTTTTTCCAAATTCATTTTTATTAATTCAATCTTAAATCTATCTTAAAGCTAGACAAAAATTCATAAAACTAGCCTAATTAACCATAACTTACAACTAACTTACTGGTCCCATACGGACACTCTAAGTTAAACAATAATACTTAATGCTAATGCCTTTCGGCCCTAAGATCTATTTAACTTCAATTCATTTTATTTATTTTTGTATTCATTAGAAAATTTAGAAAAAACTAATGTCAATATCCTTTTTTTATTTTTACTTAAAAAACTACTTAAAATAAGGTCCTTAATATAAAACTTAAAGCTAACTAAAACTACCTATTCTACCTATAAACTACTTAAAACTAGAACAACCACAGCAGCAAATCTACCTATAACGTTTTTTGTTTTTCATATTTTGTTGTCTTTTTTTTATATTATTCCATATTTTTTTTCTATTTTTTTGTATTTTTTTTTTGTGTTTTTTTTTTATTTTTATTTTTTTTATGCCACCGAGCCTATTCTACTTAAAACTAAACCCTTAAACTATAAAACAAGTATGTAAGCCGGTCAAGGCTTTAAACCCCATCCCGACTACCCACTATCAAGTGCCGATTGAAGCCACCAAAACTGGTTCTCCTGCTTCACCCTATCAGTTCGGTCCCGTTCGGACACAGCCCTACTGAACCGAAGGAGCTCTGCTCCGCCTTGTGCCATGACGTCCCGATTGTACAGGAGTTGCCTATCCACGGTTCGTCGTCTGACGTGGTAGATTATCGGAACTGCCAATCTATCCTGTATCAGACCGCATCTGTCTAAAAAGAGGAATGCCTCTGGTGGAATGAAGCCGCTCAAGCGTGCACTCTCAAAATACTCGTCGTTCGGATAGAACGCCCCGAAAATTAAATTGTTGGTCGAAGACATAGCTCTTGCAATGTGACCTTGGACGAGTTTTATCACGAAATTGTCAATTCTGTTGATTCGAGCCCCGTTGTATAGGACCTCGTTGGAATAGTAATGCACATAAGAAGATTCGGCTGTTCTGTATAAGCCGGTACAGCGTCGTAAACACTGCCGCTCGAACACCCGAAACTTCTCCATCTGGGAAGGGGCAACGTTGAACCACACAGGACAACCATAAACGATCATCGGCCGTATGAGGGCCATGTAGCAAATTACCTTCTTCCGTTTCGTCAGAGCGAAGGCTCCTCTGGCCCTGGTCAGAGCAGCGTTTATAATATGTCTGTCGAAATATAAATACTGATCTAACCAGATACCGTACTTCACTACACTTTTGCTCGCTAATCGCTGCCCGTGAAGATCAACGATGACCATCTTGCGCCAATTCTTGCACGTATCCCTCGTGGCCCCAGCCAACGGCGTCCGGAACAGAATTGTCTCCGACTTCTGGACATTTATTTTCAGTTTCCAATCGTCGCAATATCGCTGAATCTTGTCGAAATCACGCTGCAAGAGAATTCTAATAACCTCAACCTTTCGGGCCGTTCTATACGCAATAAGATCGTCGGCGTACGCAATTGCCTTTGTAAGACTACCTATCAGATCGCTGGTGTAAATGCTGAAGAGAATCGGCGAATTCACCGCTCCCTGTTGAAGACCATTTTTAATTAAGAATGTTGTGGTAGAAGTTACATTGCCACTTTTGACAACAAACTTTCTACCGTTAAGCATATCATAAAGTATATACAACAATGGCTTGCTTATGCCAAGCCTGCTCAGTTTTAGGTAAGGACCCTCTAACCATACGGTGTCAAAGGCCTTTTCCAAATCAACCAAAACAGCACCTGTGCATTGTTGTTTTGTTTTATTCCATTGGATATCAGAAACGAGTTTAGACGCAGCATGAATTGTGTCATGACCCGCCTTGAACCCGAACTGTTTATCCGGAATTATTTTGTTGTCCGCAGCCCACTTAGTCAGAGCCCTATTAATGATTTTTTCGAAGACTTTGCTGATGCTCGGAAGAAGACTTATCGACCGAAGATTTGACGGGTTGGAGTTGTCCTTTCCCTTTTTCGGGAGAGGATGAACCACAGCGGTCTTCCAATGCACTGGATAATATGCATTATTCATTGCATTATTGAAGAGTGTAGTGCAAATGTCAATTGCCTCCATCGGTAAATGTCTTAGTACAACGTTGGATATACCATCGAAACCTGCTGACTTTTATTTTTTATTGAGTTGAAGATGAGCTGAAGATCAACCTTCGTCACTAACAAGGGCATTATTGCATTTGCCAAGGAATCGTCATCGAACCGCATAAAACCGCGGTTCTCAGATCGCCAATGTATTATATCATTTCGAAGGTAAAAGTGATTAAGTAGGGCTCTGTTTTCCAGGTCGTGGTTGGGGCGAATGCTAACATTCACCTTGTACACTTGCTGGAAAGCAGCTCCCACCGCCTCCACTTTTTCCTTCGGATCTTCAATTATATAAAAGTCATCGTCAAAGATGGCTTCTTCTGGATCTATTTGCGCTGTCATGAGTACGTCTCTGTTCTCTTCAGTTCTTTGGAGTTTCAGACACGCAAGGTCATTATCGTTCTTTTTCCTGAATATCTTGTTGATTTTAGGGAACATACTAGGGTCACTGGAATTAACTGACCGGATCTTATGGTCCCAGTACTTGTTAATTGATAACCTGTAGTTCTCCTTAATCAACTGATTGACATTTTTTATTGACGACTTCAGTGTCCTAACCTCCAAGTCGTGTGGGTCTGTCAGTCGTCTGTGCAAGTTTTTGAGTCTTGTCAGTAAGCCACTCTTGTGCCTACGTAGTGCATCAATAGTCGCGTTTCTGTAAGCGTCCATTTGGTCCCGTTCTTTGTACTTTGGTTTTCTTTGGTATTGTCCGTTCCATCGTTCGTTTTATTATTTCGTTCATCTGTTGTAAATGTTGGTCAATTTCTGTATTTGTCAGGTTTCTGTTGTTTGGTGGGGCTATGTCACTCGAACGAAGTTATCTCGCTAGGGCGTTGGTGATACGAGGCCAGCGCATCTTACTGTAATTGTAAGAATGCGATGCAACGTTTTCCTCCAACTCCACGCGTTCGTTCGGAATCTGCATTACAGCAGCCAGTCCGCAGTGATCACTGTCGTACTCGATTGTCTGTAAGCAGTTTCGAGGGTGATTACCCACTTTGTCTGTAACTGTCAGTCTTGTGTCGTACAGCAAAAGATCCAGAAAGGAGTCGCTTCTTGGATACGATGGCTTTTCAGTAGCCAGCAGGTCAACGCCATATTCAACGCTGTAAAGATTCATCAAATTAAAAAGATGGTTACCTCTGGGATTACTATGTTGATTTCCCCAATCTTCATGTTTTGCGTTCAAATCACCGGCCAAGATGAAATAGTTTTCTTCCAAGCTCAGTTTCAGTTCCCTAAAAAGAATCTCGAGTTCTGAAGCAAAGTAAGTAACCTGCGGAGCTCCAGCCGCATAAGCCGCAATCATATACATCCGCTTCCCTTGAGTGAGAGAGATGCATACAACGCAAACTTCTAGCGTCTTGAGCTTTCGCAATTCATTGTTGTATATGACTTTATAATTAATGCCTTTTCGTATAAAGAGAGCGACACCACCCCCTTGAGTGGAGTCGGGCCGGTCTCTTCTTACGATATTGTAATTTTTATGAGTCAATTTGTGTTTGTGGTTTAGCTTAGTTTCGCTAGCCATAAACACATCGGGACTGTAGTCTTTCAACAATTGGAACATATTGGCTCTTCGTTCAATCCTAATCAGTGAATTTACATTCACAGCTAGGACTTTTAGGCGCGTCTCCGGCAGCGCGCCCATTATGGTCTAAATTGCGCCAGGCCAGGCAACAAAGAGTAGAGATGATCTACCCTTTTGCCTTGCTCCTTTATCTGACTTTACAGCCCTGTTAGTTGACCTTGAATGCTCAACAACAAGGCTACAATTCAAACAGCGTGCTAACCAATTCAGCTATCTATTCTATCGAGGAACAGTCGATTATAAATTTATCAGAATTCTACCAGGTTACTTAATAAACTGGTAATCCTGTTTAAAGATAATTAGACACCAACTAATTTTCTGAGCGCCTGATATGGATTGTCCTTCAAGTCCCTAAGGACTTGTAAATGGAATTTTAGGCTTTCCAAGTTGACTGAGGGAAAATGCCTGTTTTTAAAAATTATCATTTTACCAAAAAAAAAAGAACTACAAATTTTCACTTCCGTTTCTTACCTCGCTTTCTTTTTCAAATTATTCTTCACAATATATATGTGTATGATGCACGAAAACCGTCTTTTCTTTCCTTTTTTTTAAATTAAATTTGAATTTTAAACTTCTTTATATGTATATAAGTATATGTATAGATTTCAAAATTTTAACTTTAAGAACTGAGTCGACTGTTCGTTTCTATGGTCTAAAAGATAAAAGACTTAACTAGACTTTTAAACAATGGCAGTACCTTGGAAGCCTCGAAAGCTCGCCGGTAGTCCTTTGTTCTTGACCCATACCTACAAAGGTCTTTGTTTCACAAGTTCATAAAAGCCATACTTCCAGTTAAGTCGTTATTTCAACCTAGTGTGAGTTTTCTTGTTCTTACTTTCTACTGAGAGAAAGTTTTCTAGTTAAAATCTTCCCAATGACCTACGCTCTGAGCTTGTTAACTTGGCAACATTCTCACAATTTCTCTGAGTGTGTTGCTAAAGTTCCTACTTTAAAATCTACTACATTTTTCTATCTTCCGCATCCCTATTCCGAATTTCCTAATCCCTACACTGTCAACTTGACAGCTCAATTATTTTTCTTGAATGTCAACAAAACAATTTGTTTACTTCGAGCATTTTGTATATTTTATTTATACAACGAAATAATTTATTTATTTCGTTATTACAAATGAAATCGGTTAGAGGGTTATGCTGGTTTCTAACAATGAATTGTTTGAAACTATGCATACGAACCCATGAGTGTAAAATTTGTGTTCAATAAGTGGCATATTAACATTCAAGTGCGGCTAGCAAATAGTTTGTAACTACACAGTGACGTGCCGTGGTGATTTCAGTAAGGTGTTCACTATAATTATTTGTACAAATAATTTGCCTATTTTTAGTTTTAATCCAGGATCACGACGGGGACGTAATAGACAAGATCCCATTTTTGTTTTTTTTTTATTTTATTTTTTTTTTTATTTTTATATTTTTTTTTGCTTTTTTTAAGTATTTATTTTAATAGTAGAATAAGTCATATTTATTTAGTAGTATAGTTAAATTAATGGAGCCCAATAAACATTTACTTGTAGATAAGTTCGATTCGACGGGATTTCTTCAAAAAAACTTGTAGAACGTCATCATAAAAAATATTTTTTGCTTTTATTTCCTTAAGAAATGATTTTTCAATTGAAATAATTGCCAGTTCTGACAACCTGTTCTCCAGCATTTTATTTCTGGCATATGATTTTATGCGTTTAAGTGCAGAAAAAGATCGCTCGACAGAGCTACTTGACACTGGAATAGTCAAAATTAGTGAGCTTAATTTAAAAATTTCAGAAAAAGTGTCCTTAAGTTCCATATTATCGAGGAGTTTTGGAATATCCTTGACGGAAATATTTTTGAATTGTGACTGTGCAAATTTAAAAAACACAGTAAGTTCATTCTTAAGCTTCACAAAATCAAAAAACGGACCATATGAACTTTTAAGGCATTCGAAGGCTTCAGTTGGGAATTTTTTTTCATTTTCAGCAAATTTTTTTACAAAAAGTAATTCTAAAAATTTAAATTTTTTTAACGACTCGAACCTGCTTTCCATTTGTAACGACAAAGTGTCGATTATTTCAAAAAATAATTGCCGATACCTAAGTTTAAATATATCCAAAATTTCGCCACGTTTTAGAACAGGGTCAATTATATTTTCAGCAGTTTCAAAAATGTTTTGAAATTTTGTTCGTAATGTGTTGATTTCTATCTTAACTGATTCAATTTGCTCACAACAATAATTTATGTCGAATATTTTGTTTTGTAAGACATTAAACAAAATATCCGTGTGGGAAAATACATCGTTAAAAGTGTTTAGTATAAAAACTGTATTAAAGCTTTTTAAAAATTGAAGAAAACCTCTCGCTTGGATTGCGTCCGCCCCCCAAGTATCTGGATCATCAATCATTTCATCAAATAAAATGACCAAGTCATTAAAATGTGTTTGAACAGCATTTACCAAGCGAGATGAATAATTCCATCTAGTTGGGGCAACGGAGGGTAGTCTTCTTTTAATTATTTGGTCCAAAAAATAAGTCCTTTTTGTGGACTGGGAGAAAAAAGCGGAGAGACCGGACAAACTTAAAAAGAAAATTTTCACTTCCCGAAGAAAGTTCACAGATTGTGATAAAACTAAATTCAGAACATGAGCATTGCTATGAATAAATATAGCATGCTGAAACTCATTTCTTACTTGAGCTTGGGTTCCATTTAGCTCACCAGACATAACAGCGGCACCATCGTATGTCTGAGCCACCAATTTGGCACCCCAATTTTCAGATTTTATCAAATCAATTATTTTTTTCGATATTGCATTGGCTGTACGATCTTCACTGACGTCCCAAAATTGGTAAAATCGTTCTTTTGGGGCACCATTTGAGTCTACATATCGGAAAACCACAGATAATTGACACTTTTTTGTGATATCTGTGGTTTCATCCAACATAACAGAAAGAAAATTTGCAGCATCAATCTCTTTTTTGATATTATCAATGATTGTGTTTGATATTGCATTGATCAAATCATTTTGAATGTTGTTGGATGTTCCTTTAAAAACCGTTGCCGATTTTAAATGATTTTCTAGTTTAGAGTCATATTTGGCTATTAGATTTAAAAGCTCAACATAGTTTCCCTTGTTATCCGACTCTTCGCGTTCATCATTACCCCTGAACGCTAGCTCTTGAGAGCCCAAAAAGCACACCGCATCAATAAGTCGCTCCAAAACTTGCCGGTTTTCGGACACTTGTTCGTTATGACGAGATACTGATATATTTTTTTGTGCATCAAGCAACATGTCTATACGGGTGTTGCCAAAAGTTTTCAACGCTACACTACAATTGATATGGGTTTGAGAAATTATATGTTTGTTTGCTGCTACGGTCAAATGGTTTAGATCGGAGTAACCCGTAGACCACACACTCCTTTCTTGGTTACTTGCAAAAAGCAAGCAAGGCCAGCAAAACAATTTATTTAAAGTGGGGCAACCACACAACCATAACTTGGACTCGTACTGTTTTACCTGGAAGTATCTATTAAATGTTTTATTTTTTGTTGCATTTATGGAAATTAAATTTGGAAGAGGTGGTATTGGCCTTCCAATATTTATCGCCTCTGTTTTTTCCATGGGCGTTAGCTGCGAAAATGGCTTTTCCATTAATTTTTCAATGATGCACCTGCAATTCATTAAATTATCATTCATTTTGTCCTCGAAAAACGATCTTTTCATTCTAAAGTCCAGAATGAGAATGAGTAATGAGAATAAAATAATAAATTTGAATTCAGAGAGATGTAACATACAACACTGAAAATATAAACTCTAACTCTTCCCCTTGTGTGTGCCTGTGGGGTACACTTATATGCTCTTAAGTGTCGTCTTCGTTCAGAGTTCACTCTCTCTCTTTCTCGATTCCATATTGAAATAGATAGTGGTGCGCTCATAGAAGTTGAACACCAAACCAATTTATTTCCTTTTCTGTTTTTCTCTTCATTCGAATGAAGGACTGTGCGCCGCGGCCGTGTGCGGTTGCGGTGGTGCACTCGATGAAGGTGAACACCTAGCCATATAGAAACTATCTACACATTTTGTCTCTTCTTTGCATTTTTCGTGTGGACGTGTATTTGCTTTACCCTGTTTTCGCTGATCGGTCGGTGCGTTCACATGAGGAGAACACCCTGGAGTATTTATTTTGTTGTTTTGTTTGAGAAAATGTCTGTTTATTCGAAGGAGGGACGGTGTTGTGGTGCGCTCGATGAAGGTGAACACCAAGCCATATAGAAACTATCTACACATTTTGTCTCTTCTTTGCATTTTTTGTGTGGATGTGGATTTGCTTTACCTTAGCTTTGGTGGTCGGTCCGGTCGGTGCGTTGACATGAGGAGAACACCCTAGAGCCTAGAGTATTATATTTGTTTGAGAATGAATGAATAGTAGGAATTGCCGTGGTGCGCTTGATGAAGGAGAACACCAAGATTTAAAAAATCAAATAAATGTAATGTGACGATTTTGGTAGGGTGTGCGGTGAACACCTGCGTACCTTCGAATAAACGTCACTGTAACTACATCATTCTCTGACGCAAACTCGGTCGCCGTGTTTTTAGTCATTGACCAATGCCTAAATTAAAATTTACGTGGGAGCCGTACCTAACTCCCTGATGTCTCATGCCGGGCTACTATCAGATAAGTATTTTGTTATATGTATATTAGAAATGATAAGACATTTTTTGTGAAAAGTTTGTTTTCTTTTTTCTTTCAGGTTATTGTCGAATATCCTTAGAATGAAAAATCCCTATGGGTTTTCCTTCTCTGGTTTCAAGTTCATACATACACGAACCAACGATTCTTTTAACTCTGGATTTCAGAAATTTGGGCAGCAATTTAGCATTAATGCCTTGCACAAATTTGCTTTGAGCAAAGTTTCGGTGGAACACTTCTTGCCCGACCTTAAACAGAACCGGCTTTGCTCGTAAATTGTATGTATTTTTGGTTTTTAAATATGCTTTATCTAAATTAGTTTTAATTTTGTGATGTGCTAGACTTACTTTAGCTTCTTTTGGTAAATACGTTGTATCGTGTTCGTTTAAGGAATTTAAATTCCGTAGAATTTTGTAAGTCGAAGCGTGCGTAATCATATTCTGATTAAAAAGTGCAAAATACGGTTGACACCCAATTGAATTGGCACGTCCGACCTTAATGCACACGATATGCTTGACAATTGCATGTCCCAGTCATTCTGCTCCTTGGAAATGAGTATCCTTAGTTTACTGAGGATATTTCTATTCACTCTTTCCGAGTTATTAGCTTGCGGTGAATACAAAGCGGTTTTCTGATGTTTGACCCCATAAGCGTTCAAGAAATTAGCGAATTCTTTCGAAACAAACTGTCGGCCGTTGTCAGAATGCAATATTTGAGGCGTTCCGAACTGATGGAAGACATCGCATTCTAAAAACTTAATTATTTTAGCCGAGGTAGCTACTGACAAAGCCGTCAAAAAGACAAATTTCGTAAAGTGGTCCAACACTATCAGTATGTAAATATTCCCCCGTTTTGTCCTAGGATAAGGGCCTAAGATATCTATAAATAACCTCTGCATTGGCCTTTCCCCTAGTAGCACAGAATTCGATTTATAACAAAAATTTGTTATTTTTGAGTTATATAGGAGTAATCTGCAACATGTATGGTTACAAAACTGTTTTGATCTTGTAAATCGAAAAATATTTGTAACATTTTGATTTAACTCGTTTTTAAACTATTATATTTCAGTTAAAGTTGTTAGTACAAAAATACCAGTTGTTGCTTAATTATTATTAAAAAGTTGGTTAGTCGAAGGTTGTAAAAAAGTTCTACCCATATTTCTAAGCTTCTGTTTTAATATTTCCAAGCTTAAACGTTGTTACATCTGAAATAAAACATACTCTGGAAACTGTTTTATAACAATATTATAATATATTATTTTTTGTTGTTACAATGAATTAATATTATGTTTAAAACAAATTGCGGCCTTAAAATATTATTTTCAATAAGTTCAGTCAACGATATTATGAGGACTTTATAATAAATTAAGAACATTACGTTTTATTAAAACTCAACTCTTTTTATAAGTGAGGAAATAATTGACATGGTTTGTAGGATCGTGTTTTAACATAAACATTGATGTTTAGTTATTGTTTTATATTTGAATTTGATAATTTAATAATTTCAACTCACGAAAAAATGCTTTTTCACAGTAATATTTTTAAAACATCAATACATCAAACTAATCGAGTGTCAATTATTTTGTTTCTGTTGTACAAGTTACACAAATATTTTTATAATGAAGGTAAAACTAAATCAAGTATGAATGATATAAACGTCATTTGGATGTTTACAATTTTTCCTTCACTTGTGAAATAAGTTTTGGTTTTTTTCAGTGAAAATTTTATTTAATAAAACGCGAAATAATAGAAAATAAAATAAATCACTAAGTTGAAATGAAAGAGATGACAAGTGTTTTTTTTTACACTCTCGTGATACGTAATGTTCCAACAACGTTACAATTACGTTATTGTTTTTCGTTATGTTGTAATACTGTTGATGACATGTGTTATGGAAAAGGTCTTGTTTAATAATCTCATTTACTATAAGGAAACAGTTCTAAAACATTTTAAAAACCAAACATTAAAGCAGTTAATTTTTGTTCTTAGGGTATTGTATTTAGATTTTTGCAATGTTCAAAATATATACATTTTGTAAAATACCTAATAGAATTATTTAAGATGCCATTACTTAAAATGCGTGTAGTTTAGTAGAGCTGCCGCTGACAAATTAAAAATCGCATGTGGATTTTTTTTGTTGTACCTACTAACTTTGGTATTGAAATATGACATTTGAATGGTTGAAAGCGATATTGCTGTGAAGAGTGGAAACATTAACCCATTAATGGTCACAGTTAAACTAAGCATTGTTTTAGAAAATGTTTTTATTTATTTATCAGGGAGGATAAAAAAATGTTTGAATGAAAAAGAAACAATAAGAAAAAATGTTTTTCAGGAATTTGTAGGGGTGTTTTTAAATTGCCACACCCAGTTTCGGATATGGCAAAAGCTTAAAATTTTATTTTATAAGTGCAAATTGTTCTAAATCATTCATTATTTATCACATTTATGTAATAAAATGTAATATGAAATTTATTGCATCTAAGTATTATTAGGTATAATTAAAAAAAACTGTACACATCACTTTGAATTGTGTTCTGATAAGAAATTTCAACGAAAAATTATGAAAACAACACAGATTATAACAAAAAATTTTGTATTGTATATATGTTCGCTGCACTTTTAACTGCTTAAAACTGGGTTAAAAATTGCATGTAGATTTTCTTCATGTGCGATTTTTTGCTGCACCAACTTTTTAAATGAAATGTCACATTTTCCTACAAAAAATTATATTTATATAAAATACCAAAATAACTCTTCGGCAACTCTGTTCGCTTTGAAAGCATGATTATTTTGCTTTTTTCTTTTTTATTTAGTTACAACCATATCGAAACAACAAAAAAAGTTTGCTTACAAAACAATACGACAAAAAATAATTACAAGTTATTATATCTATGTTATATTCATATTGCAAACATTTTTAAATTCAGTTCTATAACTGAAAAGTTATAAATGAAGCAACAAAGTTGTTTCTATGTTATCTGCAACATGCACCATTTTGAATATTTTTTTTTATTTTAATAATTTAGTTATTTGGGTGAAGTATAAAAATTTGTTTTCGAAGTTATTCTCTACCCTAATTTACATGGTATGAGCCAAAAACGTCATGTTTTTAGATTTTTTACGCAAATCTATTATTTTTTTCATGATTTAACTCTTGTGCAGAAAACAAAAAAAATACAATTTATCAATTATTCTCCTAATTTTTTGTATTTGGGTGGCGCATGAGTTTTTCTGAGGTAGAATACCCATATTTTAGATAAAAATGATATTTGTTTGTGATTTTGATTTCGAAAACAACTAAAATCAGTTAAATTAAGTAGTACAAAAGTAATAGTTTAATTTAAGAATTCTATCTGCCTTACAAATTTTATCAAACATCATTATAAATACAAATAATAAGATTTCAATAATAAAGCTTAATTAAAACATTCAAAATATTTTGGGAAACAAATGTTTGGTATTAAATACAACGCCAACATAAACATGAACTGACAATTAGTTTCTAGAACATAAATTAAATTCTACAATAACTTAAGAATTGTTTCAATAATGTAAATGACACAAACAAAACTAGTATATAAGCTTACAAAAACATCTATATAACTTATGCTTGAGTTTGCATGACATAAGTAGAACATTTTACCTTAGTTATAATTCAGTTTTAATAGTATTGTAAATGACTTCATTTAATTAAAAATACAAAGCAAAAACTGAAATAAAACATATAAAAACCTTAATGCACCCGAAATAAAATCAACTTGTTTTAAATCAAGTGGGGAAACGCGGCTAATTCGGTTACAACATTGTCCTACAAACTCTATGTAAAACACATTGGCAATAACTTGGCTGTTATATTGTAGTTATATAAATCAAAATAAAAGCCATTTGTGCTACTAGGGTCGGTTATAGTCTAGTTCTGGATTGGAGCACGAAGAGTTACATTGGGAGCTTTTACTGTTTTACAAAGTTCGCAATCATTAACATATCTTTTTATGTCCAAAATCATGTTTGGCCAATAGAACTTGTCGCGAATTCGTGCGTAAGTTTTACTAAACCCACTATGCAAAGTTAATTTAGTTTCATGCGACATCTGTATGACTTGTTTAGTTAAAGAATCCGGGAGCCAAAGCTTCCACCTTCTCCCCATTCTCCAGTTCTAAACCGAACGCGCCTATATACATATTTGCCCGAAACAGCTAGGTCCGGTAAGGACTCTTGGTTATCGGTGATGTTCTTTCTCAACCTGGAATATTGCTCCGAGTCAAAATCGTCAGCGTTCAAGTCTACTTCTCCTATTACATTTGCTGAGATCTCTTCACAGCTTACCTCGGATGGCTGAATCAGTATGCCTTCCATGTCTACTCGCGACAAGGCGTCAGGTACTACATTGAGTGAACCCTTTCTGTGCTCGATAGGAAAGTCGAACCCTTGTAGTTCAAGGCTAACCTTCCACTCAAATCCTTAAGTGACATGAGCCACTTAAGACTTGAGTGATCGGTTATCACTTTAAAAGGTGATCCCTCAACATAAGCACGAAACTTCCTTATGCTTAAGACTGCAGCAAGGCATTCTAATTCAGTCACTGTGTAATTTTTTTGAGCTTTGTTGAGTTTCTTAGACATGAACGCGATAGGCCGTTCATTCTGACTCTCATCAAGTTGAAAAAGAACTCCCCCGATTCCCTCTGATGAAGCGTCACATTGAATGACGAAGGGCCTTTTAAAATCGGGTTGACTTAAAACCGGGGCTGAAGAGAGAGCTTCTTTCAGCTGGTTGAAACTGTAAAGAGTAAGTAAGTAAGTGGTGCTGCTAACTCCGAATAGTTCCTTATAAAGCGACGAACTTGCCTTTGTGAGTTAGGTGCAGGAAAATTTACCATCGCCTCGATTTTTTCCGGGTTCGTTTTCAACGTTCTTTGTCCCACTATTGTAAGAGAAAGGGTAATTTTCTATTTTCTTCTCCTCTACTTAGCTCTCTATCCTCTATGCTCTATCCTTTTCAAGTAGAATAATTCATGATGCACTCTTAAAATATTCAGTGACAAAACGCACAAGAGTTAGTTGGTGCGTGATTTTAACGAGTACGGTCGTGTTTTTTTTAGTTCATCGATAAATTAAAGAAAAAAAGGAAAATAAAGGAAAAGATACAAAAAAAAAAAGAAAAGTTAAATCTGGTGAGTTTTATCACTGAGTGTAGTTAATTTGTAGAGTAGATTAGTTTGATTTCCTCCTGTAGTCTGTAATCAGAAGTGAAAATTTGTTTATAAAAATATTGATCGAGCGGTTAAGTGAGAGATCGTGTTGTGTGTGGCGGCTGCTCATTCTTCGGTTCCACTTGAGTGTGTGGACTAGTCAGTTTCCCTGTCATACAAGAACCGTCTGACAGAGTGTGTGACGAAGTCCGGTTTCCCAAGTTGCGTGTGTGGAATGAGTTGAGTCGTCGGTTCCACTCGTTCTCGTTCATTTGCTATGTTCGTCAAAGGAGGGCAATGATGTGTGTGCGTCGCTTCACCGGTTCCCCTCTACCGAGTTGGTATTCGGTAAAGGCGTGTGTGGTGAGCTGATGTGGTTCCGTTATTGCACTCTTTTCTCTATTCTCATTTTGACAATGAACTCAAGGGGAATTTATTTTGTGTATTCGTTACAGGTCTAGTGTTGCCGATGGACGAAGGAAAGAACAACAATATGTTTTTTTTGGTTTAGTTGAAAAAAAAAAAATGTTTCTTTGAAGAATAAAGTTTTAATTTTATTTTTGACAATTGTTTTGGAAAATTTGGTCTTTTCTTTAAATATCAGAAGTGGGATAAAAGACCTGCATTCATATTCGTCCATCGGCATTATTTTTGTTTTTTTTTTTATTATAATTATCTTCTTTTACTTTATTTTATTCTCCTTTGATTAATTAGAGTTAAGAGTTGAACAATTTTACCTGTATAAAATATCAAAATGGGTAGACATTCAAAAAAACGACGGTATCAGAGCACAAGCAGTAGTGATTCTGAACCAGAAAGAGACTCCAAAATTAGGCGTAAGCAAAAAAGCTCAAAAAGGCGAAGATCCCATCGTTCAATAGATAAATTTACGGATGCCATTGCTGCCTTGGTAGGAAGAACAGGCACATATAATCAAGGTCCAAATGTCAAAGGGGAAGCTGTGCCTGAATTTGATCCGGAAGATTCAAATCAATCATCCCTTAAATGGATCCATAAAGTTGATGAGCTAAGAGGCATTTTCAAATGGTCTGAAGAAACAACAATTTATTATGCTCTTTCGAAATTAAAAGGTCTAGCACAAACTTGGTACAAGGGGCTTCCAAGCGTAGGATTTTCGTGGGAAGAGTGGAAAATTAAAATTCAAGAAGCATTTCCTTCTACTAAGGATTTCTATGAATCCCTACTCCAAATGATTAATCGCAAAAAGCTAATAGAAGAATCCTACTGTAAATATTTCCATGAAAAATTGGCATTGATTCATGCTTGTGGTTTTAAAGGACAGGAGTCTGTATCCTGTATTATTGGCGGTATAGATGACCGTGTTGTAAGAACAAGTACTCGAGCAGGTGGATATAAAACACCAGAAGAGTTGTATGCCTATCTTAGTCAACTTAATACCAACGACAAGTGTTTTACTAAACCACATTCAAATTTTAATAACGCCCAATTTAAGCGAGGAAGCCAAAAAAATTCTTCAAGGCACGGGAAAGAAAATGAGCGTAAGACCCCTTCCAATAATCCTATCTGTTTTAAGTGCGCAAAACAAGGACATTTTTCAAACACATGTTTGGCGAAAGAATTATCTGGTGATAAACGATGTAATGTTTGCAGAAGTCGTTACCATGAAGAAGCAATATGTCCTCAAAAAAATCCCTTTAAGCCCAAAACTGTTGCAATTTTACAGACTAAAAATTCCGACTCCGGCAACAATAAATTTTTTAAGAATATAACAGTTAACGGCAATGACATGATTGGTTATGTAGATTTCGGCAGCTCCTGTACTCTGATGAAAACAGCCAAGGCTGTAGAAATTGGATTAGATGTTGATACGGCAGAATGCATACCATTACAAGGTTATGGTAACGGTATTGTATTAAGCGTTGGAACCGCTAAAGGGAAGATAGAGGTAGATGGGGTGAAAGCCGAAATAAAGTTTGTAGTTGTTGATGACGTTAATCAAGACGTGGCAATTATAGTTGGACGAACGTACACAGAGTTGCCGCATGTCTGTGCCATAAAAACGCAAAGTACTTTGAAGTTTTTTGAGGAAGAAAATTCAATGAATCACCTTCAGATAGATGACATCAATTGCACAAATAAGGTAAACCTAATCACTCGAGAAAGAACAATCATACCACCACACCATTTCAAACTAATAGAAACACAGTCGGAGCAAATAAACAAAGATATATATATCGAAACGTCAGTACGTTCAAAAGAGGGTGAGGAAACCTGTGTTCCAAGGACCATTCTTAATATCAACGAGGTTGGAATTGCATTCGTCCCATTAATAAATTTATCAGCACGCGATGTGATAATAAAACAACATAAAGTTATAGCCCGGGCCAGAATTTGTACAGAGAAACAGCTACCGCAACAGGTTCTTCGTATCCAAGAAGGAACTCTCAAGCCTATAAAAGAAGATGATGTACAATTCGGACCTGTGGCTGAGGACCAAAAGAAAATCATATTAGATTTATTGAATAATTATCGTGAATGCATCGCCGTGAATATTCATGAACTAGGTTGCGCAAAGAGTACTGAAATGAAAATTCAACTAGAAGATGATCAACCGTTTACTTTTCGTCCATATCGCATGGCAGTCAATGAACAGTCCACCGTACGAGAAATGATAAAAGAACTCTTAGATTGTGGTGTGATTCGTGAATCTGAATCGGACTATGCATCACCTATTCTTCTTGTCTCTAAAAAGAATGGCGAACAAAGACTGTGCGTAGATTTTAGAAAATTAAATTCGAAAACAATCAAAGATAGCCATCCTCTCCCGAGAATTGACGATCAGATAGACAAACTAAATGGCAGTATTTGGTTTATCAGTTTAGATTTACGCACGGGGTACTACCAGATTCCCTTAGAGGAGAACTCGAAACGATTCACGGCTTTTGTAACCTCTAGTGGGCAATATGAATTTCAACGTATGCCATTCGGGCTATGTAATGCGCCCCGAGTATTTCAGCGACTCATGAATAAAGTATTAGCAAGTGAAATGGACACTGCAGCCATATATTTGGATGATATTTTGCTTCATGCCAAAACACAGGAGGAAGTCATATTATCACTCCGTAAGACATTGGACATTTTTAGAAAAGAAGGGCTAACGTTGAATCTTAAAAAGTGCTCGTTTCTGATGACCAAAGTAACCTTCTTAGGTTTCGAAGTTGAGAATGGTACTGTGAAACCTGGAACGGAAAAAACTAAATCGATTGAAAAATTTCCAACACCTCAAACCGTGCATCAAATTCGACAATTCTTGGGGTTGACGGGATATTTTCGCCACTTCGTGCAAAACTATGCTAGTATCGTTAAACCCTTAACACATTTATTACATAAATCAGTGGTTTGGAAGTGGACTCCAGTAGAAGAAGCTTCTTTTAATCAGTTGAAGGAAATACTCTGCAAGGCACCAGTGCTATCAATTTATAGAATAGAAGCACTCACCGAAGTACACACTGATGCGAGTTCTTTAGGAATAGCCGGAATATTACTTCAACAGCAACATGATGAACGTTTACACCCCGTTATGTATTTCAGTCGCCAGACCAAACCTCCCGAAGAAAAGTACCACTCTTACGAATTGGAAACTATGGCCGTGGTGGAATCCTTA
The DNA here is from genome assembly GCA_920104205.1 of Eupeodes latifasciatus. Lineage (NCBI taxonomy): Eukaryota > Metazoa > Arthropoda > Insecta > Diptera > Syrphidae > Eupeodes > Eupeodes latifasciatus. The sequence goes on from OV049927.1 coordinate 51,898,092, forward strand.
AAAAAATTCCGTTCATATCTCTTCGGAACAAAATTTACTGTTGTTACTGATTGCAATGCCTTAAAGACGTCCAATGAGAAGAAGCATCTAATCCCTCGTATTGCAAGATGGTGGCTACAACTGACAGAGTTCACGTTCGACGTAAAATATCGCCCCGGGGAACGAATGCGTCATGTTGATGCTTTGAGTCGAAATCCTTGTAGGGAAGAAGTATTGGAAATACGACAAGCTGATTGGGTACTATCGAGCCAATTAACAGATGATAAAATTAAAGAGATTCATGAGATCTTGAATCGAAAACCCAAAAACGAAGAAGAAAAACGAATATCTAAGGAATATGTTTTGCGTGAAGGACGAATTTATCGGTTGTCACCAAACGGAAGTCAGTGGGTTGTGCCAAAAGGTATGCGACAGCAGGTAGTTCATGCTGCTCACGATGAACTGGGTCATTTTGGTATCGAGAAGACATTAAAAAGATTAAGCCTGCATTACTGGTTCCCTGACATGAAGAACTATGTAGAAAAGTATCTGACATGCTGCATTCGATGCCTTTACAATAAGCGTAATACAGGAAGACTAGAAGGATATCTGCACCCGATTCCAAAACCCGATGTACCAATGAGCATGGTTAACATTGATCACCTTGGCCCTTTTCCGAAATCCAAGCGAGGTAACCTCTATATAATTGCATTAATAGATGCATTCACAAAGTTTTCCTACATCAAAGCTGTTAAATCTACTAAAACTAACCTGGTAACGGAGTTTCTCAAAGATATATTTGCAGTAAATGGTATACCTAACATTGTCATCTCCGATCGAGGAAGTTCATTCACTTCCAAAGATTTTAAGCAATTTTGTCACCAAAACAACATCAAGCATATACTTAACGCCGTCGCCACCCCACGAGCAAACGGGCAGGTGGAACGACTTAATAGATCGATCTTGAGCGCCTTGATGACCAGTACCGTTGATGAAAATAGATGGGACGAAAATATAAGACAAGTACAGTTTGCATTAAACAATATCGAAAATAAAAGCACAGGTAAAACACCAAGCCAATTAATGTTTGGAATGCAACCGAGACATGGATCCGATGCGCTTTTAAAAGACGAAATTAAAACCACCGCCGAACTGGTTGAAAACCTCACGAAGATACGTTTTGAAGCTGCAACTAACATAGAAAGAGCTCAGATACAACAGAAACAAAATTTTGATAAAAGGAGGAAGCGACCACGACACTATCAAGAGGGTGATCTAGTCCTTATAAAAAAACAAGACACTGCCACTGGTTCTAGTAAGAAGCTCTTACCTCCTTATAAAGGGCCGTTTGCCGTTCGCCAAGTCTACCCCAACGATCGATATCTCATAACTGATATGGATGGATCCCAACGAAAGCGCAAACGAAATTATGAGGCGGTGATGGCTGCAGACAGTATTAGACCTTGGGTACCACAAGACGGCATGTCTGACAGTGATTCAGAGGAAACTCAGGCATCAACCATAACTCGAGACGAGTTAACGTCAGGATAGCCGAATGTAAGAGAAAGGGTAATTTTCTATTTTCTTCTCCTCTACTTAGCTCTCTATCCTCTATGCTCTATCCTTTTCAAGTAGAATAATTCACGATGCACTCTTAAAATATTCAGTGACAAAACGAACAAGAGTTAGTTGGTGCGTGATTTTAACGAGTACGGTCGTGTTTTTTTTAGTTCATCGATAAATTAAAGAAAAAAAGGAAAATAAAGGAAAAGATACAAAAAAAAAAAGAAAAGTTAAATCTGGTGAGTTTTATCACTGAGTGTAGTTAATTTGTAGAGTAGATTAGTTTGATTTCCTCCTGTAGTCTGTAATCAGAAGTGAAAATTTGTTTATAAAAATATTGATCGAGCGGTTAAGTGAGAGATCGTGTTGTGTGTGGCGGCTGCTCATTCTTCGGTTCCACTTGAGTGTGTGGACTAGTCAGTTTCCCTGTCATACAAGAACCGTCTGACAGAGTGTGTGACGAAGTCCGGTTTCCCAAGTTGCGTGTGTGGAATGAGTTGAGTCGTCGGTTCCACTCGTTCTCGTTCATTTGCTATGTTCGTCAAAGGAGGGCAATGATGTGTGTGCGTCGCTTCACCGGTTCCCCTCTACCGAGTTGGTATTCGGTAAAGGCGTGTGTGGTGAGCTGATGTGGTTCCGTTATTGCACTCTTTTCTCTATTCTCATTTTGACAATGAACTCAAGGGGAATTTATTTTGTGTATTCGTTACAGGTCTAGTGTTGCCGATGGACGAAGGAAAGAACAACAATATGTTTTTTTTGGTTTAGTTGAAAAAAAAAAAAATGTTTCTTTGAAGAATAAAGTTTTAATTTTATTTTTGACAATTGTTTTGGAAAATTTGGTCTTTTCTTTACACTATATACCCCAAGTATTTTATTTCCCGCATGCCGAATTTACTCTTATCGAGGTTTATGGTTAGGTTTGCCCGGCGTAAGCATGATGCTACTTTTTTCAGGATACTAATATGAGTTTCGAAGTCAGCGGTACATATTAAGAGGTCATTGAAATATAGGAACACATTTTCTCTCAGGCGCGATGGCAAGACCTTGTCGAGAGTGAGGTTTGTGCAGCATTGCTTAGACCGAAAGGCATAACCTTAAATTGGTAGAGTGGTCTACCGGGAACCGCAAAAGCTGTTTTTGGTCGTGATTGTTCCTCCAAAGGAATTTGCCAATAAGCGTCCTTGAGATCTATACCTGAGATAAAATGTGTGTCCTTGATGCGACTTAAAAGACCGTCTACGTGTGGCATCGGGTAGGCGTCCTCAACTGTCACCGCATTAACTTTCCTAAAATCGAAACATAGACGAACTTTGCCGTTCTTCCTAACCAAAACCAATGGGCAACACCACGGAGAGTTACTCTCCTCGATAACGTCTAATTCCAGCATGCGATCTAACTCTTTGTATACTTCTTCTTGCTGAACCGGAGACAAAGGGTAATGCCGGGACTTGATTGGCGTTGCGTCACCTGTATCGACAACGTGAAGACCTAGGTGAGTTTCGCCTAAACCTAACTCAACAAAGTTGGGAAACATTCTTTTAACCGATTCTAACTTAGCTCTTTGTTCCGCAGATAATTCAACCAACTCTGCTTCTTCCTTGAAGTCGGATTCTTTCTCTTGATCTTGAGCATCACAGGTGATTTCACTGATTTGAGGAACTAAGTTGAACTCTCGCCAAAAATTCATTCCCAAGTAGACGTTTTGGGTTAAGTTCGGGATTAAATAAAAGCAAAGAGTTTTTGAAAGACCATTGTATTTGGTGATAATATCACAATACCCGACAATGTCGTGTGAACTACCATCAGCTGTGCGGACATGATTTCTATAAGGCTTAACCTTGGCCCCAATTCTTTCAACTAAGTCCCAACAATCTTTGCCCAAAGCTGAAATTGATGCACCGCTGTCTAATAGTGCGAAGTTAGATTCTTCGTTAATAAGTACGTTAACGTACATCCTACCGTCGCCTTCTAACGAAATTATTGACTCTACAATTAATTTAGGGTAAGTCTTACGATTCTTGTATCGGTCTCTACACTTTTGAATTTTTTGCTCACTAAATTTTCTTTCTTTCCAAAAATTTTAGCTCTGAATTTCGCATAATTTAATTTTCGTTCATGCAAAGATTTATGTGAGAAATGGAGAACTGGATGGCTAGAGATTTCTTGATTTTCAACATTTTTTAAAGTTTGGACTGGATCTGTGTTTGAAGTTTTTATGGATGATTCACTGACGCCGTCTTTTCCTAGGTGTTGCTTGGAATGCGACTCTTTTTCAGTGAGTATACTATTTTTATTATTTATTGTTTGGAAGGGCCTGCAATACTTTTCGTGGGACGATTCTCCCCGCCCTTCTTTTCGTCCCGACGATAGTTTTTCGAGTGCTTATTGTTGCACTCAGGAGTGGAAACTCCCTTAGCCCCGCAAAGGAAACAAAATAAGTTCCTCGTATGAGGAGGACAGTTATAAAAGGAATGCCCTTTATCGTCACAGTACCAACAGCAAAAAGTGCTGCTTGATCGGTTTCCGTGAAGGATAGCGGAAATTTCTTCATTACTAACTTCCGACTTATCGTCTTCTTCCAAAACTACCTCGTGTACTGTCTTGGGACATCTTTTGGCAAGAAATTTTTCTACCTGTCTAGCTTTTAACCTTAGTTGCTCCAAAGTTTTGACATCCGAAGACAACAAAATTTCCCCAAGCTTATCCTTCGCGTTATTTCTGAGCACATCTAACAACTTTTTGCTGTCAAATGGCTCTTTCATAAGATCATTGATTGTGACGACTGCGTTGTAATACTCGTCGAAAGATTCCTTAAAGCTTTGCTCCCGAGTGAGTAGTCGCATGTAAATGTCGACGTCACCCTCAGGTCGACCAAACTCCCTACGAATCTCTGCCTTGACTTCCTCCAAACTAGCTTCAGTATTCTTTTTCAGGTATCTCCAATACCATTTATTGGCGTTGTCCTTTAAGATGTTGTGCCATTAAACTTGAGTACTGGAGACCACACACAATTCCAAAGAATCGCTTGCAAGACACATGACATAGTTCGATTATTACTAAAGGTTCCTCGTGTGTCATACGTTACACTTTGAAAAGAACAGCAATCGAACTATGTCAACCAAACAACAAAACAACGACATGGGTCATATTGCAAACATAAACAATACTGACCCATGGAGTGCAAGTATGTCAATTACAACATATGGTGCACTCGTTGTTTAAATAAACAATATGTGTCAAGGCAAGTGAAGTAAAGTAGAATGCGTGGTTGATTCGAAAGAAGTGATGATCTACGTTTCGGAATAGGTAACGAAGAAAATAATGAGTAGAGTTTGAGTCACTCTAATTAAAATCATCAACGAAAGAAGTCGCGTTTTTATTTTTACAACAAATGGTGGCAGCGGTGGGATACTAAAACCAAAGCATCTGGTTTTAATCCCGAAACATCCAAATTTTTTTTTAGTGAAAGCAAATAAATAAAAAAAAAAACATTTTCTCAAGTGAAATCAATCAGTGAACAGTAACAATTTCTTATAAAAAAAAACACAACAAAATCAAATATTTATAACGCAATATCAAGTCAAAGTTTGTGCCTGATGATAAACAGAAACAAAAATATATGTCTGCATTTAAAAAAAAAAAAGTGACTGAAGAAACTAAAAAAAAAAGTGAACAATATCCCACAGAGAATTCCTGTGGTCGAAAGAAGGAAGGAAGGAAGAAATTGCCACGCCAAGGCAAATTAATACATATATCTCAACATCATCATCAAAATTTCAACAAGTACAACATCAACATGTTATTGTAAGCAAAACAATATAATTTATAGATATTTTTCTTATTATTGTTATATCGGGTGATTTTTTAAGAGCTTGAGAACTTTTTTTAAAAAAAAAACGCATAAAATTTGCAAAATCTCATCGATTCTTTATTTGAAACGTTAGATTGGTCCATGACATTTACTTTTTGAAGATAATTTCATTTAAATGTTGACCGCGGCTGCGTCTTAGGTGGTCCATTCGGAAAGTCCAATTTTGGGTAACTTTTTCGAGCATTTCGGCCGGAATAGCCCGAATTTCTTCGGAAATGTTGTCTTCCAAAGCTGGAATAGTTGCTGGCTTATTTGTGTAGACTTTAGACTTGACGTAGCCCCACAAAAAATAGTCTAAAGGCGTCAAATCGCATGATCTTGGTGGACAACTTACCGGTCTATTCCTTGAGATGAATTGTTCTCCGAAGTTTTCCCTCAAAATGGCCATAGAATCGCGAGCTGTGTGGCATGTAGCGCCATCTTGTTGAAACCACATGTCAACCAAGTTCAGTTCTTCCATTTTTGGCAACAAAAAGTTTGTTAGCATTGAACGATAGCGATCGCCATTCACCGTAACGTTGCGTCCAACAGCATCTTTGAAAAAATACGGTCCAATGATTCCACCAGCGTACAAACCACACCAAACAGTGCATTTTTCGGGATGCATGGGCAGTTCTTGAACGGCTTCTGGTTGCTCTTCACTCCAAATGCGGCAATTTTGCTTATTTACGTAGCCATTCAACCAGAAATGAGCTTCATCGCTGAACAAAATTTGTCGATAAAAAAGCGGATTTTCTGCCAACTTTTCTAGGGCCCATTCACTGAAAATTCGACGTTGTGGCAGATCGTTCGGCTTCAGTTCTTGCACGAGCTGTATTTTATACGGTTTTACACCAAGATCTTTGCGTAAAATCTTCCATGTGGTCGAATAACACAAACCCAATTGCTGCGAACGGCGACGAATCGACATTTCACGGTCTTCAGCAACACTCTCAGAAACAGACAAACAGACAAATTTGTATAACTCCATTTTATTTTGTAACCAGTTTTCCTATAATTTTTTTTTTCTCTCTCCCCTCTCTCCTCCTTACTAATTATTGTTAATGAATTCCAAAATTAAAGTTCCTTTTGAAAATGTAGAATGAAACAACAACAACTTGTGTGTGCTACCACCAAGTTCATAGGCTGGAGTTATAGCTATTTCATGGGGACCATCCCGATCATCAGACTCCTTTAGTGGTGCTTAATCGCTTTTTATGTTCAATTTATTTTTTGAAGAACTTTTGCCCGAGCTGGGCTTGAACAAGCGACCTAGCGTGTGAGGAGCTAGTGCTAGTGCTAGGAGCACTACGCACCACGCCACCGCACCCACATGAAAGTTGTAAGCCAATTACAGGTTTTTTCGTTCTATCGAACTATACTGAACCGATTAGCATTTTTCTAAGCACACACAAGTAATTGTTGTTGTTTTATTCAGGTTCCTTCTATTATCTCCTCTCTTTTTCATAAGCCAACGATTTCGATTGGATTCGTATCAGGAGGGAGATGAGGCGAAAGAGTTGACACTGGTCAAGATTTTTAATTTTTACAATTCTAAGGAGACTAAGATGGCTAGGTCACGTAGAGCGCATGGAAACCAATGCTCCGGCCCGGAAAGTCTTCGAATCCACACCCACAGGACAGCGCAGTAGAGGAAGACCGCGAATCAGGTGGCGCGCACAAGTGGAAGGTGACCTCACCCAACTCGGAGCGCGAAACTGGAGACATCTAGCTAGGGACCGAGCTAGATGGAGAAGTTTGTTGGGTGAGGCCCTAGTTCACACAGGACTGTAGCGCCACCTTAAGTAAGTAAGTAAGGAGGTTTTTGTATAAAATTTTATACTCGCAGTTTAAGGCAGCTGCTTGCCGAATTTACAATTGAAAATTAAGAATGAAACAACAACAACTTGTGTGTGCTACCACAAAGTTCATAGGCTGGAGTTATAGCTATTTCACGGGGACCAACCCGATCATCAGAGTCCTTTAGTGGTGCTTAATCGCTTTTTATGTTCAATTTAATTTTTGAAGAACTTTTGCCCGAGCTGAGCTTGAACAAGCGACCTAGCGTGTGAGGAGCTAGTGCACTTTTTTTTTTTCAAATTCATTTTTATTACTTCAATCTTAAACCTATCTTAAAGTTAGACAAAAATTCATAAGACTAGCCTAATTATCAATAACTTACAACTAACTTACTGGTCCCATACGGACACTAAGTTAAACAATAATACTTCATTCTAATGCCTTTCGGCCCTAAGATCTATTTAACTTCAATTCAATTTTATTTATTTTTGTATTTTTTAGAAAATTTGAAAAAAAAACTAATATTAATATCCTTTTTTATTTTTACTTAAAACTACTTAAAATAAGGTCCTTAATATAAAACTTAAAGCTAATTTAAACTACCTATTCTACCTATAAACTACTTAAAACTAGAAAAACCACAGCAGCAAATCTAACTATCTAACATTTTTCGTTTTTCATATTTTGTTGTCTTTTTATGTGTTTTTTTTTATTCCATGTTTTTTTTTGGTGTTTTTGTTTGTGTTTTTTTGTGTTTTTTTCTTGTGTTTTTTTTTGTGTTTTTTTTTTGTTTTGTATTTATTTTTTGTGTCACCATGCCTATTCTACTTAAAACTAAACCCTAAAACTATAAAACAAGTATGTAAGCCGGCCAAGGCTTAAAACCCCATCCCGACTACTCACTATCAAGTGCCGATTGAAGCCACCAAAACTGGCTCTCCTGCTTCACCCTATCAGTTCGGTCCCGTTCGGATACAGCCCTACTGAACCGAAGGAGCTCTGCTCTGTCGTGTGCCATGACGTCCCGATTGTACAGGAGTCGCCTATCCACGGTTCGTCGTCTGACGTGGTAGATTAACGGAACTGCCAATCTATCCTGTATCAGACCGCACCTATCTAAGAAGAGGAATGCTTCTGGTGGAATGAAGCCGCTCAAGCGTGCACTCTCAAAATACTCGTCGTTCGGATAGAACGCCCCGAAAATTAAATTGTTGGTCGAAGACATAGCTCTTGCAATGTGACCTCGAACGAGTTTTATCACGAAATTGTCAATTCTGTTGATTCGAGCCCCGTTGTATAGGACCTCGTTGGAATAGTAATGCACGTAAGAAGATTCGGCTGTTCGATATAAGCCGGTACAGCGTCGTAAACACTGCCGCTCGAACACCCGAAACTTCTCCATCTGGGAAGGGGCAACGTTGAACCACACAGGACAACCATAAACGATCATCGGCCGTATGAGGGCCATGTAGCAAATTACCTTCACTCTGGGGTCAAGCTGACTGCTGTAAAACAGCCGTTTCGTCAGAGCGAAGGATCCTCTGGCCCTGATCAGAGCAGCATTTATATGTCTGTCGAAATATAAATACTGATCTAACCAGATACCGAGGTACTTCACTACACTTTTGCTTGCTAATCGCTGCCCGTGAAGATCAACGATGACCATCTTGCGCCAATTCTTGCATGTATCCCTCGTGGCCCTAGCCAACGGAGTCCGGAACAGAATTGTCTCCGACTTCTGGACATTTATTTTCAGTTTCCAGTCGTCGCAATATCGCTGAATCTTGTCAAAATCACGCTGCAAGAGAATTCTAATAACCTCAACCTTTCGGGCCGTTCTGTACGCAATAAGATCGTCGGCGTACGCAATTGCCTTTGTAAGACTACCTATCAGATCGCTGGTGTAAATGCTGAAGAGAATTGGCGAATTCACCGCTCCCTGTTGAAGACCATTTTTAATTAAGAATGTTGTGGTAGAAGTTACATTGCCACTTTTGACAACAAACTTTCTACCGTTAAGCATATCATAAAGTATATACAACAATGGCTTGCTTATGCCAAGCCTGCTCAGTTTAAGGTAAAGACCCTCTAACCATACGGTGTCAAAGGCCTTTTCCAAATCAACCAAAACAGCACCTGTGCATTGTTGTTTTGTTTTATTCCATTGGATATCAGAAACGAGTTTAGACGCAGCATGAATTGTGTCATGACCCGCCTTGAACCCGAACTGTTTATCCGGAATTATTTTGTTGTCCGCAGCCCACTTAGTCAGAGCCCTATTAATGATTTTTTCGAAGACTTTGCTGATGCTCGGAAGAAGACTTATCGACCGAAGATTTGACTGGTTGGAGTTGTCCTTTCCCTTTTTCGGGATTGGATGAACCACAGCGGTCTTCCAATGCACTGGATAATATGCATTATTCAGTGCATTATTGAAGAGTGTGGTGTAAATGTCAATTGCCTCCATCGGTAAATGTCTTAGTACAACGTTGGATATACCATCGACACCTGCTGACTTTTTATTTTTTATTGAGTTGAAGATGAGCTGAAGCTCAACCTTCGTTACTAACAAGGGACTTGGTCCCGTTTGCTCGGCGATTATGGCATTTGCCAAGGAATCGTCATCGAACCGCATAAAACCGCGGTTCTCAGATCGCCAATGTGTTATATCATTTCGAAGGTAAAAGTGATTAAGTAGGGCTCTGTTTTCCAGGTCGTGGTTAGGGCGAATGCTAACATTCACCTTGTACACTTGCTGGAAAGCAGCTCCCACCGCCTCCACTTTTTCCTTCGGATCTTCAATTATGTAAAAGTCATCGTCAAAGATGGCTTCCTCTGGATCTATTTGCGCTGTCCTGAGTACGTTTGTGTTCTCTTCAGTTCTTTGGAGTTTCAGACACGGAAGGTCATTGTCGTTCTTTTTCCTGAATATCTTGTTGATTTTAGGGAACATACTAGGGTTATTGGAACTAAATGCTAATCGGTTCAGTATAGTTCGATAGAACGAAAAAACCTGTAAGTGGCTTACAACTTTCATGTGGGTGCGGTGGCGTAGTGCGTAGTGCACTAGCTCCTCAGTCGTTCTTTGACTTCTAAAGAGAAAACAAGTGTGTACAAGTGATTGCTAGTTTATTTTAAATAAAAGTACATTTGTAGGGTTTTAAATTAAGAAGGCAGTTAGCCACAGTTTAAAATAACTATTTGGTAGCCTAGGTGGCGCCGGAACAAATACAAAAAAAAAAATACAAAAAATACAAAAAAGAAAAATACAAAAAAAAATACAAAAAAAAAATTAAAAAAAAACATGGAATAATCAAAAAAAAATAAATAAAAAAAAAGACAAAATATGAAAAACAAAAAACGTTAGATAGTTAGATTTGCTGCTGTGGTTGTTCTAGTTTTAAGTAGTTTATAGGTAGAATAGGTAGTTTTAGTTAGCTTTAAGTTTTATATTAAGGACCTTATTTTAAGTAGTTTTAAAGTAAAAATAAAAAAGGACATTGATATTAGTTTTTTTGAAATTTTCTAATGAATAAAAAAATAAATAAAATGGAATTGAAGTTAAATAGATCTTAGGGCCGAAAGGCATTAGCATTAAGTATTATTGTTTAACTTAGAGTGTCCGTATGGGACCAGTAAGTTAGTTGTAAGTTATGGATAATTAGGCTAGTTTTATGAATTTTTGTCTAGCTTTAAGATAGTCTTAAGAATGAATTAATAAAAATGAATTTGGAAAAAAAAAAAAAAAAGTGGCGCCGGAACACAGCTCCAAGGGTCGTGGGTTCGAATCCCGTGTGGAGTGCACTAAAAATATAGAAGCTTTTTTTCACAATCCCAATTTGGTGCAAAGAAACAGTGCTGCTAAACGTACAGCTATGAGGAAGAGGATGGAGTTAGATAAGCAGAAACTGATGTCGGATACGGAGAGCTCAGTGGTTGACGACGAAATTGATTACGTCTCTGAGGGAGGAGAAGGGCCATTTAGGTCGCCGAATAATCAGATCGAGAGCCTAGCACAGCCAGAGCCGTCGACAAAAAAGGCGTTGGAGGTGGATGTGGACCTCCAAAATGAAGCAAGGTTGATGAAGGACCTGCAAGCCAAACAGGCTAAAATCAGCCAGTATGAGGAAAGCCTTAAGAAGCTTAAGGAGGAGATGGAGCCGCTACTCAGCCAACTGAGGCTGAAACAAGAAGCTCGCCGCCAAAAAGAGGCAGCGGAGCGAGTCCAGCAACAACAACAGCAGAAACAAACAAAAAAACAACAACCACAGCAGCAACAGCAAAAGCCCGCAACCATAAGCACAGAGGCGGTGCAAAATAAAAAACCGCCATCAGCAGTGACAGGCCCAATTGCTGAGGGCCCATCGTCCTCCACTAAAGCAATGCAGCAGCAACAACAGCAGCCGAAACAGCAGCAGCAGAAACAGCAGCAACAGAAACAGCAGCAGCAGAAACACCAGCAGCAGCAACAGCAGCAGAAACAGAAGCAGCAACACCAGCAACAACCACAGCCCAAGAAAGAGAAGGTGCCACCAATCAGGACCTACCGGGTTGACCTGCAGGACTTGAAACAGGTATGTAAGTCGGCCACTAAGGGCAATTTTGTAATAAATATTTTGAATGAAAAAGAAAAGCGGTATTCGGTACAGTGCTTCTCACTGGCCGAATACAAGCTACTGAAAGAAGTGCTTAAGCAGGCCACCGCTGAGTTCTTCAGCTTCACGCCGAAAAGCGAAAAATTTAAGACGGTCCTAATGAAGGGCATAAGTTCCTGCACGGAACCGGAGGCGCTCTTAGCTGAGCTCCGCCAAAAAGCCATCGACGATCTCGATTTCATCGGGGTCAAGCCTTTCACCACGGTGAAGTCCAGGCGAGGGGGTTACAGGCTGCCAATGTTCCTCGTAACATTATCGCCCCAAAGTAGTTTTGAGAGTCTGAGGGAAATCAAATGCCTCGACTATCAAGCCATACACTGGGAGATATTAAAAAGGCACGACGACATTTTACAATGTACGAAGTTCCAGAGGTTCGGCCATGCCGGAGCTAACTGCAATATGCAGTTGCGCTGCGTCAGTTACTCCGAAACCCACAACGAGGGAGAATGCAAGCTGGGGAATGAGCGGGTTGAGGATTTGACCCAACTCAAGTGTGTCCTTTGTGGAAACCAAGGGCACCTATAGGGGTTGCCCTATAGGGGTTGCCCTAAGGTCCAACAAATGAAACAAAAACAGGCCAGTCAAAAAGCCGAGGGAAGCCGAACAGTTCAACAGGCTCCAACACAAAAATTCGTGGATCCCAAATTTTCCTACGCCCAAATGGTGTCAGGGAATGGGAATACGAGACAGGCTCCACCAACGGTTGAACCAAAGGCCCCTGTGCCTAAGGCACCAGAGGTGCAGCCTGAAATTGTAGCCTTGTTATTGAGCATTCAAGGTCAACTAACAGGGCTGCAAAGTCAGATAAAGGAGCAAGGCAAAAGGGTAGATCATCTCTACTCTTTGTTGCCTGGCCTGGCGCAATTTAGACCATAATGGGCGCGCTGCCGGAGACGCGCCTAAAAGTCCTAGCTGTGAATGTAAATTCACTGATTAGGATTGAACGAAGAGCCAATATGTTCCAATTGTTGAAAGACTACAGTCCCGATGTGTTTATGGCTAGCGAAACTAAGCTAAACCACAAACACAAATTAACTCATAAAAATTACAATATCGTAAGAAGAGACCGGCCCGACTCCACTCAAGGGGGTGGTGTCGCTCTCTTTATATGAAAAGGCATTAATTATAAAGTCATATACAACAACGAATTGCGAAAGCTCAAGACACTAGAAGTTTGCTTTGTATGCATCTCTCTCACTCAAGGGAAGCGGATGTATATGATTGCGGCTTATGCGGCTGGAGCTCCGCAGGTTACTTACTTTGCTTCAGAACTCGAGATTCTTTTTAGGGAACTGAAACTGAGCTTGGAAGAAAACTATTTCATCTTGGCCGGTGATTTGAACGCAAAACATGAAGATTGGGGAAATCAACATGGTAATCCCAGAGGTAACCATCTTTTTAATTTGATGAATCTTTACAGCGTTGAATATGGCGTCGACCTGCTGGCTACTGAAAAGCCATCGTATCCAAGAAGCGACTCCTTTCTGGATCTTTTGCTGTACGACACAAGACTGACAGTTACAGACAAAATGGGTAATCACCCTCGAAACTGCTTACAGACAATCGAGTACGACAGTGATCACTGCGGACTGGCTGCTGTAATGCAGATTCCGAATGAACGCGTGGAGTTGGAGGAATACATTTTAACGCATTCTTACAATTACAGTAAGATGCGCTGGCCTCGTTTCACCAACGCCCTAGCGAGAGAACTTCGTTCGAGTGACATAGCCCCACCAAACAACAGAAACCTGACAAATACAGAAATTGACCAACATTTACAACAGATGGACGAAACAATAAAACGAACAATGGAACGGACAATACCAAAGTAAAAAGAACGGGACCAAATGGACGCTTACAGAAACGCTTCTATTGACGCACTACGTAGGCACAAGAGTGGCTTACTGACAAGACTCAAAAACTTGTACAGACGACTCACAGATCCACACGACTTGGAGGTTAGGACACTGAAGTCGTCAATAAAAAATGTCAATCTGTTGATTAAGGAGAACTACAGGTTATCAATTAACAAGTACTGGGACCGTAAGATCCGGTCAGTTAATTCCAGTGACCCTAGTATGTTCCCGAAAATCAACAAGATATTCAGGAAAAAGAACGACAATGACCTTCCGTGTCTGAAACTCCAAAGAACTGAAGGGAACAGAGACGTACTCATAACAGCGCAAATAGATCCAGAAGAAGCCATCTTTGACGATGACTTTTATATAATTGAAGATCCGAAGGAAAAAGTGGAGGCGGTGGGAGCTGCTTTCCAGCAAGTGTACAAGGTGAATGTTAGCATTCGCCCCAACCACGACCTGGAAAACAGAACCCTACTTAATCACTTTTACCTTCGAAATGATATAACACATTGGCGATCTGAGAACCGCGGTTTTATGCGGTTCGATGACGATTCCTTGGCAAATGCCATAATCGCCGAGCAAACGGGACCAAGTCCCCTGTTAGTGACGAAGGTTGAGCTTCAGCTCATCTTCAACTCAATAAAAAATAAAAAGTCAGCCGGTGTCGATGGTATATCCAACGTTGTACTAAGACATTTACCGATGGAGGCAATTGACATTTACACCACACTCTTCAATAATGCACTGAATAATGCATATTATCCAGTGCATTGGAAGACCGCTGTGGTTCATCCGCTCCCGAAAAATGGAAAGGACAACTCCAACCCGTCAAATCTTCGGTCGATAAGTCTTCTTCCGAGCATCAGCAAAGTCTTCGAAAAAATCATTTATAGGGCTCTGACTAAGTGGGCTGCGGACAACAAAATAATTCCGGATAAACAGTTCGGGTTCAAGGCGGGTCATGACACAATTCATGCTGCGTCTAAACTCGTTTCTGATATCCAATGGAATAAAACAAAACAACAATGCACAGGTGCTGTTCTGGTTGATTTGGAAAAGGCCTTTGACACCGTATGGTTAGAGGGTCTTTACCTAAAACTGAGCAGGCTTGGCATAAGCAAGCCATTGTTGTATATACTTTATGATATGCTTAACGGTAGAAAGTTTGTTGTCAAAAGTGGCAATGTAACTTCTACCACAACATTCTTAATTAAAAATGGTCTTCAACAGGGAGCGGTGAACTCGCCGATTCTCTTCAACATTTACACCAGCGATCTGATAGGTAGTCTTACAAAGGCAATTGCGTACGCCGACGATCTTATTGCGTACAGAACGGCCCGAAAGGTTGAGGTTATTAGAATTCTCTTGCAGCGTGATTTTGACAAGATTCAGCGATATTGCGACGACTGGAAACTGAAAATAAATGTCCAGAAGTCGGAGACAATTCGGTTCCGGACTCCGTTGGCTAGGGCCACGAGGGATACATGCAAGAATTGGCGCAAGATGGTCATCGTTGATCTTCACGGGCAGCGATTAGCGAGCAAAAGTGTAGTGAAGTACCTCGGTATCTGGTTAGATCAGTATTTATATTTTGACAGACATATAAATGCTGCTCTGATCAGGGCCAGAGGATCCTTCGCTCTGACGAAACGGCTGTTTTACAGCAGTCAGCTTGACCCCAGAGTGAAGGTAATTTGCTACATGGCCCTCATACGGCCGATGATCGTTTATGGTTGTCCTGTGTGGTTCAACGTTGCCCCTTCCCAGATGGAGAAGTTTCGGGTGTTCGAGCGGCAGTGTTTACGACGCTGTACCGGCTTATATCGAACAGCCGAATCTTCTTACGTGCATTACTATTCCAACGAGGTCCTATACAACGGGGCTCGAATCAACAGAATTGACAATTTCGTGATAAAACTCGTTCGAGGTCACATTGCAAGAGCTATGTCTTCGACCAACAATTTAATTTTCGGGGCGTTCTATCCGAACGACGAGTATTTTGAGAGTGCACGCTTGAGCGGCTTCATTCCACCAGAGGCATTCCTCTTTTTAGATAGATGCGGTCTGATACAGGATGGATTGGCAGTTCCGCTAATCTACCACGTCAGACGACGAACCGTGGATGGGCGACTCCTGTACAATCGGGACGTCATGGCACAAGGCGGAGCAGAGCTCCTTCGGTTCAGTAGGGCTGTGTCCGAACGGGACCGAACTGATAGGGTGAAGTAGGAGAACCAGTTTTGGTGGCTTCAATCGGCACTTGATAGTGGATAGTCGGGATGAGGTTTTAAGCCTTGGCCGGCTTACATACTTGTTTTATAGTTTTAGGGTTTAGTTTTAAGTAGAATAGGTATGTTGGCACAAAAAAAATGCAAAAAAAAAAATACAAAAAAACAAAAAAGGAAAATACAAAAAATGCAAAAAAAAATAAAAAAAACATGGAATAAAAAAAATAAAAAAAAGACAACAAAATATGAAAAACAAAAAACGTTAGATAATTGGATTTGCTGCTGTGGTTTTTAGTTTTAGTTAGCTTTAAGTTTTATATTAAGGACCTTATTTTAAGTAGTTTTAAGTAAAAATAAAAAAGGATATTGATATTAGTTTTTTTGAAATTTTCTAATGAATAAAAAAATAAATAAAATGGAATTGAAGTTAAATAGATCTTAGGGCCGAAAGGCATTAGCATTAAGTATTATTGTTTAACTTAGAGTGTCCGTATGGGACCAGTAAGTTAGTTGTAAGTTATGGATAATTAGGCTAGTTTTATGAATTTTTGTCTAGCTCTAAGATAGATTTAAGATTGAATTAATAAAAATGAATTAAAAAAAAAAAAAAAAGTGCTCCTCACACGCTAGGTCGCTTGTTCAAGCCCAGCTCGGGCAAAAGTTCTTCAAAAATTAAATTGAACATAAAAAGCGATTAAGCACCACTAAAGGAGTCTGATGATCGGGTTGGTCCCCGTGAAATAGCTATAACTCCAGCCTATGAACTTGGTGGTAGCACACACAAGTTGTTGTTGTTTCATTCTAAATTTTCAATTGTAAATTCGGCAAGCAGCTGCCTTAAACTGCGAGTATAAAATTTCATACAAAAACCTCCTTAGAAGTTCCTTTTGGTTTGTAATATATGTCTGGGTTTAATATAAATATTTCGCTTAGAAATAGAAAGATTCCACGTCCCCGTAGATCCTCAGATAGTGATGTTATGGTCGTTACTCCATCCCCACTAAGCAAGTCAGAAAATTTAGAATCCACTCTCACTCCACCCACACAAAGTGAATCACAGAATTTAGACTCCATTTTTAGTACACCCACACAAGGTGAGGCAAAAAACTTAGACTTCATCTGTTTCCATCCCAACAAAAAACAAACCACATTGACTTTTAACGTTTCCCAAGCAATTAAACTCATACCTGAGTTTGATGGTACCTGCAATCTAAAAAGACCACCACTGAATCTCTTAAGGCTGAACTTCTCGACGTTGTTAAATCTAAATTAACTGACCGGGCATATAATGTTATAATCAAGTATAACGATTATAATGCTTGGGCAGAGTTAAAAGAAGCACTTATAAAGAACTTCCGAAAAACTCGGTCCGTGCAAGTATAAGACCGAAGTTTTCCAGTTTAAACAACTGTTTAAAGAACCCATAAGTGCCTTCGCGGAAAGAGCCAACGCTCTTTTTGACGAACTTAATAATGCTAACGCTAGCACCAGAGATGACGCTGCTAATATAGCCATCAGAAACCTTAACAGCAAAACTATTTTAAATAGCTTTTGTAATGGGCTAATACCCCAGTTAAAAACCCTGGTAAAAAGCGCTAGATGTACAAATTTAGGCGAAGCTATAGATATTGCAATGGAAGAAGAAAAACTTCTTGTTACAGCTGAAAACAAATACTGCCCCAATTGCCGAACAAAGACACACAACACAACAGAGTGTCGCTTTCAGCAAAGCACGAACAGATTTTCGAACAATAACAGAAGTTACAGACCTAATTCTTTTACAAGTCAGCCTGAGAGAGTCAATAACGTATTTAATACTACGTCATGTCGTTACTGCAAAAATCTGGGTCACACAATAGACCAGTGCAAAAAAAGGCAGTTTAACAACAAACAAGGCAATTCACCCCAATTTGTAGCCTCACAAAGTTCGGGAAACTACCAAAAACCTGGCCCGTCAAGCACCCGGACCCAGGTAAAGCACATAAATTAAGGTGTAAAAGCGACAACATAGAAAATCCACTGTATCAAGAACCTCAAAATAAAGATTCAATTTCTCTGTATCCACTGAATCCACTGTATCAAGAATCTCAAAATAAAGATTCAATTTCTCTGTATCCACTGAATCCACTGCCTCAAGAATCTCAAAATAAAGATTCAATTTCTCTGTATCCACTGCATCAAGAATCCCAAAATAAAGATTCAATTTCTCTGTATCGACCGAATCCACTGTATCCCACTGTATCCCAGAATGAAAACTCATATTCTCTGCATCCACTGTATTATGGATCCCAAAAAGAAGATTCAATTTCACTAAATCCACTGAATCAACCATCTCAAAACAACAAATCAAATTCTCATAATCCACTGTCTCAAAACCAAAAATCAAATCCATTTCGTTCACAGCCTCAAATTCCTAAATCCTCTATTCCAAACAGGTGCAAGCTTGAGTTTAATAAAAATAAATACATTAAATAAAGAGCTTTGGGTTCATACTAACAATATAATTGAATTAAAAGGCATAGGTATACCTATAGTGTTATAACACTCCCACATCAACACTAGGTACAATCCTTCTTAACATAGAAATAACACCAGGCGTAAATCTCAAATTCTTATTTCATGTAGTGCCTGCAAATTTTCCAATAAGTCAAGATGGAATTTTAGGTGAAGACTTATTTCGAAATTTCAAATTTATTTCTCACAAGAAATTCGTCCCCAAGTTTATACCTCTTCAGCGATAATCGAGCCTACAAACGGATATATATATATATCCGTACTAAACGCCAACAATGAAGATGTCGTCTTACAAGATTTAAATTTAGAATTTTCAAATGGTAATGACTACTATATTTATAATCTAAACTCATTCGATACTCAAACCCATATAAACGACAGATTGAGTAAAATTCAAAACCAACTTCCACTAGATCACCTAAATAGTGAAGAAAAGAAATCGATTATTGACATCTGCCGTACTTACGACCATTTATTTTTCCTTGACGGCGATACCCTGTCAACTACTTCTGGGATTACACATCAAATAAAGACAAACCCAAATATACCCCCGGCAAACATTAGACCATATCGATTAGCTCAAATTCACACAAACGAAATAAAAAACCAAGCAGACAAAATGTTGCAAGATGAAATAATTAGACCAAGCTCAAGTCCATGGAATGCCCCCCTACTAGTCGTGCCAAAGAAAGGAAAACAAAAGTGGAGAGTAGTAGTGGACTACAGGAAACTTAACGAAGTGACTATCGCGGATGGGTATCCTATACCTAATATCGAAGATATCCTTGTACAATTAGGTGATTCGAAGTATTTCACAACACTGGACCTAGCCAGTGGATTTCATCAAATTGAAGTTAATGAGGAGGACAAAGAAAAAACAGCATTTAGTACACCAAACGGACATTTCGAGTTCAACAGAATGCCATTCGGTTTACGTAATGCCCCTCCCACATTTCAGCGGTTGATGAATAAAGTTCTTACTGGGCTACAAGGTATAAAATGTTTAGTGTATCTAGACGATATAATGATATATGTAAAGAATTTAAGTGACCATAACAAAAAATTAACTGAAGTATTTCAAGCTTTAGATAAATACAATCTAAAAGTTCAGTTAGAGAAGTGCAAGTTTTTAGAAATAGAAGTCATGTATTTAGGTCATGTTATTTCAGAATCAGGAGTAAGACCTGATCCAGAAAAGATCTCGCCTATTCAAAATATAGAGAACCCCAAAACCCAGAAAGACATTAAATCTTTTCTTGGTTTAGCAGGATATTACAGAAAATTCATACAAAACTTTTCTAAAATAGCAAACCCTTTAAACAAACTCCTCCGAAAAGATGTTATCTTTAAATGGGATGCATTTTGCGATGAATCATTCAAACAATTAAAACAAGCAATTATCGAACCCCCTATCCTACAATATCCTAACTTTGAAAAAACTTTCTATGTAACAACTGATGCCAGCAATGAAGCTATAGGTGCAGTATTGTCACAGAGGGATAACGATGATAATGATTTACCTATAGCATTTGCCAGTAGAATATTAAATAAATCAGAAAAAAACTATTCTACCATAGAGAAAGAAGCTTTAGCAGTTGTTTGGGCAGTAACTCATTTCCGACCATACGTGTACGGTCGACACTTTGAAGTAATTACTGATCACAAACCACTTGTGTGGATGTTTAACCTTAAGGACCCTTCCTCGAGAATAATGCGCTGGCGAATTAAACTTGAAGAATACGATTTTACAGTTTCTCATAAAGCAGGTAGTTTGAACACAAACGGAGACGCTCTCTCCCGTATGAAAACAGCTGAAGTTAATGTGATAACACGCAGTAACATAAAAAACTCATCAAATCAACAACAAGATGTAAGTCAGAACATTGTCCAAGTCTCTAGTCTAGAGGAGACATACAAATGGAAAAATATGTATGAAGATATAAAGAATTATATTGCGTCATGTGAACTTTGCCAAAAGAATAAGTTGTATGCACGTAACAAACTTCCAATGGTCATTACAACGACAGCAAAAACTCCATTCGAAAGAATAGCTCTCGATATAGTGGGACCACTTCCTATAACAGAAAATGAAAACAAGTATATACTGACATTTCAAGATGACCTAACCAAATTTGCACAAGCCATAGCTATACCCAATCAGGAAGCAAGAACTGTGGCCGAAGCACTCGTTAAGAAAATAGTTTGTACTTATGGAATTCCTCAAACAATTCTCACAGATCAAGGGACAAACTTTACTAGTGAACTATTTAAAAATATTTGCAAAATTCTAAAAATCAATAAAACCCAAACTAGCCCGTACCATCCACAATCAAATGGTGCCCTCGAAAGGTCACATAGAACATTAGGTGATTACCTCAGAAATTATGCTAGCAAAGATCAGTCGAATTGGGATAACTACCTCGAGTATGCCATATTCTGCTACAACACAACCCCACATTCCAGCACGAATTACAGTCCATTCGAAGTTCTTTTCGGCTTTGAAGCACCAATTCCTTCCATGCTGAATAGAAGCGTACAACCAACGTACAACTATGATGATTATGTCTCAGAAATGAAGGCAAAAATGCAAACTGGTTATGAGTTAATTCGCAGTAACCAAATAAAGGCTAAAGAGAAATCTAAAGCCTACTACGATAAAAATTGTAGTCAGACGAGCTATAAAGTCGGTGGCAAAGTTCTAATGGAAATCAAAAATTGATCTAACAAGAAACTATCCCCAATTTTTGAAGGACCATACGAAATAACTGAAGTATTGTCCCCGGAAAACTCAAGAATAAAATTAGGCAGAAAAGAAAAGGTTGTTCACAATAACCTCATAAAACATTATAATCAAAGAGACAATACACACAACAAGTTAAACACACACACAATTTAAACACAATCGTATCCAAGTTAAAAGACCATAATACATACATAAGTACAACACTCCCATACTTATATAATATTTGTGTTGTTCTCATTTCTAGTAAAATCATCATAATCATCATAACCGTGCTAGGGACAATTTTAAACACAGGCTCTGCAGAAGTGATGGTACAACCCCTTAATAAAACCGGAGTATACCTAGAATGAATCGGAATACTAGGAAAGTCTCTCACAAAATGGACATTCCCCTTTAACATCAATAATACTAATATCAAAACTAATACCAAGTCATTGGAACAAAACCTCAAAACCCTTCACGAACTATGTATCCTAAGCATAAAGGAGTATCCGTTGGACCATTGTAAAATTACTTTACAGTTTCTTCAAAATTCACTCAAAGAAATAAATTTCAACAACGAAGTCCTTGACAATATACTATTCAAGAACAAAGTTTCAAAAAAAAGCATATTGAACGGTGGTTTATTCAATGGAATAGGGATGGCAGAAAAGTTTTTATTTGGAACAATGGATTCTGAAGACGCGAAAAAAATAGATGATGCATTAAGATCAGTTCAAGAAAACCAGAATAACTTGCATCATATAACAGAAAACCAAATGACAATAATCACTGACGTGTTAGACGAATTAAACAAAACAGCTAAAAGCATAAATAATAATTTCAACTCTGTTACAGAAGATATCAGGCAGAACACACTAAAACTTCAAAATCTTACTAGTTTCGAAAAAACACTACATAGTTTTGACCAAATATCCAATTTAGCATTTTCATTTGCTACACAAATTCTCTCAAAACAATCTAAAATACTTGACATCTTACAAGGAGCAAAAGTGAATAAACTAGATAGCAGATTCCTTAATTCAGAAGTATTCATTTCTACATTAAAAGGCATCCAATTAGAACTACCAAACAATATAAGATTCCCAATAAAAATATCTAGAATGAACCTTCCAATCATAGACAGAATTACTACGACGAATCCGATTTTCGTTAATCAAAATCTCATGATACAAGTAACTATCTCATTGGTAGATGAAGAATTTAATTTAGTGAAACTTACACCATTACCTTCAAAATACAAAGAGAATACGTATAGCTATAAACGAAAATTATAGGCGATACATATTTTTAAATAGCGAAGATCTACACAAATGTACCAAAACTGACTCCAATCACTTCATATGTGAGAAAAACTTCGTAGTTCACAACCATAATACTGACAACTGTATTATACAATTAATATCAGGGATGCAAAACTACGCTAATTGTGAAACAAAAACATTTGCCCTTGAACAAGAAGTTTGGTTCAATCTAATGAGTAAGAATTCATGGCTATACGTCATGCCAAAACCAACGAACGTTAGGGTTTTGTGTGGAGACGTGCCAAAAACGATCACAATATCTGACAGTGGAATTCTGAGTGTAGACCCATTCTGTAAAGCAATAACAAAAGAAGTTTACCTCCAGGCATCAAATACCATACAAAATAAAACTCCTATTTCATACTTTTTAGAAGAACAAACCATACCTGAAAACATAATAATTCCCACCAATTTATCCCAAATTTCACCTCATACCACCCATATAGAAAAACTGGATTTAGATAATTATAGTATAAATATTAAAGACTTGTTAAAGAAAAACAATATGTTATTAGATGTCACACATGAACATGCTCACATTTCTGTTTCTATTATTTTTCTTATTTGTGTAGCCTTAGCTGTATATATAATATTTAAAAAAATCATTAAAATGAAATGTACATTTAACTTAAAGTCAACAGAAAATTTAAACAATCCCGAAATTAATTCAACACCATACCTTGAAGAAACATTGCAGGTATAATAATTTATAAAACAAACTAGAAACAAAAATGCTACCTAATCATTATAAAAAACAAAAACCTTTATAACCAAAGAAAAAAAAAAAACAAAAAAAAATTGTAATGTATAAATGTATGTATATATCGGGTGATTTTTTTGAGGTTAGGATTTTCATGCATTAGTATTTGACAGATCACGCGGGATTTCAGACATGGCGTCAAAGAGAAAGATGCTCAGTATGCTTTGACATTTCATCATGAATAGACTTACTAACGAGTAACGCTTGCAAATCATTGAATTTTATTACCAAAATCAGTGTTCGGTTCGAAATGTGTTTCGCGCTTTACGCAAATTTTATGCGTTTTTTTTTTTTAAAAAGTTCTCAAGCTCTTAAAAAATCACCCATTATGTATTTATTGTCCTCCATTGAAAGGAGGACATTGTTTAATATAATGGGTGATTTTTTAAGAGCTTGAGAACTTTAAAAAAAAAAAAACGCATAAAATTTGCGTAAAGCGCGAAACACATTTCGAACCGAACACTGATTTTGGTAATAAAATTCAATGATTTGCAAGCGTTGCTCGTTAGTAAGTCTATTCATGATGAAATGTCAAAGCATACTGAGCATCTTTCTCTTTGACACCATGTCTGAAATCCCGCGTGATCTGTCAAATACTAATGCATGAAAATCCTAACCTCAAAAAAATCACCCGATATATAAAAAAAAAGAAAAAAAAACAAAAAAAAATTGTAATGTATAAATGTATGTATATATAAAAAAAAAAAGAAAAAAAAAACAAAAAAAAAATAATAAATTCAATTGCGATTAAGACCTATGAGTTATTTACTTCCGCACCTGAAACCGAAAGATCTCACTCGTCACCTCGTACGCCTTTCTTATTTTAGGGGGGGAGGAGTGTTGTGCCATTAAACTTGAGTACTGGAGACCACACACAATTCCAAAGAATCGCTTGCAAGACACATGACATAGTTCGATTATTACTAAAGGTTCCTCGTGTGTCATACGTTACACTTTGAAAGGAACAGCAATCGAACTATGTCAATCAAACAACAAAACAACGACATGGGTCATATTGCAAACATAAACAATACTGACCCATGGAGTGCAAGTATGTCAATTACAACATATGGTGCACTCGTTGTTTAAATAAACAATATGTGTCAAGGCAAGTGAAGTAAAGTAGAATGCGTGGTTAATTCGAAAGAAGTGATGATCTAGGTTTCGGAATAGGTAACGAAGAAAATAATGAGTAGAGTTTGAGTCACTCTAATTAAAATCATCAACGAAAGAAGTCGCGTTTTTATTTTTACAACAAAGAGAACATGCAAATTTGCAACGATTTGCTCGTCTGAATACCCTGAAGACTTTTGCATGCGTTTAACTTTAAATAGAAATTCCCCAATGTTTGAAGACCCATCGTATTGGATATTCCAGCGATCTAGACGACATTTGTCTATGGCATTGGAATTGCTCAGACAAATTAGCAAATTGTCTTTCTAACGGCGATCTACTGGTCTGTCTCTCGTGAGATGGAGAACCGCTTATCGGTGCGCCTGTAGTACCTTGTACATTATGAGATTTCTCAAAACTCTCTAAGCGTTTATTGACGCTTTCCATAAATTCTTTCATTTGCTGGAAAACTCGCATTTGATTGTCCAGCAAACTTCTATCTATCCTATCGAGTAAGTCTTCTTGTTCCATCGTGCGGGCCCTATCTATATTTTCTTCTTGACGTCTATTAAGATTGTCATTATCCTGTAAGGCATTGTTTTCTTGATTAGCGCCTTCATTCACTACCCCTTCTACCGATTCCCTATTATTTGACATTTCTGGACTATTATCTACGACTATCGTATTCAACTCCCGCGAAAAATCTAACGAATTGTCTAAATTGAATCGGTCAATAGTAGTATTAAACCGCCTTACGAAATCCTCGAAAGTTGCTTCAGATATAGCTCGAAGATTATTCCAACTACTAACTACACTTGTTCTGGGATTTTCCTGGCTCATGCTATTGAGCCTCCTCGTTTTCCAAAAAGACAAATTCAATTTTAAATACTAATTCAAAAAAAAAACTCGACTCTATTTTTCAAAATTTAGTGTTCTCTCCAGCAGGCTTGCAAAACTCATTAAAATTCAAAATATGTAATATGTAATTTAATCACTTAAATGATTATTAAATTAAACAACATATTTCAAAAGTATTATCTATAAACTGATAATTGTTTGGATTTCTTTTTCAGAAACTTTCATAAATGTAAAGAGATGAGTGTGACTTCACTATAAAAGATGTGTTGAAAGGACTTAAAGGACACCCTTGTTCTACGAGCCAAAATGAAAACAAAATTTAAGTATTCTAGTGGTATGTATCTGAAACTACAAAAAAATTAATATTCAGACAAAATCTCTTTCGCAGGACACCAACGGATGAACCTTTCATCTGCGATGACTCTGGCAAAAATGATTTATCCTAGTTAAGTTTAAAATGAGTATTCTTTTGGAAGCACTTCAGAGGACGCTTTCGCTTCCTCGAGTCTACTTCCAACAAAATCTCCAAGCAAGGGCTAATTTATTCGGTCGTTTAAAAACCAATCTTTGATTTATCGAAGACTCGAAGATCCTTCTTGTGTTTTGTTTTTTTGAAACTGCCATATCAATTTAAACTTCCGGTGGCAACCGATACCAAAATGTACTTTCGAGTCATCGGGACTCACAAAAAATTTAAATTAAATGAAACTGGCCTTTCAATTTGTAAAAAAAAATACTATTGTAAGCTAAAAGAAATGTTAATAAAATTGACTAAGAATAAAAATGTAAAAACTTGATGTGGCTCAAAAAAAATGTCTCTAGCCTCGCTATCGCTGATAGCGGCTACACGTTGTGGGCGCCATTTTGTAACGACTTTGCTAGGCTTAAGTTCGGTGCTGCAATGCTGGTACCACTGTAGCTCGTCGGTTGGGGTGGTTCTTTGACCCCCTAATCGTTACAAAAAAAATCATACCAGTCTAGGGTACCTATAGCTGCTAAAAGGTACTTCATTTCAAATTCAACAGTATACATTATTTATTTTATTAAAATTCATTTTTTACTTAGTTTTTAAGTTACTTTTCATTTATATCTTTTGCTTTTAAAATAAGAGAAAAGTTTATTTTATAGATTTAAATTAAATTAGAGTAAAAGTTTAAAAAAATGTATATAAAAAAAGTTTTATATTATGTCCCTTATTTAAATTATTCGGGATGTGATAAAATAAGTATTAAATATATTCTTAAGTAATAATGCGTAAGTTTATATTCTCTTATATAATATATAATATAGTAAGTAAGACTCACCGGAACAAAGTAGAAGTGGCCACTGCTTCTTGTCTATCGGCGTTGACGTAGTTGTAGCTATAGATTGTATTTCTTTCTTTTTTTATTCACTCCCGCAAGATTACTTCGAACACTCTTTTTTTTTATTTTATTTTAAGACACTATAATCTTTTTTCTTTCTTTTTACGTTCTTTTTAAGCTTTTACTTTAATTTGCACAATAAAAAAAAATTAAAAAAAAAAGTTAAACGATGAAAAATTAAAAAAAAAAATATATATAAAAAAAATTTAAATTGCAGCCAGCTGGATTCGAACTGGAGACCCCTAGCTCGTTGAGCCTTCAAACAGCGTGCTTTTTTTTTCCAAATTCATTTTTATTAATTCAATCTTAAATCTATCTTAAAGCTAGACAAAAATTCATAAAACTAGCCTAATGAACCATAACTTACAACTAACTTACTGGTCCCATACGGACACTCTAAGTTAAACAATAATACTTAATGCTAATGCCTTTCGGCCCTAAGATCTATTTAACTTCAATTCCATTTTATTTATTTTTTTTTCATTAGAAAATTTCAAAAAAATTAATATCAATATCCTTTTTTATTTTTACTTAAAATAAGGTTCTTAATATAAAACTTAAAGCTAACTAAAACTACCTATTCTACCTATAAACTACTTAAAACTAGAACAACCACAGCAGCAAATCCAATTATCTAACGTTTTTTGTTTTTCATATTTTGTTGTCTTTTTTTTTTATTTTTTTTTTTATTCCATGTTTTTTTTTTGTATTTTTTGTATTTTCCTTTTTTGTATTTTTTTGTATTTTTTTTTTGTATTTTTTTTGTGCCACCATGCCTATTCTACTTAAAACTAAACCCTAAAACTATAAAACAAGTATGTAAGCCGGCCAAGGCTTAAAACCTCATCCCGACTACCCACTATCAAGTGCCGATTGAAGCCACCAAAACTGGTTCTCCTGCTTCACCCTATCAGTTCGGTCCCGTTCGGACACAGCCCTACTGAACCGAAGAAGCTCTGCTCCGCCTTGTGCCATGACGTCCCGATTGTACAGGAGTCGCCTATCCACGGTTCGTCGTCTGACGTGGTAGATTAGCGGAACTGCCAATCCATCCTGTATCAGATCTAAAAAGAGGAATGCCTCTGGTGGAATGAAGCCACTCAAGCGTGCACTTTCAAAATACTCGTCGTTCGGATAGAACGCCCCGAAAATTAAATTGTTGGTCGAAGACATAGCTCTTGCAATGTGACCTTGGACGAGTCTTATCACGAAATTGTCAATTCTGTTGATTCGAGCCCCATTGTATAGGACCTCGTTGGAATATTAATGCACATAAGAAGATTCGGCTGTTCTGTATAAGCCGGTACAGCGTCGTAAACACTGCCGCTCGAATACCCGAAACTTCTCCATCTGGGAAGGGGCAACGTTGAACCACACAGGACAACCATAAACGATCATCGGCCGTATGAGGGCCATGTAGCAAATTACCTTCACTCTGGGGTCAAGCTGACTGCTGTAAAACAGCCGTTTCGTCAGAGCGAAGGATCCTCTGGCCCTGATCAGAGCAGCATTTATATGTCTGTCGAAATATAAATACTGATCTAACCAGATACCGAGGTACTTCACTACACTTTTGCTTGCTAATCGCTGCCCGTGAAGATCAACGATGACCATCTTGCGCCAATTCTTGCATGTATCCCTCGTGGCCCTAGCCAACGGAGTCCGGAACAGAATTGTCTCCGACTTCTGGACATTTATTTTCAGTTTCCAGTCGTCGCAATATCGCTGAATCTTGTCGAAATCACGCTGCAAGAGAATTCTAATAACCTCAACCTTTCGGGCCGTTCTGTACGCAATAAGATCGTCGGCGTACGCAATTGCCTTTGTAAGACTACCTATTAGATCGCTGGTGTAAATGTTGAAGAGAATCGGCGAGTTCACCGCTCCCTGTTGAAGACCATTTTTAATTAAGAATGTTGTGGTAGAAGTTACATTGCCACTTTTGACAACAAACTTTCTACCGTTAAGCATATCATAAAGTATATACAACAATGGCTTGCTTATGCCAAGCCTGCTCAGTTTTAGGTAAAGACCCTCTAACCATACGGTGTCAAAGGCCTTTTCCAAATCAACCAGAACAGCACCTGTGCATTGTTGTTTTGTTTTATTCCATTGGATATCAGAAACGAGTTTAGACGCAGCATGAATTGTGTCATGACCCGCCTTGAACCCGAACTGTTTATCCGGAATTATTTTGTTGTCCGCAGCCCACTTAGTCAGAGCCCTATTAATGATTTTTTCGAAGACTTTGCTGATGCTCGGAAGAAGACTTATCGACCGAAGATTTGACGGGTTGGTGTTGTCCTTTCCATTTTTCGGGAGCGGATGAACCACAGCGGTCTTCCAATGCACTGGATAATATGCATTATTCAGTGCATTATTGAAGAGTGTGGTGTAAATGTCAATTGCCTCCATCGGTAAATGTCTTAGTACAACGTTGGATATACCATCGACACCGGCTGACTTTTTATTTTTTATTGAGTTGAAGATGAGCTGAAGCTCAACCTTCGTCACTAACAGGGGACTTGGTCCCGTTTGCTCGGCGATTATGGCATTTGCCAAGGAATCGTCATCGAACCGCATAAAACCGCGGTTCTCAGATCGCCAATGTGTTATATCATTTCGAAGGTAAAAGTGATTAAGTAGGGTTCTGTTTTCCAGGTCGTGGTTGGGGCGAATGCTAACATTCACCTTGTACACTTGCTGGAAAGCAGCTCCCACCGCCTCCACTTTTTCCTTCGGATCTTCAATTATATAAAAGTCATCGTCAAAGATGGCTTCTTCTGGATCTATTTGCGCTGTTATGAGTACGTCTCTGTTCTCTTCAGTTCTTTGGAGTTTCAGACACGGAAGGTCATTGTCGTTCTTTTTCCTGAATATCTTGTTGATTTTCGGGAACATACTAGGGTCACTGGAATTAACTGACCGGATCTTACGGTCCCAGTACTTGTTAATTGATAACCTGTAGTTCTCCTTAATCAACAGATTGACATTTTTTATTGACGACTTCAGTGTCCTAACCTCCAAGTCGTGTGGGTCTGTAAGTCGTCTGTACAAGTTTTTGAGTCTTGTCAGTAAGCCACTCTTGTGCTTACGTAGTGCGTCAATAGTCACGTTTCTGTAACGTCCATTTGGTCCCGTTCTTTGTACTTTGGTATTGTCCGTTCCATTGTTCGTTTTATTGTTTCGTCCATCTGTTGTAAATGTTGGTCAATTTCTGTATTTGTCAGGTTTCTGTTGTTTGGTGGGGCTATGTCACTCGAACGAAGTTCTCTCGCTAGGGCGTTGGTGAAACGAGGCCAGCGCATCTTACTGTAATTGTAAGAATGCGTTGCAACGTATTCCTCCAACTCCACGCGTTCGTTCGGAATCTGCATTACAGCAGCCAGTCCGCAGTGATCACTGTCGTACTCGATTGTCTGTAAGCAGTTTCGAGGGTGATTACCCACTTTGTCTGTAACTGTCAGTCTTGTGTCGTACAGCAAAAGATCCAGAAAGGAGTCGCTTCTTGGATACGATGGCTTTTCAGTAGCCAGCAGGTCGACGCCATATTCAACGCTGTAAAGATTCATCAAATTAAAAAGATGGTTACCTCTGGGATTACTATGTTGATTTCCCCAATCTTCATGTTTTGCGTTCAAATCACCGGCCAAGATGAAATAGTTTTCTTCCAAGCTCAGTTTCAGTTCCCTAAAAAGAATCTCGAGTTCTGAAGCAAAGTTATTAACCTGCGGAGCTCCAGCCGCATAAGCCGCAATCATATACATCCGCTTCCCTTGAGTGAGAGAGATGCATACAACGCAAACTTCTAGCGTCTTGAGCTTTCGCAATTCATTGTTGTATATGACTTTATAATTAATGCCTTTTCGTATAAAGAGAACGACACCGCCCCCTTGAGTGGAGTCGGGCCGGTCTCTTCTTACGATATTGTAATTTTTATGAGTCAATTTGTGTTTGTGGTTTAGCTTAGTTTCGCTAGCCATAAACACATCGGGACTGTAGTCTTTCAAGAATTGGAACATATTGGCTCTTCGTTCAATCCTAATCAGTGAATTTACATTCACAGCTAGGACTTTTAGGCGCGTCTCCGGCAGCGAGCCCATTATGGTCTAAATTGCGCCAGGACAGGCAACAAAGAGTAGAGATGATCTACCCTTTTGCCTTGCTCCTTTATCTGACTTTGCAGCCCTGTTAGTTGACCTTGAATGCTCAACAACAAGGCTACAATGTCAGGCTGCACCTCTGGTGCCTTAGGCACAGGGGCCTTTGGGGCAACCGTTGGTGGAGCCTGTCTCGTATTCCCATTCCCCGACACCATTTGGGCGTAAGAGAATTTGGGATCCACGAATTTTTGTATTGGAGCCTGTCGAACTGTTCGACTTCCTTCGGCTTTTTGACTGGCCTGTTTTTGTTTCATTTGTTGGACCTTAGGGCAACCCCTATAGTTAGCCGGGTGCCCTTGGTTTCCACAAAGGACACACTTGAGCTGGGTCAAATCCTCATGTTCGGACGCCACCTCCGCTAGGCTACCGATTAGTTATATGATGCAGTGGCAACTTGCCAACTTTACCTTAGCCTCAAACACTTGCACTAGTTAAACTTTTAAATAAAATAAGAATACCACTTCTTGACAGTTTGGAAGTCAAAGAACGACTGAAAAACTGCGTGCTAACCAATTCAGCTATCTACTCTATCGAGGAACAGTCGATTATTAATTTATCAGAATTCTACCATGTTACTTAATAACCTGGTAATCCTGTTTAAAGATAATTAGACACCAACTAATTTTCTGAGCGCCTGATATGGATTGTCCTTCAAGTCCCTAAGGACTTGTAAATGGAATTTTAGGCTTTCCAAGTTGACTGAGGGAAAATGCCTGTTTTTAAAAATTATCATTTTAACAAAAAAAAAAGAACTACAAATTTTCACTTCCGTTTCTTACCTCGCTTTCTTTTTCAAATTATTCTTCACAGTATATATGTGTATGATGCACGTAAACCGTCTTTTCTTTCCTTTTTTTTAAATTAAATTTGAATTTTAAACTTCTTTATATGTATATAAGTATATGTTTAGATTTCAAAATTTTAACTTTAAGAACTGAGTCGACTGTTCGTTTCTATGGTCTAAAAGATAAAAGACTTAACTAGACTTTTAAACAATGGTAGTACCTTGGAAGCCTCGAAAGCTCGCCGGTAGTCCTTTGTTCTTGACCCATACCTACAAAGGTCTTTGTTTCACAAGTTCATAAAAGCCATACTTCCAGTTAAGTCGTTATTTCAACCTAGTGTGAGTTTTCTTGTTCTTACTTTCTACTGAGAGAAAGTTTTCTAGTTAAAATCTTCCCAATGACCTACGCTCTGAGCTTGTTAACTTGGCAACATTCTCACAATTTCTCTGAGTGTGTTGCATAGAGGAAATATATTATCTAGAGTCCCGACCGGTACCCGTCCTACCTGAAATACCCTCAAATTTTATTCGAGGTGAACTCTCTCAAATTCGAGGTGAACTCTCTCAAATTCGCTATCGATGAATACATGTAAGTGGGAAAAAAAAAACAAAATGGGGGACTGGGCTAAAATAGAAACTTATGGAATTTTTGGGACCTGTCAAAAATGACAATTTCGATTTCAAAAACAAAACAATTTGAGATTCTACAAGTAAGTTTTTGTAAATTATTTTGTTTTGTCTAAATATTTAATAGAATCTATTTCTTTTCAGATCAAAAACCTGTATAATCAAGAGCTACAAGTGTATTTATTTGGAAAAACAATAGACCATAAACTAGAAGAAAACAATGAGACTTATTCTACTCGGAGTTCACATAGGTATGTACGTTTAAAAAAAGAATCTCGTAAACAAAAGAATATTTTAGTTATTTTTTTTTAGCTATGGATTATTCAAATAATATACTTGACTAGCGCCAAACTGGTAATTCAATATTAATAGTCGACCGCCCAGTTTTGGAACGACTCAACAGCAACGGCAGAGTATGCAGGCAAACCAGGTAAATTAATTCATTTACTTACGAGCAATCTTAACATGGATATTTTAAATTCTATGGTTCTTTAGGATTTCCAACGTCCTCCGCCCAGAAATATGATGCAAGCCGACCAGAAAAACGGCTCTTGCAGCTGCAACTAATGCAAAATTTTCTGGTTTCACAGAGTGCAACTGTCTCACTGAATAACAGCAGCGACACTGCTGAGTGCTGTTTAAAAGTGAAAAAGATGTCTGATGGGAAACAAGCATCTAGTTCGAGATATTGGATTGTTCCTCAAATCTTTATTTCATTAATTAATTGAAAGTGATATCCATTCGTTATTGGACACTGAGTTCACCGAGACAGCGGCTACTGCGACCGCTTGGGCCGACACAGACTACCCAGATGATGAACTGAAGGTCGACTTTGAAGCAACCTGCTGGGAAAACACCTCCAAAATGACGGGAATGGAAAATCATTGGTAAGTCTTTTGAATAAAGAAAATCTCGTCAGTTTCGTATGTATTTTTTTAAAATTTTCAGCAATTTTGGTAAACTTATTGACTGGAAAAATAGAAGCTGAATTCCTAAATACAAAATGCCTATTGCATCACCAAAACTTAACTGTATTCTGAACACAACTAATTGGACTCACATAGAAGATCGTCGACACAGGAATGTCCCTACAAACTACTGAAAGGATGTTCCAAGAATTAAGAACCCGCAACCTTCACCTGCCGATAATTTCAAAAAATAATATAATCGGAAATTGTGGATTTGTGAAATGGCCCGATTCGGATTTTGAATTTTTCCTCGCAAAAGCATGTAACAAACGACTTGCCACAATTTCTTAATGAACAGATCGACTTACGAGCACTATTCTGGGAATGGTATAATTCAAAACCAATCAATTTGCTACCATTTCATTGTGCGTTCATTGACCAGAAGGCTAATTATGGCAAGATAACTTTAAAGTAAGTTTAACATAAACAACAAACTTTGAAAGCACTCATTGTTTTTTTTTCAGCAACAAATCAAAACGAAGGGGTATTGCAAAAATCCTGCAACGAAGATGATTCGAAGTCGTTTTGACTCTGTCGGTCTGTTGATTCGTCGATATGCTTTAAAGTTGTAATTTTTTTTTCAAAAATGTATGCAATTTAGTATAATTTTTTTTAATTCAATGCTGTTTATATTTATTTAAAAAGGAAAACTGAATGTTGAAATGTAAATTCTTAACTTTTGAGTAATTAAAAAAAAATAATAAATGTACCTACTTTGCCAAGAGAAAGGGTGCTTTCATAAATGCATGGTTGCGAAAGTCTGACGAATGCATAGTTTTCATAAATGCAAATGATAAATGTCAGATGTTCATAAAAGCAAAAAGCAAATATTTGCAGCGCAAATGTGCAACTACAAAAACTCACGTGCAATCTGAACTTCTTTCTCAATAAAAGAGACAGGTATATGGTAAAAACGATTTTCTTTCCTTTATTATTGAAACTGTCAAATTCTTTTCCTTGAAAATTCAAATTTCAATTGAAAACAGTAAACGGCATCACAAACTTGTTCTGGCTCAATAAAGGTAAATGTTTGCTAAAAATTAAAAGATTGTTCTGAAAATTGAATTTTATTAAAGGATGGATGATAAAGTGTGGCAACATAAATATATTCAACTTATGTTGGAAACGAGGCTACAAATGGAAAAGGAGTTTGCCGATGGGACAAAAAAAGAAAAATGTGCTATGGAACACTGTTCACCGTATGATAAAGTCAACCGATGAAAGTTTTCCTTTTAGCCCGGACGATATAAAAACCAAATTTTATAATTTACTAACAACCTACAACAGGATAAAATAAAGAAACAACACGTCGGGACAATCGTCTACATCTTGGACGTATTTTGATGTTTTCAACGATGTATACGGCAGCAGACATTCTGTGAACCCACCGAAGGAGATTTTGTTTTCAAGTTTTTCGGCCGACTTAAACGATTTCATTGAATATGATAATTTGGACGAGTCAGGCACACACTCCACAGCACTATCTAGGCGCCCAAAACGCCGACGACAGGACTTTGACGACAAGCTATTGGAATTAATAAGCGGCCAAAATGAAGAAGATGAACGACGTCATCAAGACTTTTTGGAAATCGAGAGACAAAAACTTGAAGTTGAAAAGGACAAGTTGGCGCACCTTGAAGAAATCAAGAACTTGCTCAGTGATTCACAATATCAATACCCATAGTTCTTTACTTAACAACATATCAAACTTTTGAGCATATTTTTGTTATGTTAAGTGTCCCATGAAGGGTTTTTTGTTTTGTTTTTGTGTTACCTTTATTTTTGTTGTGAAATAAAATGTATTTATTTTTGTTATTAAGAAGAAGAACGTGTTTCATTTTATTTTAAACTGATTTTAACAGATATTTTAATTTGCATCCTGGCCATCCAAAAAATACATCCCTAAATACCAGATTGTTATCACAAATTGCCTGAAAGAGTTCGTTTAATTTGTTTGGAAAACAAGATTTATGCAATTCAATTTACATACTTGCAGAAGTAAAGAATGATATCCTTTTCGATTGTAGTAACTTATGGGGTCCTCACATGGGGCATTTACCTTGATGTGTGTACCGCCTACACAGCCAATAACTGATGGGAATCCGGGATGACTTTTAGCTTGAAATGACGCTGATATATTAGCACTTTCAATGCTTGTAGGCCAGCGAATGTATTTCTCAGCCAAATACATCAACCGACGACATGTTCTCAGGATTGTTCCATGCACTGCCCCTACGGACAGATCAAACCTATCCGAAAGTTCCCTATAACAGTTTTGATTGCAGAGACCCCATAATGTAACATAAAGAGATGTTTCCAAGCTAACTTTTGGTCTTCCTTTAGGTTTAGGTTTCTTGATTGATTCGACTTCTTTAAGCAACTCCTGCAAAATTATTTGAATGAATAAAAGAATTCAAAGCATTCATATTAATATGTATTTACTTTAAAATATGATTTTGTCATTCTAAAATGTGAATAAAAGACATCATCTGGAAATAACTTTATTTCATTGATGTAGTTTTTGTTTTTTGGAATCTTTCGTTTAAATTGTCCCTTTTTTCTTTTTGATAAAATAAAACTGATTAATTGATGTCTCTTAAGACTCCTTTTTCTGAGAAAATCAATGCCATGGTTTCGATTAATCCGATTTTCACAATATTCACTTATTATTATTGAAAAAAAAACTTTTTGTTGTCCATTATTTATCAAATTTCAAAACTTGAAATAAGTAAAACTTCAAATTCTGACAGTCTTTTGACATATGACGCAAATCATAAGAAAGTGTTCATAAATACAGCTTAAAACACATGCGCAAGTATTTTGTCTGACGTTAGTCTGATTGGCAATTGATCGCATGTAAACAAAGCAACCATGCATTTATGAAAGCACCCAAACACTTATTTTTGGGGTTACGCACTTTGATCTTCTCAGGCCAATTATTAAATTATACATCTTTTTATTTCTTATTGCAAGTAATAATTATTATTAAATTAGGATAGGTACCAAGTTCAAAAGTTTTCAACTGGCAAATTTATTTTTTTCTCGAATTATATAATTCATTTTATTGAAATATAATGCAAAAGTTGGAGATGAAGTGCAAGATGATACATATATCAACTCACGACACTTGAAAAACTAACTAGTTGCCTTGGTCAAACTTCACGTTCAAAGAATGAAGTTGCAGCAAACGAAGTCCGTTGCCTGAACCTGGCCATTTTACTCCTGGAAAAATTAAAAAACTTTATTGTTAGAGACAGTGCTCTTTGAAATGAAGAAAGTTGATCCATTCTCTTCTTTTGATGCCTTGTGGGATTTTCCGTTGGTGAATCAAGATTTCTGTCAAAAATTGATTTTTTTCGTGGCGCATGGAACACTATTGAAACTGAAAAAAAATTAGCGACAATTTAAAAACAAATCTATCGATTAATTCTTGCGAAAATCCGGATTGTGTAAAGACTATTGTTATTTCTAGTCTTTAGAAAAAATTAAAAAAAACACATAACGCGAATCGGCTTTAAACCTTAATTTCCAAATTTGAAGTCAGTCGACCCAACGGTTTGGGCTGTAGGGGCAAAGATAGACAGACAGACAGACGGACGGAATCGGAGGACTCAATTTTTTTTCGAATTCTCTATCATCATAATGTCTTGTTTGATTAAAATCTGGAGTTCGAATTTTTTTATGAATGGACCAGTGTGACATATTTAGTCTAAACGGGAAAAGTTTTTGGCAAAAGGAAACTTCATTATTCACTCTACTTAAGGGAAGAATAGAGAATTTCGTTTAAGCGTCTTTGGGAGAACCAGCTTAACATACGTTTATTAAATGGAAAGAAATGACAAGACTTCGATAATCTAAAGCTAAACTATTACATCACTGTGACTTTACCATACCGAAATGAACTTGTGAGAAAATTTAACCAATCAAAGTTTTTTTAAACATTCATCACTAACTGTGTATTAAATTGTTAAAATTAATTTAAATTAAACTACTTCACAGATGAGCTTTGTCACTGTGTCGTTAGTTTTGTATTTTAAACATAATAATTGAATTCAAAATTAAATTTAAAAAATTGTAAACTTTTCGTTATTATGTTGGAAATAAAAACATTTAACTACTAATAATTAACGTTCGAAAATTTCCAAGAACTCGAAAGCCAGAATTCTTCATAAACGAAGGCAACAATACATTAAGTCTTTGAAGAAGCGGAGGGTCTCTTATAGTACATGATCCAGAGCTAGCTGACTGATACAGCTTTTATCTGTGTAGTTTCTATTTTTTAAACTTTAATCGCGTTCACAATAACCAACGAAGTTTTGACGAATCACAAAACAACCTTGTGTAATATTGCGAATATTGCTCGGTGCCCAAATGTTGTTTTAAAATATTGATTTAGCCATTTGATATATTTTACCGTCCACAAAATATTAGTTCCGAACACCAGAATTTGTAACAGATCCTCGTACCCCACCGCCATGCTTTACAGCAGCTCGAGTAGCTTATAAAAAAATTCTTCATTTGCTTTTCGTTGCTTCCGTCCGTAAACAAAACCCAATTTATAATATTGTCATATGTCTAACGGTTAACTAACAATGCAAAAATATGTAATTCTTTCTTATTTCAAGAAGACGCATCCTATGTTACATACGTTCATTAGCATACTTAAGTCTTCCATTTTTGATGTATAGCTTTTTATACATGGATGCACGGGTATTTTGGTCATTATTTCTTTAAAGATTTTAGTTGATAAGCATAAAAAGTGGCCTGGCATCGTACGTCTCCAGCTTCTTTCTTTTTAATTTTTTACTTAAATTATGAATTGTATTATTTTCTTTTTCAAATCGAGAAAAATTATGTAATGGACTATGGAAGGGCTCCGTTGTACAATTTGTACCGTCCTGGCTATGCAACAAAACCAAGTTTCAAATTTCCAAAGACTTTATTTTTTCTTCGACGTGAAGCAGGAAACTATCTTAAATATAAGTTAAAGTCTTCGTAAATATAAGGTTAATAATAACATTGTCATTTGACGAAAAATACTGTTACAGAGTTACTACATTGCAAAAACAGTGAGTTTTCGATTATGTGTGAGGTTAAATAAGATGTTTTTTGTTTCGTATTTATTTGCTTATTGAAATGCCGTTTTTTATTTAAACATAATTTGAGCTTACATGTTATAAAATGATGATTAACTTCTACTATTTCTACATATATATTTTCTCTAAAAATAACATCGCAAAAATTTACATTCGCTTTGTCCGATTAGTCGCGGGAGCTACTATACATACATTAAAATAAATCACTTTTGAAAACCTCATCATCAGTTCACTCATAAAAATCTGGAATCTACAACCCATTGCCTCATAAGCCAACAAAACTTCCACTTACTTTAATCATAGTAGTTTCCCTAAGTAAATTGAAAACAATTAATTCATTTATTTTATTTACTTTTTTTATTGTTCCTTAAAAAAAAGACATGCTATGCAAAGGAATCTTCAATCAAACAGAAGTTCCTAAGACCCAGCTCTGAATTAGATTAACTTAAGTGATGAAATTAAAATTAGAAAAAAAGTCTAACAGAAGAAAAATTCTACTTAAATGCTTCTTTCTTCTTTTCGTGCTCCGGAGGCTGCAACTTCCTTCTTTGAATTACTTTTGTAGTTTTGTGTGACATTAATTCAACTGTTACTCATGAACAGCTTTTGTTTGTTTGTTTGTTTTTTTTTCTTTAAAGAACTCTTAGGACTCATCAACTGGGCAACAATCGTGATGAAGGGTTTTTTTTAATTTGTTTGTATTTAGTTGGAATTATAATTTATGGAAAATCTTACTGCGCAGACTTTTGTCCAGCAATTCGCCGCAGAAGTCGATTACCACACATGAATGTCACCGCAGCAATGGGAATGAGCAAACGAATTGTCTGGAACATATCCAATCTCAACCAGAAAAGACCGAATAGGCCAAGAATGGCTCCGAAACCGAGATGGAATCCAATCGTGCTCAGGCTGAAGGTGAAGTTCGACACATTGATGCCAAGTTTTGCCCATAAAATGAACAGCAACACTAATGGAGTCAGGCAGAGGCCGGTGAAGATGTCGAACACCAGGCGCGGTGGACGCTTCTTAGGCACACGGAACTGATGTACGATGTCTGGCCTTGGGGCACGAATTGTCTTAGATTGGTTATCTGAAAGATGAGAAAGAGAAAATTGAAGAGAGAAACATATCATCAAATTTTAAAGACTTACCCTTTCGAGCGTCTTGGGAGAATTTCAGTTGCACATTGGCCAGATGCCATTTGAAGGAGTTCGAAAGCGAACACCCACAGTCAACTCCAACTTATAGACTCCCGATTTGTATCCAAAGTCTCCTCCTCGAGCACCAACATCCATGTCAAATTTGTATGCCTTCGAGAAGTCCTGCTCAGCGACATAGATGATCTCTTCGTCAGTGTTCTGGTTGGCCAGACGCACAAATGCCTGATGGACGGCCATCATCTTTGTTGTGCCGTCATCGACGAGAGCGGCTTTCATCGTCAACTTTTGAGTGTGATCGGCGGAGAGGGTCTCTGTGAGAGGGCTTGGGAATGCGACAGTTGCTTTTTGATCGAAGATGAGGCATCCGAGTCGCCGACGCCGACTTCCAACGAATGAACAAAAACTTCTCTAAAAAAGAAAGGGAAAATACATTACAACAACAAATTAGATACATTCTCATTCGTTCACCAACAAAACTAAAAGTAATGTGGACCCCGGTCACACAGGAATTCAAGGAAACGAATATGC
Organism: Eupeodes latifasciatus; assembly: GCA_920104205.1. Taxonomy (NCBI): domain Eukaryota; kingdom Metazoa; phylum Arthropoda; class Insecta; order Diptera; family Syrphidae; genus Eupeodes; species Eupeodes latifasciatus. Next base: position 51,938,014 of record OV049927.1, read on the forward strand.
CGACGAAGCAGCTACTGTGGCTCACAAAACACCACTCTACCCACTGCCAGTGCACAACCCAACTTAAAATCGAAACTTTTTACACGAGAATACCTACTAATTGGCCAGAACGGAAACATAATTTGTATATCTATAAAAAAGCATGATTATGTTAAGATATATTTAAAAACCAACTTACCTGTAAAGAGAGAAAAAACGCTTCAAAAAGATTATTAAAAAGTATTTTTAAAAATTGAATTCTGATTAATTTGAATTTATATTTACTGTCTGCAGTCTAGACTTCTTGTTGATCGCAATCAAAAACATTATATTTTTTTTTCATTTTCGTAGAATTTTCAAAATACTCACCTCGCTGTTAATCTGTCAAAACTGGGTTAAACTCAAATTAGGCCACGTTCACAGCAGTTCTATGGTGCGCCTATACTTTCTGCATGATTTTTTTTGTTTTTAGCGAAACTTTTCATAAAAATCACAGAATTTGTATACCAAAAGCAGTCAAATATTATTTTTAGTACAGTTTTCACTAAAAGGAAGTTGCAAAATTAATTTTTCTTTACATATTGCATTAATTTTTCAATTTTTGAATTCAACGGATCTCTTTTTTGAACGGCTGAGTTCACCTCATAGTTTTTTTCCCCGCTGTTGAGCAATATGGGCACAAATTCCATTACAACTACATTCATAATGGCTTTTTCCCATAAGAAATGCACGGGACAACTAACACATGCTTATCCTTATGGACAAAATCCTCTCAATTTAGCTTGTAGGCCGAAAGAGAGCAAACCCATTAAGTCGGGACTCTAGATAATATATTTCCTCTATGGTGTGTTGCTTAAGTTCCTACTTTAAAATCTCCTACATTTTTCTATCTTCCGCATCCCTATTCCGAATTTCCTAACTGTCAACTTGACAGCTCAATTATTTTTCTTGAATGTCACCAAACAATTAGTTTACTTCGAGCATTTTGTATATTTTATTTATACAACGAAATAATTTATTTATTTCGTTATTACAAATGAAATCGGTTACAGATTGGTACTATAGATAGATAGATAGCTATAGATAGATACCGAGTACTAGTTAGAACTCGATATTTTCTTATACCGCAATATCGACAGCCTAGGGCGTTAATACTAGAACCCATAGAGAAATATACTTACCAAGAGAACCGACCGGTACCCGTCTTGCCTGCAATACCCTCAAATTTTATTTGAGGTGAACTCTCAAATTCGAGGTGAACTCTCTCAAATTCCCTATCGGTGAATACATGTGAGTGGTGCAAAAAAAAAGCAAAATGGGGGACTGGGCTAAAAAGAAACTTATGGAATTTTTGTGACCTGTCAAAAATGACAATCAATTTTGCAAAACAAAACAATGGATTTCGGATTTGAAGAGTAAGTTTTTGTTAATTGTTTTGATATTTAATATAATTTGATATTTTTCAGATCAAAATTCTTTATAATGAAGAAAGTATATACAAGTTCACTTCATTGAATAAAAAGTAATTCAAATTGCAGTGAAGAAGTTGCAACAATAATCGATTTATTTTATAGTCTGTGTTTTCATTTTAGATGCTGCCAATAACATACCATAATACAGGAAGCAATTTCCCTAAAGAAACCTGGAAGACAAAGTAAACAAGGTGCTGATTTGCAGGCAAGTTTTTTGTATATTATATTTCTCTTAACAAAATAATATCAATATTTTTAACGACAGATACTGCCCATTGTGTTTATATGTACATCTCAACGGCATAGCTCCCGCAGGCGTTGACGGTGGAGGTGTCACAATCTCTACCAATAGTCAAACGCATTCAATGCAACAAAACCAGCAGCAACAACACCACCAAGTCAATGATGCAAGTGGAAGTTTTGCCATGCAATAGTCGACCGCTAACGCCCTTCTCCCAGCAGCTGAGTGTTGGTGTTGGAACGACATAATAGCAGCAACTGCCAACTCGGCCTATTCATCAGCTGCCAAGAAATAAAATGCAAGCGGCTCAGAAAAAAAACGACGCAACAGCGCGCGGAGATCAATTGTGTAAGTATGAATCAAAACATTCATATTGTAGTCAACTCGCTTAATCTTCATCTTCTAGGTGTAAAGAGTACTACCAGTCAGTAGTTCTGCAAGAGAAGCAAGAAAAACAAGACTACAATCGCAGGAAGACTCCACAAAATTTCCAACCTGTAAATTAAGTGAGTTCAAATATAAAATCTAAAACTAATCCATTCATTTTACTCCTAAGGATCGAACTGGCTTAACGGTGGCTATCAGATTCAGATCAGTCCCTCGGCAGCTACTGACGATGTCGGCGAGTTGAATCCATCGGTTTTCACCGAAAAGTGTTGTTGAAAAATACTGCACGTGTTATTGAGAAGTGAATATTGTGTGCCTCACGACTTAAGATCAACTTTCTCCATTTCAGAGTTTAGCCAACGCCAGACCTTTGGTCTCCGTCTTTACGGACAAAAATGAACAAATCAAGGCGAAGAACATCTGCCTCCCGTTTGTATTCAAGGCACCAATTCGCCCCGATGTTGTCAATGACGTTCATCAATTGATGCGCCGCAACAAGCGTCAAGCTTATGCTGTCAGCGAACTTGCAGGTTAGTAGCTCCGCGTCACAGGCCTCTCAGTATTTATACATTGCTAATGATTGTTTTTCGTCTTCTTCATATAGGTCACCAAACCTCTGCTGAATCCTGGGGTACTGGTCGTGCTGTTGCCCGTATTCCTCGTGTCCGTGGTGGTGGTACTCATCGCTCCGGTCAGGGTGCTTTCGGTAACATGTGTCGTGGTGGTCGTATGTTTGCCCCAACCAAGACTTTCCGCAGGTGGCACCGCGAGATCATTGTGAACCAACATCGCTACGCCGGCCGTTGTTTCAGCTATCGCCGCCTCTGGCTTTGGTTCAATCCATCATCGATGGAGTCTCTGAGTTCCCATTGGTTGTTTCCGATGAGGTCCAAAAGTTGCAGAAGACCAAACAAGCTGTTGTCTTCTTGAGACGTATGAAGATCTGGGCTGACATCCAAAAGGTAAGCAATTGAACTTGAGTTATCATCTTTCCGCAACATTTGCATTTATTTGCGGTGACACTATGACCTGTGTTTCTGCTGCAGGTGTTGCTAGATTATATTGGATCAACAGGCGTTCCGTTTTAGAGTTTTTCTCGCTCAATCTCGGGGTAGCTTGATCCTACATTGTATCTTATTAAGACCGTGGCATGCCATAAATAACTTACACTTCATCATTTCAGGTGTACAAATCCCAGCGCTTCCGTGCTGAACGTGGTACCATGCGTGACCGTCTTCGCATTGCTCGCCGTGGGCCTTTGGTCGTCTATTCCAAGGACGAAGGTCTCCGAAAGGCTTTCCGTAACATCCCCGGTATTGAAACCATGAACGTTGACAAGATGAACCTCTTGAAGTTGGCCCCTGGTGGTTTTCATTGATTGATTGATTGATGTTTATTTAGCATTAATAACGCTATTTTACAATTTTAATACTTAAAACAACTTACATACTACAAAAAAAGTACAAAATAATTTAATTTAATTTATGATAACTTAGTAGTTGTGTTTGACAAATTGTGATATTTTATTTTTAAATCTTAGCATATTGTTTTCGATTTGTACATCATTTGGCAGACTATTGAACATTTGTAATCCTTTATAAAACAACATATTTTGGGTTCTATTATTTGTGAAAAATTGTACATTTAAATTGTTATTGTTTCTAAGGTTATATGGCTGAACATCAGCTCTTCTCGTCAATTTTCTTTGAAGATAGTTTGGCGTTAAATTATTTTTAATCTTGTATATAAACAGTAATGTGCAAAAAATTATTCTTTGTTTAATACTTAACCAGTTTAGAATACTTAACATGTTACTTATGGGTGTATATCTATTACATTTCAATATCGACCTCATAGCTTTATTTTGTAATATTTGAAGGTTTTGAATCATGCCATTAGTCCCCAATAATAGTATTGTTGGACAATACTCAAAATGTGGTTTAATTATAGTGTTGTATATTTTTATTGCCATTGAAGTACTTAATTTCATTCTTATTCTTCGAAAGAAACCGATTTTTTTAGATATCTTTTTATACATACTTTCAAAATGCCTTTTAAAGTTTAAATTACTATCTATTAATATTCCTAAATATTTAATTTCCTTTACACATTCGAATTCTTCAATATAATTTATTTCACTATTACTGGGCAAAATCAATACTTTCGTTTTTTCCGTATTTAATTTCAGTTTGTTCATATTCAGATACATTTTCACATTTTTTATATCATCTTTAAGTTTTTCTATAGCAACATTTACATCAACATCACTTACATATAACAGTCCATCATCAGCAAAAAATGCTATTTGTGAGTTACTTATAACCTTTTTAAAATCATTTATGTATAATATATATAACAGTGGGCCTAACATTGCCCCTTGTGGTACTCCTAACTCAACAGAAATACTGTTCGAATGTTCACTATTATACATAACTAATTGCTTTCTGTTTTCCAAGTATGATTTAAACCATAAATATTCCATTCCTCTTACCCTATAGTTGTATAGTTTCTTTAATAATATACCCCTGTCAACAGTTTCGAATGCTTTTTTGAGATCCAGGAACACTGCGGTTATTTTCTTCTTCTCATGCATCTTCTCTTTCCAATCAGCAATTACGAAATTCAACGCAGATTCACAGGAATGTTTATTACGAAAACCAGATTGTTCTTCCATTATAATGTTGTTGTCTTCCAAGTATTTCTCAAATTGTATTTGTACAACCTTTTCTAATATTTTATCAAGTAACGGTAGCATATTCACTGGTCTAAAATGTTCGCATTTATTAGAGTTAGCAATTTTTTGAACCGGAACTATCACAGATGTCTTCCAATTGTCAGGGAAAATCCCATTAGTTAATGAATAATTTATTATTTTTAGTAAAGCTGGCCCAACATAATTGAAACTGTCTTTTAACATATCTTTATTCATGAAGTTATAATCATTCTTATTTGGCATCATTTCTATAATTTTTAAGAGTTCATCAATACTATCTAACGTTTTAAATTTAAAACACACTTCACTTTGTTGATCATAGTTTACCCAGGGTTCATTTGGAATGTCATTATTTATTTATTTTACACTCGTTACGAAGTATTTGTTAAAATTGTTGGCTATCTCTTTATCATTTGAAATCTCTTTTTGTTCAAACACAATACTTTGATTTTCTGTTTGCACTTGACCCAGCACTAAGTTCTTAATTGTCTTCCACATTGATTTTTGGGTTTCTAATTCATTTATTTTATTCTTAATGTATAATCGTTCTGCTTTGTTGAGATTATTTTTATATTTATTTCTTATTTTTTTATAATTTTGCCAATCTTCAATAGACCTAGTAGATACAAACTTCAAATAACTCTGAACTTTATGGGTCCTTAATGTTCGCAGATCATCATTAAACCATTTTATTTTATTATTAGATTTAATATACATCTTAGTTATGAATTTTTCTATTACACTTAACATTTCTTTTTCAAAAATATTGCTTGTTTGACTATTAACTTGTGTAATTATGCTTAAGTTATTAATTGCACTTCTTCTTATGTTTTGAACAAATTGAAATCTATTATACTTTAAATATCTTATTAATTTTCTCTTTTCACACTTATCTTGTTTTGTCGTTGCTATTTTAAATGTAATCGTTTCGTGATCACTAATTTTTAACTTGTGGTCAACTTTGACCATACAAACATTTTTGTCAAAAACGACATTATATCCGAACTTCGTGGAAACATATAACTTTGCGAACAAAAATTACAAAAAAAAAAACACCTTATTGTTTCACACAAAACAATTAAGTCAATTAACGAAGAACAAATTAAACATTAATTATAAACGACTTACACGTGAATGCATTTCGAACGCTTCGGTGGCGCTCATCATCAGCACTAACTCAATTGACACAAACAATTATTAGTTTTTGTAAATCCAGAGCGAAGAAAAAACAGTTTAGATCTTTTGTAAGTAAAAACTATACAAGAGAGAACAAAGGTGATTGAATGTCTCCTCCATCCACATTCAAATTGTTGTTTTCTTTTTCGATGAAATAGCTTTCATAAGCATCAAGTCTATTAAAGTTGTTTACATTTTTTATTAGTGTTATGATGTGCTCTTTCTCATCAGAACCATGACCTTCCACAATTACATGATCGGCAAAAGCCGATTGTTTTAGTTTTTTCTTTTTGATGCAATTGCAATGTTCTTTAAATCTTACATTCAAGTTTCTTTTTGTTTTGATAAACTAAAACTGACTTTTGTTTCTGGTACAAGCCTTAGATAATAATGTGCAGTTAAATTATTTTGATATTATATTATGCTTCTATTAATTAATTTGATGTTGTAACAAAAGACATTATTTGTTCTATTTTCTTACTTGAGATAATCAATTTAACAAAAACCAAATCAGTGAACCAGCAACTCGGCTGATTGTAAAATTATTCATGGTCATGTTGGACGCTTTGTCATCTGGACCGAGTCTGCATTCCAACGCCTCAACGAATTGTTCGGCACATGGAAGACTCCATCCACCTTGAAGAAGGGATACAATCTGCCTCGAGTGTTGTTGAACGCCAAGAAAAACAACATTGTATTGCCCAAACACCACTTCGCTAATGTCGCCGTTAAAGCCGAGGGTAACCGCTCAAAAATGTTGTCCAAGTCCTTAGCCGAAAGGAAAAAGAAGTTGGCTGCCAAGAAGAAGGCCGCTCCCACTTCCAAGAAGTACAAATCTACTTCGCTTCTGAATTTTTATAATATAAACAAAAATTATGGATAATTCATAATATAAAATTTAAAAATATATATGTATTTAGTGATATTCTTTTTTTAATTCATACAACAAATTTGAGAACTTGTTGCGGTAAAATTTACCACAACAAGTTTCACTCGCCTATTGTATATCCTTTTCCCTTTTTAACCTTCCGTTCTTCGTTGTGGCTCCAAAATATTCTAAGAGTTCAGTTGAATCCTGTCTTCCATCAGTCAGTGTCCTGCTCTTATTATATACTGGAAAAGCAACCAAAAACAGGTGTGGATAACATGGTACATTTGTGTGGCGGGCGGTCCACAAAATGACTCTTGGTACGACAGATGGTCTGCACGCATACCAATCATGGTGACAGACAGGTGGTCTGGTCACCAAAACAAACAAAAAAAGGCACGAGTGACACTTGGTCCTCGATTGCTGATGTAACTCAGATGAGAATGGCTGCATGCCTAACATAAATCAATTTCATTATGTAAAAGATGGAACGTTAACACGAGTCCCTAATCCCCTAGTCTGCGCGAAAGTCCAACGACGAATAGAGTAGAATCGCGAAATCAAAAACCACCTCCGACAGTTAAAACAAAAAAAAGAAATTGATAAGCTTTCTTCAATTTTTACTAAATTGTAATTTCATACGAGGGGAAAAATGAACGCGTTAAACAAAATTATGGGGGTGTGAATAGGGTGGCTGAATGCACCCATTGAATTCCCGCTCACTGGAAGAAGTACCAGAGGTCGGCGAATCCAATGACGGTGGTAGTGCATAAAGCTGGGGTGAAACGTGCGAGTAGGAAAAGTAGTGGTGTCTCAACTGCGTTCGCTCACTCTTGCAAATATGCTAGGTGTAGCTGAATTAAAACGCGAACGAGACCCACACTTTCTGATTGGCCGAAAGCATGTGGGAATGGAAAACAAAGAAGAGGTCATCAAGGCAAGGTGAAAGCCTGGGAGATCACTTTTTTACGAGATAGAATCTGAGCCGGAGGTTCAAAAGATTTTGCAAAGAAAAAGAAAAGAAAAAAAAGGAAACTTTGAGAAGTGATAAGAAATTCAAGTGTTGTTTGAAGTAAAAAATTGTTGTTTGAAGGTGAACATTTTTTTGAGAAAGAAAAGTGAAAATTGGAGGAAGAAAACAGAGGGGATGGGAAAACAACTAGGAGAGGGAAGTTGGCAGGACATCAGGAAAAGCTAAGTATTTTATTTGGCATTTAAAGAGTAGATTTTTTTATTTGTGCGTGATAATTAATATTGAGAATTGTGTAAGAATCGTTGGACTTTCGTTTCGTAAAAGAAAAAAGGTTATTCCGAAAAAGCGGAACTCGCGACCCGTGTTTAAAAATTGTCTTTGTCCAGTCGGGACAAAAGGTTAACGGTTAAAAATACTTATACCTGTTTAAAACATCTTTTTTTTTATTTTGTTCATAAATTGTTTTGTTCGGTTCTGCTCCAAAAGGTTTGTGATTTCCTTTTACAAAAAAAAATTACTGGCGCCCATTTTGATTCTTTTATTTTTTTTTTTCATATATTTCAAGAACACCCTATATTCATCGTCTTCAATCAAATTAAATTGATAAGATTAAATCGTTTCGATTAATAAAAATTACCTTGTTCCCAATTAATCAAACCCACCCCAAAACTGAGTTATCGGGCGACAGCACTGATTTGCTGTCTGTGCAAAAAAAATCAACGAACAAACCTATTCGCGTTTGACAGTTGTTTATTATTTCAATTAATCACAAATAGGTACTACTCGTGCGCGCCGGCTACCTATTTTAATAATTTATATATAATTCGATTCCGATTTTGATTACTTTGTTTTGCTTTTTGAGTTTGCGGACAATAACTCCGCCATCGTATCATACTTCCTAACATAAATATTCGGTTCGTTAATTTTTGCAACAATTGGCGTCCAAACGTGGGGCTTGTCTTTGTCATTTTCGTGGACAGAAAAGTGTTTGAATTGCACTTCATAGTTTGTGTTTGTTAATCCCTAGGGAAGTGTTCATTTTTATAATAATTATATAAGACTTTTTACTTGGTGTTTTGTTTTTCTTTTCTATAGGTATCTACATTGTGTGAATAGTGTTCGTGTTGGAAAGGAATTCCAAGAATATCAAAAGTTGCTAGAGTGGAGTAAATAGCCTGGGCCAGAGGGTTTGTTTACGTTCTGTTCACGAAGACAAAACAAGGAAATTGAGGATTCTATGGAATAAGGTTTTATTCATATTTTCATTTTTATTTTTCATTTTCATTTTATGGTAGTTATTGTACTGATTGCTATTTATTCCTTTAAATATTTTCATTTCGTTATACATATATATATTTGTTTTTTTAATTTATTTGGGGCATCCATTTTGTTTTGATAGAATATAATTTTGACAGGTGTGGACAATTAATTTGCAGGGTGGTGAATTATCGATCGGAGTTGACGTGTCAATATAGTACCTTTTTCTGGGGTGCATCTTTGAAAATATTTTAAGTACTTTTTTAAATTTTATTTTCGATTAGTTTTTTGTTTAAATTAATTTAGTTTGGAATTGGATATCAATAATCGGACCGATTCTAACTTTAATTTTTTTTCTCTTGGGACAGTACATTTCAGTGGTAAATTTAGTAACGATTTTTTTTTTCTTTTAAGTTTGAAAGTCTTTTGGATTAATTAGGTTTTACTTTGGAGGAATTATTTTAGGGTTGTTTAATTGATTTTATTTAACTTTTTAGTTCTTTTTTTTAAACTTAAAATGGAGATTAGTCAGGTAAATAGATTATCGGAAGACGAGATAATCTACGAAATACAATGTCGTGGATTGACAGTAGGGACGGTAGAAGGGATGCGCAAGACGCTCAGAGCAGCGTTGAAATTAGAACGTAGGAATTCGTTTACACTTCCCTGTTATCCTTTCAAATTCGAAGAGGATTCCCAGGCTGTGGAAAAGAAGCTAGGAGAAATAGGGAAACTTTTGGAAAATCCTTCTAAAGAATATTTAAAGATTCTAACAAAGATAGAATGGGGTTTACGCAGGATTGATAGGGCCTTACCAGAAAACGAAACATAGGAGAAGAGTAGGGCAGCATTGAAAAATAGTTTGATAATGGCTATGGCAGAATTGGAAGGGGATGAAGAGACCGATAAAGATGAGGAGAAAATCAATGAAGGAAAATGTGTAAAGGATGCGATGAAGACCAATACAACGATGGGATTAGGAAATGTCATTAGTAGCGAAGGGAATAATAGTAATAATATTAATCAGGATAATCTGATTTTAGAACAGGTCATAGAGAGTAGGGACAAATTTCAAAATATTTCGAAGTGGGATGTGAAGTTCACTGGAGAGCGCTGTGGTGCCTCAGTGAACTCGTTTTTAGAAAGAGTTCAGGAAATACGTTCAGCTAGGGGGGTTTCAGAAACCCAACTTTTTAAGGCAGCAGTTGAGCTTTTTGTGGGTAAAGCTCTTATTTGGTATAGGGCTATTAGGTTGTCGGTTAATTCGTGGCCAGAATTAGTCAGGGAGTTGAAGCTGGAATTCTTGCCACCGAATTACGATGATTCACTCTTAGATGAGATTAGGCGTCGCACACAAGGCAAAGATGAATCCATCGGAGTCTATGTGGCGACAATGCAAAATCTGTTTGGTAGGTTAACGGAACCAATATCGGAAAGTAGGAAGTTGTCAATGATCCAAAGGAACTTGACACCTTTCTACCAAACTCAGCTTGGTTTGGCTAAACCAAGTTGTGTCCGACTTGGTTGCATTAGGTAGAAACCTAGAGGCGGTTAGGGCAAACGTGGAATCGTATCTTCCACCACCTAGTGTTAGGGATAATAAGAATCTGCTAGAACCGGATCTAGCGTATGTAGGTATAGAAACTCCAATGGTTTCGGTTGTTGTGGGGAATGACCAAACCAAAAATCAGGCCAGTTCTTCAAGTCAAAACTCGTTGATGAGATGTTACAATTGCAATGGATCAGGCCATTTTGCAAATAGGTGTTCCGCTCCTAGGCGTTGTTTTATTTGTGGGCAGTTAGGGGTGAAGAGACAGAATTGTCGTCGCTGCTCGGGAAACGGGCAACGGGCTCTTGCGCCAGCAGGGCGGGAAGTCCGCAGGAAGTGAATAGGTTGCCTGCTGGGAACCAGCCGGCAGATCAAATTCATTTAGGTTTTACTTTGGAGGCAAACGGTAGTGATAGGAGACCATTTTTGAGTGTTAGAATTTATGGTACTAGATTTTTAGGTTTATTAGATTCAGGAGCTTCTAGAACCATAATAGGTAGGGATTCTTGGAAAATATTACAGAATTTAGGTCTTTCAGTAAAGACAGATAGGGTCCGCAGCGTACGTTTAGCTGACGGAAAAGGTGTTTAGGTTTTAGGGACAATTTCTCTTCCAATCGTAGTAGAAGACAAGGCAGTATTTATGGACTGTCTCGTAATACCAACTCTACCACTCACGTTGATTTTGGGTGCCGATTTTTGGGCCTTGTCGGGAATTGTCCCGGATTTAAGATCGCGTGAATGGAATTTTTCGGAACAGCAGGTTTCGATTTGTTCTATTACAGAACGTTCTGAATTGAGTGATAGGGAAATTAAATTGTTAGACGATCTTATTGAAGAATTATTTAGGAAAATGCCAGAAGGCTTAGGGTGTACAACAATGGTTGAACACAAAATTAGGACGTCGGCGGAACCGATTAAACAACGGTATTATCCGGTTTCTCCGGCAATGCAGGGACACATAGATAGGGAATTAAACGAGATGTTAGAAGCAGGAGTTATTGAGAGATCGACAAGTGCGTGGTCATCTCCAATACTTTTAGTTAAAAAGAAAGACGGCTCCTATAGGTTCTGTGTGGACTATAGGAAGGTGAATAAAAATACAGATAGGGATGCTTATCCACTTCCATACATTAATTCAATTTTAGATAGGCTTCGAGGGGCTAGGTTCTTGTCTTCGCTAGACATTAAATCAGCATATTGGCAGATTCCTATGGAAGAGGAATCAAAGCCATATACTGCCTTCACGGTACCTGGTAGGGGTCTTTTTCAGTTTAGGAGAATGCCTTTCGGTCTTCACAATTCGCCTGCGACTTGGCAGAGGTTTATCGACACAGTTTTGGGTGCCGACCTCGAACCATACGTTTTCGTCTATTTAGACGACATCATCATCATTGCAGATAATTTCGAAAAACATCTTGAAATTCTGAATGAGGTGATGAAAAGGTTAAGTGAAGCCGGATTAAAGGTCAGTAGGGAAAAATGCAATTTTTGCATGCCATCTTTAAAATTTTTAGGGTATATAGTGGATCGAAATGGTTTACACGTAGATCCAGAGAAAGTGGAAAGCATGGTTAGGATTCCAGCACCGAGGAATGTTAAAGAGGTTAGGAGTTTTATAGGGACAGTTTCATGGTACCGTCGTTTTGTACCAAATTTTGCCGAATTACTCCGGCCTTTATCAGACTTATTAAAGAAAAATAAAAAGTTTATTTGGAGTCAGGAATGTGAGGATAGTTTCAGGAAGGCAAAAGAGTGTCTGGTGACAGCACCTATACTCACTTGCCCAGATTTTAAACGACCTTTTGTCGTTCAAATAGACGCGTCAGATTTCGGTATCGGTGCAGTGCTTTCACAGAACTTCGATGAGGGAGAAAAGGTTGTCTGTTACCTTAGTAGGTCTTTAAATAGGAACGAGAAAAACTATAGTACAACGGAGAAAGAATCCTTGGCTGTACTTTGGGCTGTTGAGAAGTTGCGACCGTACATTGAAGGAGTTCGATTTACGGTTGTGACAGATCATTACTCCTTGGTATGGTTAAGCAATCTTAAAGATACGCAGGGTAGGTTGGCCCGATGGGCAATTAGGCTTCAACAATTCGACTTTGAAATCATTCACCGTAAGGGCAAGGAGCATGTAGTTCCAGATATGCTCTCTCGAGGAGTGCCACAGTTGGGTGGTATCTCAGATGAGGATTCAGACCCTTGGGTAAAGAAAATGATTTTAGCAGTAAATACAAATCCCCTTAGATACCCAGCCTGGCGAGTTGAACAAGGTCAGTTGTTCAAACTCGTGAAGGCAAATTATGTAGTAGTACACGAAACCAATCAAGAATGGAAGAGAGTGATAGGGAAAAATGATAGGTTAGCTATTTTACAGGAAAACCATGATAGTCCATCAGCAGGACACATGGGCGTTAGGAAAACTTTTTCCAGAATTGGGGCGAAGTTTTATTGGCCAAAAATGAGGGCCGATATAACTAAATATGTTAGGAGTTGCAAAGTTTGCCAACAAGTAAAGCCGGTGAATGAGAAACCAGCTGGATTAATGACGGAGAGGATAGGTATTACTGCACCGTGGGAAATGATTTGTATTGATTTGGTAGGTCCGCTTCCAAAATCGAGTAGGGGTTTTATCTATATTCTGACGGTGGTAGATTACTTCACTAAATTTCCACTTTTGTTCGCTTTGAGGTCGGCCACTGCAAAGGCCATAGTTAGGGAATTGGAAGACAACGTATTTCTTTTATTTGGCATCCCTTAGGTGATCGTGAGTGACAACGGTCCTCAGTTCCGATCAAAGGAACTGAAAACGCTTTGCCAGGCGTACGCGTCACAATTGAAATTTACAGCCCATTACCACCCGCAGGCGAATCCTGCGGAGAGGATCAACCAGATCCTAAAAACGACGTTAAGGGCATACGTCGCAGAAAACCACAGAGTGTGGGACTTACAGCTTAGCAAGGTGGCGTGTGCTATTCGCACGTCACAACATGAGGTTTTAGGTGTTTCACCGTATTGCGCGAATTTTGGGAGGGATATGGTGACTTCAGGTCGAGAAGTACCATTAGTCGGAGATAGTTCGGAGAATGTCCAGGATCTGGGTGAGATCGCTGAACGTTTCAAAGAACTTAGGTTAGATATTGGGAAAAAACTCGAAGCAGCATCTAAGAGAGCTGCTCAAGCCTACAATCTTCGACGGCGTGATGTTCAGTATCACCCCGGCGACCTTGTATGGCGTAGAAACTTTACGTTGTCGGATGCCGCGAATTACTATGCTGCCAAATTAGCACCGAAGTTTGTCGGTCCGTTTGAAATTAAAAAGCGTGTGTCACCTTGGACATACGTGTTAAAAGATATTAATGGTAAAGAACGCGGAACATGGCACGTTAAAGATTTGAAACCGTATACCGATGCATCCGAAGAAAGTAGTTTAAAGTAGTTTCTTTTTTTTTTGTTTTCATTTTTGAATTAGATCTAATATAACGTTTTTGCCTTTTGATTTTTTTTTGATGGAAAATCCTTATGTTTGTCTATGTCTTGTTTTCTATTACCTTGGCATCTTTTAGAAAATGTGTTACAGAATTGTAAGCACATTTCCTAGGAGGTAAGGGTGGGATTTGTTGCGGTAAAATTTACCACAACAAGTTTCACTCGCCTATTGTATATCCTTTTCCCTTTTTAACCTTCCGTTCTTCGTTGTGGCTCCAAAATATTCTAAGAGTTCAGTTGAATCCTGTCTTCCATCAGTCAGTGTCCTGCTCTTATTATATACTGGAAAAGCAACCAAAAACAGGTGTGGATAACATGGTACATTTGTGTGGCGGGCGGTCCACAAAATGACTCTTGGTACGACAGATGGTCTGCACGCATACCAATCATGGTGACAGACAGGTGGTCTGGTCACCAAAACAAACAAAAAAAGGCCCGAGTGACACTTGGTCCTCGATTGCTGATGTAACTCAGATGAGAATGGCTGCATGCCTAACATAAATCAATTTCATTATGTAAAAGATGGAACGTTAACACGAGTCCCTAATCCCCTAGTCTGCGCGAAAGTCCAACGACGAATAGAGTAGAATCGCGAAATCAAAAACCACCTCCGACAGTTAAAACAAAAAAAAGAAATTGATAAGCTTTCTTCAATTTTTACTAAATTGTAATTTCATACGAGGGGAAAAATGAACGCGTTAAACACTTGAGTTTCATGCAACTTATCAAAGTTTATCCAAAATTATGGGGGTGTGAATAGGGTGGCTGAATGCACCCATTGAATTCCCGCTCACTGGAAGAAGTACCAGAGGTCGGCGAATCCAATGACGGTGGTAGTGCATAAAGCTGGGGTGAAACGTGCGAGTAGGAAAAGTAGTGGTGTCTCAACTGCGTTCGCTCACTCTTGCAAATATGCTAGGTGTAGCTGAATTAAAACGCGAACGAGACCCACACTTTCTGCTTGGCCGAAAGCATGTGGGAATGGAAAACAAAGAAGAGGTCATCAAGGCAAGGTGAAAGCCTGGGAGATCACTTTTTTACGAGATAGAATCTGAGCCGGAGGTTCAAAAGATTTTGCAAAGAAAAAGAAAAGAAAAAAAGGAAACTTTGAGAAGTGATAAGAAATTCAAGTGTTGTTTGAAGTAAAAAATTGTTGTTTGAAGGTGAACATTTTTTTGAGAAAGAAAAGTGAAAATTGGAGGAAGAAAACAGAGGGGATTGGAAAACAACTAGGAGAGGGAAGTTGGCAGGACATCAGGAAAAGCTAAGTATTTTATTTGGCATTTAAAGAGTAGATTTTTTTATTTGTGCGTGATAATTAATATTGAGAATTGTGTAAGAATCGTTGGACTTTCGTTTCGTAAAAGAAAAAAGGTTATTCCGAAAAAGCGGAACTCGCGACCCGTGTTTAAAAATTGTCTTTGTCCAGTCGGGACAAAAGGTTAACGGTTAAAAATACTTATACCTGTTTAAAACATCTTTTTTTTTTATTTTGTTCATAAATTGTTTTGTTCGGTTCTGCTCCAAAAGGTTTGTGATTTCCTTTTACAAAAAAAAATTACTGGCGCCCATTTTGATTCTTTTATTTTTTTTTTCATATATTTCAAGAACACCCTATATTCATCGTCTTCAATCAAATTAAATTGATAAGATTAAATCGTTTCGATTAATAAAAATTACCTTGTTCCCAATTAATCAAACCCACCCCAAAACTGAGCTATCGGGCGACAGCACTGATTTGCTGTCTGTGCAAAAAAAATCAACGAACAAACCTATTCGCGTTTGACAGTTGTTTATTATTTCAATTAATCACAAATAGGTACTACTCGTGCGCGCCGGCTACCTATTTTAATAATTTATATATAATTCGATTCCGATTTTGATTACTTTGTTTTGCTTATTGAGTTTGCGGACAATAACTCCGCCATCGTATCATACTTCCTAACATAAATATTCGGTTCGTTAGTTTTTGCAACAATTGGCGTCCAAACGTGGGGCTTGTCTTTGTCATTTTCGTGGACAGAAAAGTGTTTGAATTGCACTTCATAGTTTGTGTTTGTTAATCCCTAGGGAAGTGTTCATTTTTATAATAATTATATAAGACTTTTTACTTGGTGTTTTGTTTTTCTTTTCTATAGGTATCTACATTGTGTGAATAGTGTTCGTGTTGGAAAGGAATTCCAAGAATATCAAAAGTTGCTAGAGTGGAGTAAATAGCCTGGGCCAGAGGATTTGTTTACGTTCTGTTCACGAAGACAAAACAAGGAAATTGAGGATTCTATGGAATAAGGTTTTATTCATATTTTCATTTTTATTCTTCATTTTCATTTTATGGTAGTTATTGTACTGATTGCTATTTATTCCTTTAAATATTTTCATTTCGTTATACATATATATATTTGTTTTTTTTTTAATTAATTTGGGGCATCCATTTTGTTTTGATAGAATATAATTTTGACAGGTGTGGACAATTAATTTGCAGGGTGGTGAATTATCAATCGGAGTTGCCGTGTCAATATAGTACCTTTTTCTGGGGTGCATCTTTGAAAATATTTTAAGTACTTTTTTAAATTTTATTTTCGATTAGTTTTTTGTTTAAATTAATTTAGTTTGGAATTGGATATCAATAATCGGACCGATTCTAACTTTAATTTTTTTTCTCTTGGGACAGTACATTTCAGTGGTAAATTTAGTAACGATTTTTTTTTCTTTTAAGTTTGAAAGTCTTTTGGATTAATTAGGTTTTACTTTGGAGGAATTATTTTAGGGTTGTTTAATTGATTTTATTTAACTTTTTAGTTCTTTTTTTAAACTTAAAATGGAGAGTAGTCAGGTAAATAGATTATCGGAAGACGAGATAATCTACGAAATACAATGTCGTGGATTGACAGTAGGGACGGTAGAAGGGATGCGCAAGACGCTCAGAGCAGCGTTGAAATTAGAACGTAGGAATTCGTTTACACTTCCCTGTTATCCTTTCAAATTCGAAGAGGATTCCCAGGCTGTGGAAAAGAAGCTAGGAGAAATAGGGAACCTTTTGGAAAATCCTTCTAAAGAATATTTAAAGATTCTAACAAAGATAGAATGGGGTTTACGCAGGATTGATAGGGCCTTACCAGAAAACGAAACATAGGAGAAGAGTAGGGCAGCATTGAAAAATAGTTTGATAATGGCTATGGCAGAATTGGAAGGGGATGAAGAGACCGATAAAGATGAGGAGAAAATCAATGAAGGAAAATGTGTAAAGGATGCGATGAAGACCAATACAACGATGGGATTAGGAAATGTCATTAGTAGCGAAGGGAATAATAGTAATAATATTAATCAGGATAATCTGATTTTAGAACAGGTCATAGAGAGTAGGGACAAATTTCAAAATATTTCGAAGTGGGATGTGAAGTTCACTGGAGAGCGCTGTGGTGCCTCAGTGAACTCGTTTTTAGAAAGAGTTCAGGAAATACGTTCAGCTAGGGGGGTTTCAGAAACCCAACTTTTTAAGGCAGCAGTTGAGCTTTTTGTGGGTAAAGCTCTTATTTGGTATAGGGCTATTAGGTTGTCGGTTAATTCGTGGCCAGAATTAGTCAGGGAGTTGAAGCTGGAATTCTTGCCACCGAATTACGATGATTCACTCTTAGATGAGATTAGGCGTCGCACACAAGGCAAAGATGAATCCATCGGAGTCTATGTGGCGACAATGCAAAATCTGTTTGGTAGGTTAACGGAACCAATATCGGAAAGTAGGAAGTTGTCAATGATCCAAAGGAACTTGACACCTTTCTACCAAACTCAGCTTGGTTTGGCTAAACCAAGTTGTGTCCGACTTGGTTGCATTAGGTAGAAACCTAGAGGCGGTTAGGGCAAACGTGGAATCGTATCTTCCACCACCTAGTGTTAGGGATAATAAGAATCTGCTAGAACCGGATCTAGCGTATGTAGGTATAGAAACTCCAATGGTTTCGGTTGTTGTGGGGAATGACCAAACCAAAAATCAGGCCAGTTCTTCAAGTCAAAACTCGTTGATGAGATGTTACAATTGCAATGGATCAGGCCATTTTGCAAATAGGTGTTCCGCTCCTAGGCGTTGTTTTGGTTGTGGGCAGTTAGGGGTGAAGAGACAGAATTGTCGTCGCTGCTCGGGAAACGGGCAACGGGCTCTTGCGCCAGCAGGGCGGGAAGTCCGCAGGAAGTGAATAGGTTGCCTGCTGGGAACCAGCCGGCAAATCAAATTCATTTAGGTTTTACTTTGGAGGCAAACGGTAGTGATAGGAGACCATTTTTGAGTGTTAGAATTTATGGTACTAGATTTTTAGGTTTATTAGATTCAGGAGCTTCTAGAACCATAATAGGTAGGGATTCTTGGAAAATATTACAGAATTTAGGTCTTTCAGTAAAGACAGATAGGGTCCGCAGCGTACGTTTAGCTGACGGAAAAGGTGTTGAGGTTTTAGGGACAATTTCTCTTCCAATCGTAGTAGAAGACAAGGCAGTATTTATGGACTGTCTCGTAATACCAACTCTACCACTCACGTTGATTTTGGGTGCCGATTTTTGGGCCTTGTCGGGAATTGTCCCGGATTTAAGATCGCGTGAATGGAATTTTTCGGAACAGCAGGTTTCGATTTGTTCTATTACAGAACGTTCTGAATTGAGTGATAGGGAAATTAAATTGTTAGACGATCTTATTGAAGAATCATTTAGGAAAATGCCAGAAGGCTTAGGGTGTACAACAAAGGTTGAACACAAAATTAGGACGTCGGCGGAACCGATTAAACAACGGTATTATCCGGTTTCTCCGGCAATGCAGGGACACATAGATAGGGAATTAAACGAGATGTTAGAAGCAGGAGTTATTGAGAGATCGACAAGTGCGTGGTCATCTCCAATACTTTTAGTTAAAAAGAAAGACGGCTCCTATAGGTTCTGTGTGGACTATAGGAAGCTGAATAAAAATACAGATAGGGATGCTTATCCACTTCCATACATTAATTCAATTTTAGATAGGCTTCGAGGGGCTAGGTTCTTGTCTTCCCTAGACATTAAATCAGCATATTGGCAGATTCCTATGGAAGAGGAATCAAAGCCATATACTGCCTTCACGGTACCTGGTAGGGGTCTTTTTCAGTTTAGGAGAATGCCTTTCGGTCTTCACAATTCGCCTGCGACTTGGCAGAGGTTTATCGACACAGTTTTGGGTGCCAACCTCGAACCATACGTTTTCGTCTATTTAGACGACATCATCATCATTGCAGATAATTTCGAAAAACATCTTGAAATTCTGAATGAGGTGATGAAAAGGTTAAGTGAAGCCGGATTAAAGGTCAGTAGGGAAAAATGCAATTTTTGCATGCCATCTTTAAAATTTTTAGGGTATATAGTGGATCGAAATGGTTTACACGTAGATCCAGAGAAAGTGGAAAGCATGGTTAGGATTCCAGCACCGAGGAATGTTAAAGAGGTTAGGAGTTTTATAGGGACAGTTTCATGGTACCGTCGTTTTGTACCAAATTTTGCCGAATTACTCCGGCCTTTATCAGACTTATTAAAGAAAAATAAAAAGTTTATTTGGAGTCAGGAATGTGAGGATAGTTTCAGGAAGGCAAAAGAGTGTCTGGTGACAGCACCTATACTCACTTGCCCAGATTTTAAACGACCTTTTGTCGTTCAAATAGACGCGTCAGATTTCGGTATCGGTGCAGTGCTTTCACAGAACTTCGATGAGGGAGAAAAGGTTGTCTGTTACCTTAGTAGGTCTTTAAATAGGAACGAGAAAAACTATAGTACAACGGAGAAAGAATCCTTGGCTGTACTTTGGGTTGTTGAGAAGTTGCGACCGTACATTGAAGGAGTTCGATTTACGGTTGTGACAGATCATTACTCCTTGGTATGATTAAGCAATCTTAAAGATCCGCAGGGTAGGTTGGCCCGATGGGCAATTAGGCTTCAACAATTCGACTTTGAAATCATTCACCGTAAGGGCAAGGAGCATGTAGTTCCAGATATGCTCTCTCGAGGAGTGCCACAGTTGGGTGGTATCTCAGATGAGGATTCAGACCCTTGGGTAAAGAAAATGATTTTAGCAGTAAATACAAATCCCCTTAGATACCCAGCCTGGCGAGTTGAACAAGGTCAGTTGTTCAAACTCGTGAAGGCAAATTATGTAGTAGTACACGAAACCAATCAAGAATGGAAGAGAGTGATAGGGAAAAATGATAGGTTAGCTATTTTACAGGAAAACCATGATAGTCCATCAGCAGGACACATGGGCGTTAGGAAAACGTTTGCCAGAATTGGGGCGAAGTTTTATTGGCCAAAAATGAGGGCCGATATAACTAAATATGTTAGGAGCTGCAAAGTTTGCCAACAAGTAAAGCCGGTGAATGAGAAACCAGCTGGATTAATGACGGAGAGGATAGGTATTACTGCACCGTGGGAAATGATTTGTGTTGATTTGGTAGGTCCGCTTCCAAAATCGAGTAGGGGTTTTATCTATATTCTGACGGTGGTAGATTACTTCACTAAAATTCCACTTTTGTTCGCTTTGAGGTCGGCCACTGCAAAGGCCATAGTTAGGGAATTGGAAGACAACGTATTTCTTTTATTTGGCATCCCTTAGGTGATCGTGAGTGACAACGGTCCTCAGTTCCGATCAAAGGAACTGAAAACGCTTTGCCAGGCGTACGCGTCACAATTGAAATTTACAGCCCATTACCACCCGCAGGCGAATCCTGCGGAGAGGATCAACCAGATCCTAAAAACGACGTTAAGGGCATACGTCGCAGAAAACCACAGAGTGTGGGACTTACAGCTTAGCAAGGTGGCGTGTGCTATTCGCACGTCACAACATGAGGTTTTAGGTGTTTCACCGTATTACGCGAATTTTGGGAGGGATATGGTGACTTCAGGTCGAGAAGTACCATTAGTCGGAGATAGTTCGGAGAATGTCCAGGATCTGGGTGAGATCGCTGAACGTTTCAAAGAACTTAGGTTAGATATTGGGAAAAAACTCGAAGCAGCATCTAAGAGAGCTGCTCAAGCCTACAATCTTCGACGGCGTGATGTTCAGTATCACCCCGGCGACCTTGTATGGCGTAGAAACTTTACGTTGTCGGATGCCGCGAATTACTATGCTGCCAAATTAGCACCGAAGTTTGTCGGTCCGTTTGAAATTAAAAAGCGTGTGTCACCTTGGACATACGTGTTAAAAGATATTAATGGTAAAGAACGCGGAACATGGCACGTTAAAGATTTGAAACCGTATACCGATGCATCCGAAGAAAGTAGTTTAAAGTAGTTTCTTTTTTTTTTGTTTTCATTTTTGAATTAGATCTAATATAACGTTTTTGCCTTTTGATTTTTTTTTGATGGAAAATCCTTAATCTTGTTTTCTATTACCTTGGCATCTTTTAGAAAATGTGTTACAGAATTGTAAGCACATTTCCTAGGAGGTAAGGGTGGGATTTGTTGCGGTAAAATTTACCACAACAAGTTTCACTCGCCTATTGTATATCCTTTTCCCTTTTTAACCTTCCGTTCTTCGTTGTGGCTCCAAAATATTCTAAGAGTTCAGTTGAATCCTGTCTTCCATCAGTCAGTGTCCTGCTCTTATTATATACTGGAAAAGTAACCAAAAACAGGTGTGGATAACATGGTACATTTGTGTGGCGGGCGGTCCACAAAATGACTCTTGGTACGACAGATGGTCTGCACGCATACCAATCATGGTGACAGACAGGTGGTCTGGTCACCAAAACAAACAAAAAAAGGCCCGAGTGACACTTGGTCCTCGATTGCTGATGTAACTCAGATGAGAATGGCTGCATGCCTAACATAAATCAATTTCATTATGTAAAAGATGGAACGTTAACACGAGTCCCTAATCCCCTAGTCTGCGCGAAAGTCCAACGACGAATAGAGTAGAATCGCGAAATCAAAAACCACCTCCGACAGTTAAAACAAAAAAAAGAAATTGATAAGCTTTCTTCAATTTTTACTAAATTGTAATTTCATACGAGGGGAAAAATGAACGCGTTAAACACTTGAGTTTCATGCAACTTATCAAAGTTTATCCAAAATTATGGGGGTGTGAATAGGGTGGCTGAATGCACCCATTGAATTCCCGCTCACTGGAAGAAGTACCAGAGGTCGGCGAATCCAATGACGGTGGTAGTGCATAAAGCTGGGGTGAAACGTGCGAGTAGGAAAAGTAGTGGTGTCTCAACTGCGTTCGCTCACTCTTGCAAATATGCTAGGTGTAGCTGAATTAAAACGCGAACGAGACCCACACTTTCTGCTTGGCCGAAAGCATGTGGGAATGGAAAACAAAGAAGAGGTCATCAAGGCAAGGTGAAAGCCTGGGAGATCACTTTTTTACGAGATAGAATCTGAGCCGGAGGTTCAAAAGATTTTGCAAAGAAAAAGAAAAGAAAAAAAGGAAACTTTGAGAAGTGATAAGAAATTCAAGTGTTGTTTGAAGTAAAAAATTGTTGTTTGAAGGTGAACATTTTTTTGAGAAAGAAAAGTGAAAATTGGAGGAAGAAAACAGAGGGGATTGGAAAACAACTAGGAGAGGGAAGTTGGCAGGACATCAGGAAAAGCTAAGTATTTTATTTGGCATTTAAAGAGTAGATTTTTTTATTTGTGCGTGATAATTAATATTGAGAATTGTGTAAGAATCGTTGGACTTTCGTTTCGTAAAAGAAAAAAGGTTATTCCGAAAAAGCGGAACTCGCGACCCGTGTTTAAAAATTGTCTTTGTCCAGTCGGGACAAAAGGTTAACGGTTAAAAATACTTATACCTGTTTAAAACATCTTTTTTTTTTATTTTGTTCATAAATTGTTTTGTTCGGTTCTGCTCCAAAAGGTTTGTGATTTCCTTTTACAAAAAAAATTACTGGCGCCCATTTTGATTCTTTTATTTTTTTTTTTTCATATATTTCAAGAACACCCTATATTCATCGTCTTCAATCAAATTAAATTGATAAGATTAAATCGTTTCGATTAATAAAAATTACCTTGTTCCCAATTAATCAAACCCACCCCAAAACTGAGCTATCGGGCGACAGCACTGATTTTGCTGTCTGTGCAAAAAAAATCAACGAACAAACCTATTCGCGTTTGACAGTTGTTTATTATTTCAATTAATCACAAATAGGTACTACTCGTGCGCGCCGGCTACCTATTTTAATAATTTATATATAATTCGATTCCGATTTTGATTACTTTGTTTTGCTTATTGAGTTTGCGGACAATAACTCCGCCATCGTATCATACTTCCTAACATAAATATTCGGTTCGTTAATTTTTGCAACAATTGGCGTCCAAACGTGGGGCTTGTCTTTGTCATTTTCGTGGACAGAAAAGTGTTTGAATTGCACTTCATAGTTTGTGTTTGTTAATCCCTAGGGAAGTGTTCATTTTTATAATAATTATATAAGACTTTTTACTTGGTGTTTTGTTTTTCTTTTCTATAGGTATCTACATTGTGTGAATAGTGTTCGTGTTGGAAAGGAATTCCATGAATATCAAAAGTTGCTAGAGTGGAGTAAATAGCCTGGGCCAGAGGGTTTTTTTACGTTCTGTTCACGAAGACAAAACAAGGAAATTGAGGATTCTATGGAATAAGGTTTTATTCATATTTTCATTTTTATTTTTCATTTTCATTTTATGGTAGTTATTGTACTGATTGCTATTTATTCCTTTAAATATTTTCATTTCGTTATACATATATATATTTGTTTTTTTAATTAATTTGGGGCATCCATTTTGTTTTGATAGAATATAATTTTGACAGGTGTGGACAATTAATTTGCAGGGTGGTGAATTATCGATCGGAGTTGCCGTGTCAATATAGTACCTTTTTCTGGGGTGCATCTTTGAAAATATTTTAAGTACTTTTTTAAATTTTATTTTCGATTAGTTTTTTGTTTAAATTAATTTAGTTTGGAATTGGATATCAATAATCGGACCGATTCTAACTTTAATTTTTTTTCTCTTGGGACAGTACATTTCAGTGGTAAATTTAGTAACGATTTTTTTTTCTTTTAAGTTTGAAAGTCTTTTGGATTAATTAGGTTTTACTTTGGAGGAATTATTTTAGGGTTGTTTAATTGATTTTATTTAACTTTTTAGTTCTTTTTTTTAAACTTAAAATGGAGAGTAGTCAGGTAAATAGATTATCGGAAGACGAGATAATCTACGAAATACAATGTCGTGGATTGACAGTAGGGACGGTAGAAGGGATACGCAAGACGCTCAGAGCAGCGTTGAAATTAGAACGTAGGAATTCGTTTACACTTCCCTGTTATCCTTTCAAATTCGAAGAGGATTCCCAGGCTGTGGAAAAGAAGCTAGGAGAAATAGGGAAACTTTTGGAAAATCCTTCTAAAGAATATTTAAAGATTCTAACAAAGATAGAATGGGGTTTACGCAGGATTGATAGGGCCTTACCAGAAAACGAAACATAGGAGAAGAGTAGGGCAGCATTGAAAAATAGTTTGATAATGGCTATGGCAGAATTGGAAGGGGATGAAGAGACCGATAAAGATGAGGAGAAAATCAATGAAGGAAAATGTGTAAAGGATGCGATGAAGACCAATACAACGATGGGATTAGGAAATGTCATTAGTAGCGAAGGGAATAATAGTAATAATATTAATCAGGATAATCTGATTTTAGAACAGGTCATAGAGAGTAGGGACAAATTTCAAAATATTTCGAAGTGGGATGTGAAGTTCACTGGAGAGCGCTGTGGTGCCTCAGTGAACTCGTTTTTAGAAAGAGTTCAGGAAATACGTTCAGCTAGGGGGGTTTCAGAAACCCAACTTTTTAAGGCAGCAGTTGAGCTTTTTGTGGGTAAAGCTCTTATTTGGTATAGGGCTATTAGGTTGTCGGTTAATTCGTGGCCAGAATTAGTCAGGGAGTTGAAGCTGGAATTCTTGCCACCGAATTACGATGATTCACTCTTAGATGAGATTAGGCGTCGCACACAAGGCAAAGATGAATCCATCGGAGTCTATGTGGCGACAATGCAAAATATGTTTGGTAGGTTAACGGAACCAATATCGGAAAGTAGGAAGTTGTCAATGATCCAAAGGAACTTGACACCTTTCTACCAAACTCAGCTTGGTTTGGCTAAACCAAGTTGTGTCCGACTTGGTTGCATTAGGTAGAAACCTAGAGGCGGTTAGGGCAAACGTGGAATCGTATCTTCCACCACCTAGTGTTAGGGATAATAAGAATCTGCTAGAACCGGATCTAGCGTATGTATGTATAGAAACTCCAATGGTTTCGGTTGTTGTGGGGAATGACCAAACCAAAAATCAGGCCAGTTCTTCAAGTCAAAACTCGTTGATGAGATGTTACAATTGCAATGGATCAGGCCATTTTGCAAATAGGTGTTCCGCTCCTAGGCGTTGTTTTGGTTGTGGGCAGTTAGGGGTGAAGAGACAGAATTGTCGTCGCTGCTCGGGAAACGGGCAACGGGCTCTTGCGCCAGCAGGGCGGGAAGTCCGCAGGAAGTGAATAGGTTGCCTGCTGGGAACCAGCCGGCAGATCAAATTCATTTAGGTTTTACTTTGGAGGCAAACGGTAGTGATAGGAGACCATTTTTGAGTGTTAGAATTTATGGTACTAGATTTTTAGGTTTATTAGATTCAGGAGCTTCTAGAACCATAATAGGTAGGGATTCTTGGAAAATATTACAGAATTTAGGTCTTTCAGTAAAGACAGATAGGGTCCGCAGCGTACGTTTAGCTGACGGAAAAGGTGTTGAGGTTTTAGGGACAATTTCTCTTCCAATCGTAGTAGAAGACAAGGCAGTATTTATGGACTGTCTCGTAATACCAACTCTACCACTCACGTTGATTTTGGGTGCCGATTTTTGGGCCTTGTCGGGAATTGTCCCGGATTTAAGATCGCGTGAATGGAATTTTTCGGAACAGCAGGTTTCGATTTGTTCTATTACAGAACGTTCTGAATTGAGTGATAGGGAAATTAAATTGTTAGACGATCTTATTGAAGAATCATTTAGGAAAATGCCAGAAGGCTTAGGGTGTACAACAAAGGTTGAACACAAAATTAGGACGTCGGCGGAACCGATTAAACAACGGTATTATCCGGTTTCTCCGGCAATGCAGGGACACATAGATAGGGAATTAAACGAGATGTTAGAAGCAGGAGTTATTGAGAGATCGACAAGTGCGTGGTCATCTCCAATACTTTTAGTTAAAAAGAAAGACGGCTCCTATAGGTTCTGTGTGGACTATAGGAAGCTGAATAAAAATACAGATAGGGATGCTTATCCACTTCCATACATTAATTCAATTTTAGATAGGCTTCGAGGGGCTAGGTTCTTGTCTTCGCTAGACATTAAATCAGCATATTGGCAGATTCCTATGGAAGAGGAATCAAAGCCATATACTGCCTTCACGGTACCTGGTAGGGGTCTTTTTCAGTTTAGGAGAATGCCTTTCGGTCTTCACAATTCGCCTGCGACTTGGCAGAGGTTTATCGACACAGTTTTGGGTGCCGACCTCGAACCATACGTTTTCGTCTATTTAGACGACATCATCATCATTGCAGATAATTTCGAAAAACATCTTGAAATTCTGAATGAGGTGATGAAAAGGTTAAGTGAAGCCGGATTAAAGGTCAGTAGGGAAAAATGCAATTTTTGCATGCCATCTTTAAAATTTTTAGGGTATATAGTGGATCGAAATGGTTTACACGTAGATCCAGAGAAAGTGGAAAGCATGGTTAGGATTCCAGCACCGAGGAATGTTAAAGAGGTTAGGAGTTTTATAGGGACAGTTTCATGGTACCGTCGTTTTGTACCAAATTTTGCCGAATTACTCCGGCCTTTATCAGACTTATTAAAGAAAAATAAAAAGTTTATTTGGAGTCAGGAATGTGAGGATAGTTTCAGGAAGGCAAAAGAGTGTCTGGTGACAGCACCTATACTCACTTGCCCAGATTTTAAACGACCTTTTGTCGTTCAAATAGACGCGTCAGATTTCGGTATCGGTGCAGTGCTTTCACAGAACTTCGATGAGGGAGAAAAGGTTGTCTGTTACCTTAGTAGGTCTTTAAATAGGAACGAGAAAAACTATAGTACAACGGAGAAAGAATCCTTGGCTGTACTTTGGGCTGTTGAGAAGTTGCGACCGTACATTGAAGGAGTTCGATTTACGGTTGTGACAGATCATTACTCCTTGGTATGGTTAAGCAATCTTAAAGATCCGCAGGGTAGGTTGGCCCGATGGGCAATTAGGCTTCAACAATTCGACTTTGAAATCATTCACCGTAAGGGCAAGGAGCATGTAGTTCCAGATATGCTCTCTCGAGGAGTGCCACAGTTGGGTGGTATCTCAGATGAGGATTCAGACCCTTGGGTAAAGAAAATGATTTTAGCAGTAAATACAAATCCCCTTAGATACCCAGCCTGGCGAGTTGAACAAGGTCAGTTGTTCAAACTCGTGAAGGCAAATTATGTAGTAGTACACGAAACCAATCAAGAATGGAAGAGAGTGATAGGGAAAAATGATAGGTTAGCTATTTTACAGGAAAACCATGATAGTCCATCAGCAGGACACATGGGCGTTAGGAAAACTTTTTCCAGAATTGGGGCGAAGTTTTATTGGCCAAAAATGAGGGCCGATATAACTAAATATGTTAGGAGTTGCAAAGTTTGCCAACAAGTAAAGCCAGTGAATGAGAAACCAGCTGGATTAATGACGGAGAGGATAGGTATTACTGCACCGTGGGAAATGATTTGTATTGATTTGGTAGGTCCGCTTCCAAAATCGAGTAGGGGTTTTATCTATATTCTGACGGTGGTAGATTACTTCACTAAATTTCCACTTTTGTTCGCTTTGAGGTCGGCCACTGCAAAGGCCATAGTTAGGGAATTGGAAGACAACGTATTTCTTTTATTTGGCATCCCTTAGGTGATCGTGAGTGACAACGGTCCTCAGTTCCGATCAAAGGAACTGAAAACGCTTTGCCAGGCGTACGCGTCACAATTGAAATTTACAGCCCATTACCACCCGCAGGCGAATCCTGCGGAGAGGATCAACCAGATCCTAAAAACGACGTTAAGGGCATACGTCGCAGAAAACCACAGAGTGTGGGACTTACAGCTTAGCAAGGTGGCGTGTGCTATTCGCACGTCACAACATGAGGTTTTAGGTGTTTCACCGTATTGCGCGAATTTTGGGAGGGATATGGTGACTTCAGGTCGAGAAGTACCATTAGTCGGAGATAGTTCGGAGAATGTCCAGGATCTGGGTGAGATCGCTGAACGTTTCAAAGAACTTAGGTTAGATATTGGGAAAAAACTCGAAGCAGCATCTAAGAGAGCTGCTCAAGCCTACAATCTTCGACGGCGTGATGTTCAGTATCACCCCGGCGACCTTGTATGGCGTAGAAACTTTACGTTGTCGGATGCCGCGAATTACTATGCTGCCAAATTAGCACCGAAGTTTGTCGGTCCGTTTGAAATTAAAAAGCGTGTGTCACCTTGGACATACGTGTTAAAAGATATTAATGGTAAAGAACGCGGAACATGGCACGTTAAAGATTTGAAACCGTATACCGATGCATCCGAAGAAAGTAGTTTAAAGTAGTTTCTTTTTTTTTGTTTTCATTTTTGAATTAGATCTAATATAACGTTTTTACCTTTTGATTTTTTTTTGATGGAAAATCCTTAATCTTGTTTTCTATTACCTTGGCATCTTTTAGAAAATGTGTTACAGAATTGTAAGCACATTTCCTAGGAGGTAAGGGTGGGATTTGTTGCGGTAAAATTTACCACAACAAGTTTCACTCGCCTATTGTATATCCTTTTCCCTTTTTAACCTTCCGTTCTTCGTTGTGGCTCCAAAATATTCTAAGAGTTCAGTTGAATCCTGTCTTCCATCAGTCAGTGTCCTGCTCTTATTATATACTGGAAAAGCAACCAAAAACAGGTGTGGATAACATGGTATATTTGTGTGGCGGGCGGTCCACAAAATGACTCTTGGTACGACAGATGGTCTGCACGCATACCAATCATGGTGACAGACAGGTGGTCTGGTCACCAAAACAAACAAAAAAAGGCACGAGTGACACTTGGTCCTCGATTGCTGATGTAACTCAGATGAGAATGGCTGCATGCCTAACATAAATCAATTTCATTATGTAAAAGATGGAACGTTAACACGAGTCCCTAATCCCCTAGTCTGCGCGAAAGTCCAACGACGAATAGAGTAGAATCGCGAAATCAAAAACCACCTCCGACAGTTAAAACAAAAAAAAGAAATTGATAAGCTTTCTTCAATTTTTACTAAATTGTAATTTCATACGAGGGGAAAAATGAACGCGTTAAACACTTGAGTTTCATGCAACTTATCAAAGTTTATCCAAAATTATGGGGGTGTGAATAGGGTGGCTGAATGCACCCATTGAATTCCCGCTCACTGGAAGAAGTACCAGAGGTCTGCGAATCCAATGACGGTGGTAGTGCATAAAGCTGGGGTGAAACGTGCGAGTAGGAAAAGTAGTGGTGTCTCAACTGCGTTCGCTCACTCTGGCAAATATGCTAGGTGTAGCTGAATTAAAACGCGAACGAGACCCACACTTTCTGCTTGGCCGAAAGCATGTGGGAATGGAAAACAAAGAAGAGGTCATCAAGGCAAGGTGAAAGCCTGGGAGATCACTTTTTTACGAGATAGAATCTGAGCCGGAGGTTCAAAAGATTTTGCAAAGAAAAAGAAAAGAAAAAAAAGGAAACTTTGAGAAGTGATAAGAAATTCAAGTGTTGTTTGAAGTAAAAAATTGTTGTTTGAAGGTGAACATTTTTTTGAGAAAGAAAAGTGAAAATTGGAGGAAGAAAACAGAGGGGATTGGAAAACAACTAGGAGAGGGAAGTTGGCAGGACATCAGGAAAAGCTAAGTATTTTATTTGGCATTTAAAGAGTAGATTTTTTTATTTGTGCGTGATAATTAATATTGAGAATTGTGTAAGAATCGTTGGACTTTCGTTTCGTAAAAGAAAAAAGGTTATTCCGAAAAAGTGGAACTCGCGACCCGTGTTTAAAAATTGTCTTTGTCCAGTCGGGACAAAAGGTTAACTGTTTAAAACATCTTTTTTTTTATTTTGTTCATAAATTGTTTTGTTCGGTTCTGCTCCAAAAGGTTTGTGATTTCCTTTTACAAAAAAAATTACTGGCGCCCATTTTGATTCTTTTATTTTTTTTCATATATTTCAAGAACACCCTATATGCATCGTCTTCAATCAAATTAAATTGATAAGATTAAATCGTTTCGATTAATAAAAATTACCTTGTTCCCAATTAATGAAACCCACCCCAAAACTGAGCTATCGGGCGACAGCACTGATTTTGCTGTCTGTGCAAAAAGAATTAACGAACAAACCTATTCGCGTTTGACAGTTGTTTTTTATTTCAATTAATCACAAATAGGTACTACTCGTGCGCGCCGGCTACCTATTTTAATAATTTATATATAATTCGATTCCGATTTTGATTACTTTGTTTTGCTTATTGAGTTTGAGGGCAATAACTCCGCCATCGTATCATACTTCCTAACATAAATATTCGGTTCGTTAATTTTTGCAACAATCTCTTATTTTTCTGGAGTAGTATGGATAGCACATTAGTTTTCAATTGATTTGTGATAAAATGCATTGATATGTTGGACTGGACGAAGATTTTCTAGAGGCATTTTTGGCCGTTTTTAGGGTAGATTCAAGCTTGATATGAAGATAATCGTACTTTAGGAGGAGGAGCTTTGTACTTGAATGACAACAAAATTGTCTCAAAAGCTTTCATCTAAACAAAACTAGAGTTTCGTTTCGAGTTCGACTGAAGCTATGTTTTTTTTTCGACGCAGGTGGTGCTAAGGCTGAATACTTTTGGGCCTATAAAATGGTTTTGCTATTTTTTAAAATATCGAAACTGTAATAAAGAACACGAGTCAAGCTTGTGAATTTCACCATTTATCGAAATATTCACATCTAATAACTGTTGGTGTAGACGACTCAAAATGGAAAGGATTGATGAACATGATTTTGTTTTTTTTTGTTATTGTTGGTGTCTAGATCTAGGTAAGACGTGTTACCATGTTTTGAAATGTGACTGCTGTAGCCTATATGTAAAGTGTTGGAAAAAGATAATAGAAACAAGTGTCTTCATCATTTTCGATACACAATATTTTTGCGGGATATCTTGAGAGATTTGCGATTTGTTTTGGAAGGTACTTTTCAAAGACCGACTGGGAAAGACTCTGATTTTGCTATGTGTGGAAAGTTTTGGCACGTGTCTTTAAAGTTTTAGAAAGTTTCATGAATTTGAATAGCCTCTAAAAGCCCTATATGTACATATGTTTCGAGTACGTCAAAAAGCTATAATAAAATTAGTTTTGATATTTAAGGGAACATTAATAAAAAATGTACGTTTTCGATCATTGAAGGATACAATATAATTAAATAGCATAAAAGCTGATATTTCATTCTATGTTTCAAAGCTTTGTTTCAAAGCTTTTTTTAATAACTTACAGGCTTTGAAGGGGTTATTAAAACCCTTTATGTTTTGTCAAAACACTGTGCGAGCGTCAGGAAAATAGGGAAGGATTTAAGAGGAGACACCGGTGCACATTGGTCTTCTAAATGACGGGAACCAAAAATCATTGAATAATGAAAATCTCATCATTTTCGTATGTACTATTATAGAATTTTCTTATAGGTAAAGACAGGAAAAATAGAAGCTGAATTCCTAAATACAGAATGCCTATTGAATCACCAAAATGCCGTATCCCTTAGCTTTAAATTGCAAGATGTTTTAGCAAAGTAGATATCTTTGCTTTTAGGTACAGTTAAAATTATTTTGGTATTTTACTTAGTTTTCGTAATTTCTTATTAGTTATGAAAGACTCATAAGTCTTCATTTGACTCTACCTGAAGTAGAGTGTATGTTTTTAAATAGTTCGTTTAATTTTTGATTCTGATTACGAATCCGAACTCCAATTTCAGCTAGGTACATGTGGTCAATAGAGCTGAAAATGATAGATCGAATAGGACATTTTTAGAATATGCCACATGTTCAGATATTACCTGTGGCTGGTGTAAGTCGCTTGAAATTGATAATTACCCGCCATGGATGAAAGTGATCGTTTACCAACACGTCAGAACAGAACAATGGTGAGAAGACCACGACGACTACAAATTAAAAGGTCAAAGAACACAAACCGTTTGGGTGAATGCCTGATCATCGTAAGTTTTATTTAAAAAAAATATATGTTAAGCTTCAAAATTATAACATAATTATGTATACACATAATATTGAATTAAAACCTATATCTATGTTTTTAAAAACTCGTACGTTATTCATCATGAGTGGAGATTGTATTTCCTTGCAAGCTGTGATGTGTAGATTCTATGATTTTAAAATCTTCCTTTAGAATGTGCGGCGCTTCCTTTAAAAGATCATCGTATGATTAATTCAACCAGCAGCGATAGTATTTTCTATAAGATAAAAAAATCATTTTAAGTTTGAGAGAAAAAAAAACAAAATGCTTCTTACCCAGATCCAAGTGAAAGTTGAGTTGCAAATTAGAATGCATTGCTCCATTAGTGTATTGAAGAAAGAACTGCAGCATCAAGTGTTTTGACATGCTCATGGATAAATAGAATGTAATACTTCTTTTTGAATTGGTAAGCAAATCTTATAAGAAATTAAAATATTTGCAGCTCGTTAAATATACCACCGTATGATTAAATTGTTTTTTTTTTTTTTTAAATATATGTATGTATGTATATTGTTAAGGAGCCGCAACAACAAATAGATACATACAATAAATACTCACGAATAAATTGTATTGTATTTGAAGAACATTTAAACCTAAAAATAAAAGAGATCATGATTAAATTTCAAAGCATTTTCCTTGAATTAAAATTATTGAATTAAAACTTCATATTTGTATTAAATATTTGGAAAATAATAAAAAAAGGATAAGCTGTATAAAGCATGTTGTTTTATTACTTATTCTTCTTATGTTTTGGTTCATCACGTTCGTTTGTATTCTTTCGCGATTTCATGTGGTCAACAGACTCATGAGTCTTCATTTGACTATACCTACAGTTTGGAAAAACTTGATTGTAATCCTTTTATGGTTTTAAATAGTTCGTTTAAGAGTTCATTTTTAATGCTGATTAAGAATCGGAACTTTGATTTTAGCTACATATGCTGAATCTGATAAACACGATTATTCAAATTTATTTTTGTATTTTTTCAATTTACTACAAGCACTTGATGTTTTAACCTAAGACTACAAATTCGTAATAAACAGTACGAAATAGTACGAAGAAGGATATTTTGGAAAATCATCACAATTTTTTTTTTGAAATAAGCTTGCCTCGAAAAGTCTTATGTATTATTATGTCAGTAATTATAAGGTTGAGTGCCCAATAGAATTTAAAAACATATTTTTATTAATTTTATTTTATTTTAAAAACAAATAATCAGATAATATAGAATTCGTTATTCGTGTGAAAATACCTAAATCCGAATGTAAGAATCTTAACATCAGCAAACGACAACGGCCATCTTGGATACCCTTAACTTGTTCTGATTTCTTTCTCAATAGTATATCTCCGTATAATGTAGCTAATTTAAAATAAAATTTATTAAATTAATTGCATTTAAAAAGCAGAAAAATAACCTCACCTATTTCGTCAACATTGTAAAATTTATTTCCAATTCCTTCTCTGAGAAAGAGACATAAATGGATGAACATATTACGCCTTGGTGGACTTAAGCTTGTTATGAGATTCAGAACTTCTTCTATTGTTGTTGTTTTTAACAATTGTTCAGCGCAGGGCTTTAATAGTGGTTCCTTTGGAAATTCTAATAGCATAAGTAATGCTTCAGCAGCAGTATGAGGATTTCCAGCTATAAAATATTTTATAAATTTTAAAAAATAAATAAATCATCTGTGAAATTGTACATAAAAGTTTTTCATTACTGATGTTAAATTTCAGTGAACATTTAAAAAAAAAATGTAGCTTTTGAATTAAGGGCTTTTAAGAATGATCAGATTATGCCTTTTCACAAGGGCTGTTATTGCATCTCTTGAGAGATTATAGAAAGAATAATAGTTATGAAAAAAGTAGAGTGTGAATGAAGGAAAAGTTCTTGTCTTTCCTATTGGAACTTTTTCTCATGACATAATATATTCAAATACACTAATTTAGCTTTATAAAGCAAACAAAACAACATATTTTAGAGTATGTAATAAAATGGAAACTTACGAAAGTCTTCATTTGACCAAATGTCCAGCCAATCTCGAATCTGATTGATTTTTTTACTATTTGCATAATTTCGATTAAGTGAGAAAAGTCACTCAGTTTTCGTTCCCGATTTATAAAGGTAATCGATAAGAAGAAAGAATTCCCTCGGCATACTTACTCGAAACTTGTCTTTGATATTTGCCTTAAAATATAAACCAAAAATATATATTTAAAAACTATGATTGAATATCTTAAAAATGCGAACGAAAAAAAAAATCCTCACCAATTCATTTAATTCCTCAATAACATACTCGCAAACTGGACGTTCTGTTTGGCATAATGTCTCCACCAAAAAACCAAAACAACTTGGCCTATAAAGTCCTAGAATCGATATAAACGATTGCGGTCCATCTTTAACTTGAAGCACCAATATATCGAAAACGGATTTTTTCTTTGAGGAATTTATTTTCTGAACAAAATCAGCTATTGTTTCAGAATTTGCTTGAAATTTGACTCGAATACTCATACTAGAACCTTGAACAAAAGAAATCAAAATAATTTTGAAGACACAAAAAATATAATACGGCCTTATTACGAATAGCGAATAGAAGGGGAGAGTACGATAACTTTGGCGACAAAGTTTAATAACGGATTTGTATAGAACAGCTAAAAACAAGCATTTTTTACTATGGGAGGGGGGGTCTATCTCCCCCCGTTTAGGCGGTAGGGGCAATTTAAAAAAATATGTACATTAAATGGAAAAAAAATAATTAAAAAATAACGGTAATACTTACAATTAAGTATTATGCCTTTTTTTAAAGCCAACATTTTTGTCTATTAGCTTGTTTTTAAATCAAGTCAAAACTATGCATAGTTTTTGAAAAAAATTGTTTTAAACTAAAAATGTATGCAAAAAAAAATTGAAAAAAAGGTTTAAAGTGTAGTTTTTCAAAACTTTCAAATTATCTACTGTTTTTTTTTTAGAATTCATTGCTCTTATTTGTTTTTGATCAAAAACTGAAAACTAAATGCCTTTATGTCTTCTAGTTCTTGAGAAAATTGAAAATTACCAACAAAAATATTTTAATTAAATTAGGGTTGGGTTCGAAATCCTGTATGGCTCATAATACTGTATTTAAAATACTGTATCTCAAAATACTGTATCTCAAAATACTGTATTTCAAAATATTGTATGTACAAAATACTGTATGTCAGCCAGCCACATACTTAAAATCAATAATAACTGTTTTCATAAAGTGGGAACTTATTGTCACGTCTAGACTTATCCTTATTAAAATACATTCGTCTCTTTCTAATGAAAGAGTACTAACGTTTAAGTATAATATTATGTCATTCATTTTAATTCTAACCTATAAGCCTTTCAGTAAAGTTGAATTTGCGCCTTTTTTATATAAAAATTTATTGGAATTGTATAATTGTTGCGCATTCGCATAAGGTAAAATACCAATTTAAATAAAATCTAATTCAAAACTTAATTTAAAAGATATTTATATTTTGGTTAATGTGCGGTGAAGCAACATTATTTTATTTAAATTGGAAAAACTGAAGAACTTCACTAAGATAAGTCAGACGGAACATAGTTGCACTAAGAAGTCTTGTCGTTTGCCAGACTAGGCAGAGATGGTTTCATGTGAGAATTGTAAGCGATGGTGGCATTATGCTTGTGCCAAGTTTAACCAGGACTTATTCTCGACTGCCGGTCCATGGTATTGCAAGAAAAGTGATTGCGTTTTTAGGAAAGACGAACCAGAAGAAGTTCTTAGTGAAGAGGTTAATAAAGAAAGTAATGTACAAAAGGACAAAGAACCAGAGGAAGTTGCTACAGTAGATTTGCTGTTGGAAGCTGCTGCAGTGGTTCAACCAGCCGCTGCTCAAAAGGATGCAGAACTTCTTTCTTTAAAGAACGAATTAGAAGAAATGAAGAGGAAGCTGGCAATTTCTTCACTTCCAAGCAAACCACTAGACCCTCCAGCATCATCAGTCACCAAGCCACTTTCAGATGAAAGGTTAGAGATGATTAAACGAATTCAAGCCAATCATCAGTCGCTGTTAAAAAATGCTACTCAACCACGTCAATCTACACCAATTCGTAACACTGCCACTCATACTCATCAAGATTGCTTTCAAGATTCTTCAATCCATCATTCCGATATGGCGAGTTTGCTCACTATTCTAAATAGAAGCAACGTGCAGGAGTTGCCAACATTTTCTGGAAGTAATAAGCGGGAATGGCCTTATTTCGAGGAAGTTTTCAGATCGAAGACCATTGAAGGGAAGTACAATGCAAAAGAAAATGTTGCTCGGCTTCGTAAAGCCCTTAAAGGGGAAGCATATCAGCTGGTCAGTGATCGTCTGAAATATTCAACCGATGATGAGGCAATTATGGATTCTTTGCGTGTTATATTCGGACGTTCTGATGTCTTGGTTCATGGGTTGACGGCAGATCTTCTCAAGCTTCCGGCTTTGAAGTCGAAAAGCGATCCAAATTTACATTTATGGGCTGTTAAAGTGAACGGATTTGTTGCTGATTTGAAGTCGATGAACAGAATTGATGACCTGACAAATGGGTATGTGTTGACTGACCTGTCTTGCAAATTAGGTGCTGGGCTTTATCAGGATTGGCGAAAAAGATCCATAGAGGATCTTGCAAATTTCCTTATGCAGAAAGTTATTGATTTGCCACCGGAGTTAGTGAAGCCTTTGGAAACCTCTGCTTCAAAAAGTGTTGACTCATCAGCCATTACCAACATCTGCAGTTTCAAAGGTTCTTTGCGCTAAATGTGAAGGCAATGAACATACTCTTATTGATTGTGAAGAATTTAAGTTGTTGTCGCCAGAGTCAAAATTATCATTTGCAAGAGAGCAAAAAATATGTTTTCGTTGTTTGGACCCAGCCCAACATGATTGGAAGTCGTGTTCTAAGAAGAAGACCTGTGCTATATCCGGATGCTCCGGTCGTCATCATCCTCTTCTACATCAGTCGCCCGTTCAGCAGACTAAAGAGTTAAATGTGTCGGCCGTTCCATATATTCCTAATTCCAAGTTTAATTCAAACCATATAAGCTCTGAGATGCCTGTGATGTTTAAGGTTGTTCCTATACGACTTTATGGGATAAACGAAAAGGTTATTGACACCTTTGCATTTTTGGATGATGGATGGGTCATCTTTAACTATGATGGAAAAAGATTTGTTCGATGAGCTTGGACTCGAAGGTCAACCCGAAAACCTAACTCTCCAGTGGACGAAAGGGGCATCTAGAAATGAAGATTCAATTAGAACTACTTTAGCGGTTTCGAGTGTTCGAAACAAAAAACGCCACCTTTTGAGAAATGTGTATACAGTGAAAGGATTGGAGCTTCCAATGCAGTCTACTAATACTGCCCAATTAAAAGAACAGTATCCACATCTTCGTGGACTCCCACTTTCAGACCTAATCGAGGCTAAGCCTAAGATTTTGGTAGGGTTAGATCATGCGAAGTTCCTTTTGGGCCATGGCCAGAGACACGGCAATGATGAAGAACCATGTGCCTTAAAAACTCTACTGGGGTGGATAGTTTATGGTAAGTCTGCTCCCACAATCAGAGCAACCTGTTTTCAAGATGTTTCAAGGCCGGCTATGCAAGTTTTGTTTCATGACGCCATCAAATTCGAAGATGAACTGCACGAAATAGTGAAACGTCACTTTACAACGGAGGAATTTGGTGTTATGGCGCCGAAGGGTGATTTGGTTAGTAAAGAGACAGGTCGTGCTATGAGCATCATGTAGAGTACGATCAAGTATGTCAACAATCGGTATGAAATTGGTTTGTTATGGGATGCTGATGATGTGAAGCTGCCAGATAGTTTCTCGATGGCGTTTAGTCGACTTATTTTATTGGAGAAGTCGTTGAAGAAAAAACCACACCTCTTAGAGTGGAAAAACAATCATATGCTTAGTCTGTTAACAAAGGGCTATGCGAGGATTGCCTCTGCGGAAGAGCTTAAAGAAGAATGGCCCCGAGTTTGGTACGCGCCTACTTTCATCGTTGAAAATCCGAACAAGAGCCCTCCAAAACCCAGAGATGTGGCTGATTTTGCAGCAGAGGTGTGTGGGGTCTCTTTAAATTCTCATTTACTCAATGGTCCTGACAACATAGTGTCACGCCGGTATTTTCAAGCTTCGAGAACGCAAGGTAGCAGTGAATGCTGACGTTAAGGAAATGTTCCACCAGATTAGAATAAAACCAGAAGATCAGCATTGTCAGCGCATTCTCTGGAGGGATGGAGATACAACCAAGAAGCCCATAGTTTATATCATGGAAGTGATGATGTTTGGCCCAAGGTGTTCTCCTGTGTGTGCCCAATTTGTTAAAAACTTTCATGCCGTAGATGGTTTAGTTAACCGGACCTGTGTTGACGATTACTTCAACAGCCATGATACCGTGGAACAAGCCTTATCAGTCACAAAAGATGCCATTCAAATTTGCAAGTCAATGGGTTTCGAGTTGGTAAACGTCCAGTCAAATTGTCTGGATTTTGTGAAGCAAGTTCCAGAGAAAAATGTTAATGCTAAATTGATTAGCATAGATCCGAATGAATCTGACAGTCACATAACAAAAATTTTGGGTTTGTATTGGCTTCCTAATTTCGATCTTTTTACTTATAGGATTTCAGGTGATGGTTTGTTAAAGAAGATGTTAACTTCAGAGAGCTCAATATCTAAACGTGAAATTCTTAAAACTATCATGCGTATTTTCGATCCACTGGGACTTATTTCTCATTATATTATCCGAGGCAGGATAATTCTTCAAGAAGTTTGGAGGGAAGGTTCTAACTGGGATGAACCAATCTCGAATCATCTAAGAGAACAATGGAAAGAATTCATCAATGAGTTGATAAGCATTGAGAAACTGAAAATACCACGCTTGTATGTTTCATGTCTCCTAGCAATTCAGAGCCCAGTCTTGTAGTCTTCGTGGATGCTTCAGAAAAGCCTTCGCTGCTGTTGCATACTTGCGCTTTCAAAAAGACGATGCCGTTGAAGTTTCTCTGGTTATGGCTAAAGAAAAGGTTGCGCCATTGAAGAAGTTGTCGGTTCCACGTTTGGAATTGCAAGCCGCAGTTCTTGGAACTCGTCTAGCCCTAACTATAAGAACTTCTCATTCAATTTCTTTTCGTGAAGTTCTCTTCCTCTCGGACTCAAAAACAGTACTCTCCTGGATAAGTTCTGCAGAATATAAGTTTCCCACATTTGTTGCCGTTAGAATGGGAGAGATCTTAGATTCAACTTCACCTCGACAATGGTATCACATTAGCTCTGAAGACAATGTAGCAGATGATGGCACAAAATGGTCTGATCCTCGTATGGGGAATTACGAGTCCAGGTGGTTTAAGGGACCTGATTTCCTAAGAGAACCCTTTGAGTTATGGCCAATTAAATCTAGCCAATTGAAAAACGTAGAAGCCGTCTTCAGCGAAGCAGATACTAGCGTTATGGTTCAAACCAGCTCATCAAGAATTTCCTTCCTCGTTTATGACCAGTTAAAACCAAGGTTTCAAGCGAATTGGGGTTCTTCAGTGAGAACAATTGCATTTTTACTGCGTGCTAAAGACTTTTATTTTAAAAAAGATATAGAAAAAGAACGTTACGTTACACCATCTGAATATAAACGAGCAGAAGACTGGCTGTTTAGAAAAGTTCAGCAAGATGCCTTTTTGCCTGAATTCAATTCTCTGAGTAAGAGCAAAACAGTTGAGAAATCGAGCTCGCTATACAATTATTCTCCATTCCTGGATGCTGAAGGTACTATTCGCATGAGTTCTAGAGCTCAAAAGGCGCTTATTTCATATGCCTCTCGAAATCCCGCGATTCTGCCGAAAAACCATCCTCTTATCGACATATTTGTGCAATATCATCACGATCGCAACTTTCACACTGGTACAGCTGGAATCATTTCAGATATACGGGAGAGAGCATGGATTATAAGTATAAGGACTGCAGTTCAAAGAATCAAAACCCGCTGCAATATGTGTAAACTTATCAGAGCTAAGCCACAAATGCCGTTGATGGGCCAACTTCCAGTCGCTCGTGTATCCTTTGATTCAAGGCCATTTACACACGTTGGGGTAGATTGCTTTGGTCCGCTGCTTGTGAGATTTGGAAGAGGAACTGCAAAGAGATATGGAATGATCTTCACCTGCCTAACATTTAGGGCAGTTCATATTGAGCTTTTAAACGACCTGTCTTTGGACCAATGTACTATGGCAGTCCGCCGGTTCTTAATTAACCGAGTTGTTACTAAATTTTTGTACAGTGATAATGGACTAAACTTTGTCGGTACAAGAAATCTACTAGAAAAGGATGCCAAGGAGATGAAAGCAGCTCTTTGTGAGTACTCAGCAAAGTATGAGGGTATAGTGTGGCGATTCATTCCTGCGTATTCACCATGGATGGGTGGTGCGTGGGAGAGGCTAATTCAGTCCATAAAAAACACTGTTGATTTTATTTTACGAGGAGTTGTACCAAGAGAAGATGTCCTTCGAAATGCTCTCATTGAAGCCCAGGGTCAGATCAATCGGCGACCGCTCACACATATTCCAGTGGACCCTGACGATCATAAACCACTAACACCGAATTCCATGCTCTTTGGTGATGATGACAGAGATGTTACGGCCCCCGGAATTTTCTACGACAGTGATATAAATAGTAAGTTGTACAGTCGAAGGTCGCAACATTTGATGGCAGAGTTCTCCAAACGATGGTATCTAGAATACTTACCTGAAATAACAAGGCAAACTAAGTGGCATAAGAATATAAAACCAGTTGTTGAAGGTAGTATTGTCATCTTGGTGGAGCCAAACGAAATAAGATCATCATGGAAAATGGGAGAAGTAGGTAACTAAAGTGTATCCAGGCCCTGATGGAGTGGTCCGAACCTGTGATGTGCGAATATCGAATGGAATTATAAAGCAGAAGAGAGCAGTTGGTCGGCTTGCTGTGCTTGATATTTTGTCTTCACCCTAGTGCTCAGACGGCCCCCGGAATGTCAGCCAGCCTCATACTTAAAATCAATAATAACTCTTTTCATAAAGTGGGAACTTATTGTCACGTCTAGACTTATCCTTATTAAAATACTTTCGTCTCTTTCTAATGAAAGAGTACTAACGTTTAAGTATAATATTATGTCATTCATTTTAATTCTA
Source organism: Eupeodes latifasciatus (assembly GCA_920104205.1). Taxonomy (NCBI): domain Eukaryota; kingdom Metazoa; phylum Arthropoda; class Insecta; order Diptera; family Syrphidae; genus Eupeodes; species Eupeodes latifasciatus. Next base: position 51,979,605 of record OV049927.1, read on the forward strand.
ACCTATAAGCCTTTCAGTAAAGTTGAATTTGCGCCTTTTTTATATAAAAATTTATTGGAATTGTATAATTGTTGCGCATTCGCATAAGGTAAAATACCAATTTAAATAAAATCTAATTCAAAACTTAATTTAAAAGATATTTATATTTTGGTTAATGTGCGGTGAAGCAACACTGTATGATCAAAATACTGTAGCTCAAAATTCTGTATCTTAAAATTCTGTATACCAAAATTCTGTATTTCAAAATGCTGTAAATAGGCTGACAAATAAAAATCGTTTTGATAATGTAAAAAAGTGCGCACTTTTTTACATTATCAAAACGATTTGTATTTGTCAGCCTATTTACAGCATGTTGAAATACAGAATTTTAAAAACAGATTACTTTTATAAAGAATACATCATAATATATTTTCATTGGCATATTGTTCTAATATACTTTCCTTGAACAATAACATATGATTATTCATAAATCTTTGAATTAATTAAAAAAAAATGGTATCTTCGTCTTATTTTCTCTTCCCATTTTCTTCTCATTAATTGTTATTTCTCTCACAGTTGTATATGAATTGTTGTTACCACAATCAACAATTCCATAAACAATTACACCGAACTTATTGATCTGTCAAAACTTCCACGTGTTCGTTCATTTCGTTGATATTTAAAAGCTAATGCAAATTTAAGAATAAAGTGAAATTTGGAGTTGCAATAAATGATATAATGTACATACATACATAAATCGTGTTCTGCTTTTGTTGTTCTCTATAATGGAAGCTTAAGAGCGGAATTTTGCAAAAATACAGTATTTTTAAATAATGTTTTGCTCATACAGCATTTTGAGAAGAAGAATTTTGAGATACAGTATTATCAGACACAGTATTTTGACAACACAGCATTTTGAGATACAGTATATTAACCATACAGTATTATGAATACACAGTATCATACAGTATGATACAGAATTTTAACCATACAGTATTTTAAAATACAGCATTTCGAGCCGCTCCCATTAAATTACTTTTTCCTTGCTTAAGTATTAACGTAGTCTTATTTTGATAGTAATAATCGAATATGGATTAAGATATACCTAGGGTAAATTAATTTTTCTTAAATCCAGCTTATTTAAATGCAAAAGAAACTTTGCATGCACCCCATCTTGCACCCACCGAACCGTGCCCCCTCCCCCCCTTGCACGCACTCCAACTTGCACCCACCCCAAATCCTATAGTGTTCCCAAGCAGAGGGGTTGCAGGGGGGCAGCATGCCCCACCCCCTTACAGATTCCACTGTTGCATACACCCAAATTCGCACACATATTACTGTTGCAAACACCCAAACTCGCACCTACCATTGTTACTATCCAAATAAGCCCACTCAAGCAAAAAAAAAAAAGAATTAAATTAAAATAGTAGTTGTGGTTATTTTTAATTTTCTCAAAAACTGAAAGACATAAAATCATCTAGTTTTCAGTTTTTGATCAAAAACAAATAAGAGCAAAAAATTCTGAAATAAAAACAATGGTAGATAATCTTGAAGTATTGAAAAATTACACTTTAAACCTTTTTTTTAACTTTTTTTACTCAAATTTTGAGTTTAAAATTAAATTTTTCAAAAAATGTTGGCTTTAAAAAAATGTATAAAACTTAATTGTAAGTATCACCGTTATTTTTTAATTATTTTTTTCCATTTTAAATAATAATTTTTTTAAATTTCCCCTACCGCCTGAACGGGGGGAGATAGAACCCCCCCCTCCCATAGTAAAAAATGCTTGTATTAAGTCCCTCTACCAAAAACCGTTATTATATCTTGGCGCCAAAGTTATCGTACTCGTGCCGAATAGAACATTCGACTTAAATCGAACGTTTAAGAAATCCAAAATGTGGTAAAATTAAGATTAAGAACTTTAACGTTTAAAAAGAGCAACATTTCTATTTCCAAAAAATGTGTTTTTTAAAGTGAACATTGAAATGGGATTTGCGGAAGGAGTGATTACAAAAATGTTCGCTTTAAGTGGAGCGTTCATAATAAGGATCATAAATCATCATCATACCTGTAAGTAGTCGTCCTGATTTCGGTTCAAAATCCAACCATTTCTCACAAATTCTACGCTCTTTTTGTTCGAAAGAAAACTCAACAGGCAAATGACAATTATTAGAAACTGTAAAATCCCTAACCACAAGTTCGTTGAAAGTAACTTCGTCAAAATCGATTTCTGTCCTTTCAACTGTAATTTGGGGTCGATTATCGTTTTCATATTTGTCAACGCTTTTAAGTGTTTCCTCGTAGACACGTTTATAAAGATCGAAATCTTTTGTTTTTATCTAAAATAAACCACAAAAAAAAAAAAAACGATTATGTTGTAAATTCAGCATATACTGGTTTATGATCACTTTGTCTTATTTCCATGACACTGTTATATGATAACTGTGTTATACCATCACCTCTCCAAAGAACACGATCACAATAAGCAGGCGCTCGGAGTTTTTCGCTAAACAAAAAATAATACTAATTAGCCTTGAAAGTTATTTTGAAATTTTTTGACAATTCACCTGGAGTCAAAATTATCCGTGCCAGGATCGTATTTATATGTTGGGCTAAATTTAATAGGACCTTCAGTATAATCACGAAAAACATTTTCCTTTCTCATTTCCATAACGAGTTGATCAAATTTAAGCAGACTTTCATAGTTCGAACGGTCAAGATGTATGCCAGGGATTTTGTTGATGCGATAGTTTAAATCACCAGTCCAAAATATGTGACTATAAAAAAAGATAGTTTATATTTAAACTAATTCAAAAATGTATCGATACCAATTAATTGCGAGAGGAATATTCAAAATCAATACTCACTCATGCTGTGAAATGCATCGAAGACCAGAAATATCATTGAAAATGCATTTTCTATTTATTGTATCGAATCTTTGATTTCTTGCTACAATTTCATGCATATGAGCAGCTAAATGCGAATTAGCAAAACATAAGGTAGCATCGTTAAATGTCACACTAACAGCAACGCCTCCTTTGTTTCCAAAAGAAATCGTTCCTGTGCCAACACTCTGGGTGCTATAACGGACAACACTTGGACGAAGCTCTTTTCGTACGAAAATTGTTAGCATCATACCGACAAGACGCACAGACGTTAGTTCTTCATATTTTGCGGTCTTATGAAGAGAGTTCAAGAATTTTCGACTTGAAACGATATAAAATGTCAATATGTATTATAAATTAATTTTCTAACTTAAACTCACTTCCAACCAGGGAAAGTGTCAACAAATAAAGCGATCCCTCAACTTCATAGCCACATTTTCGACATGTGTATCCTTCTCGACAAATACAGCATGTCACACCAATTTTATCGCGAAGCTTTCCAGTCTTCGGCAATATCGATCCCTTCGTTGTAATGGGATCTTCTCATTTCCACAGTCGAGTCGGAGGACATAAGAACCCATCAGAATACAGCGAATTTATTACCAGGAACTAAATCTTGTTGACAAGTGTAATTTTAACTAAAAAAAACAAAATAATATTCATACAATTTGAGTTTAATATTAATGTGACGAACACACTTACATACCTTGAATTTGTACCTCTTCGTGGCTGATAATTTTTCGCTCCAGAATAAAAATGTTGGCGTTGGTGGCTTCCTTCTCGGGGGATTCCACTTTTTCTGTTGAAACATCCTCCTTGGTTTCTTCTTTATCTGAGGATTACATTAAGTGCAAATTCATTATATATTTTTATTAAAATAAATTAATATTTTGTTTTTAAAAATGTTTTACCTTTATTATTTTGCATTACTGGGAATGGATTTTGTTTTGTTTACATTTTCGTAGAATTGTCAAAATACTCACCTCGCTCTTAATCTATCAAAACTGGGTTAAACTCAAATTAGGCCACGTTCACAGCAGTTCTATGGTGCGCCTATACTTTCTGCATGATTTTTTTTTGTTTTTAGCGAAACTTTTCATAAAAATCACAGAATTTGTGTGCCAAAAGCAGTCAAATACTATTTTTAGCACAGTTTTCACTAAAAAGAAGTTGCAAAATCCATTTTTCTTAAAATATTGGAACAATTTTTCAATTTTTGAATTCAACGGATCTCTTTTTTGAACGGCTGAGTTCACCTCACATTGTTTTCCCCCTAACTGTGCATACTGAGCCCCAAAAGCCGATGACAACTACAGTGGGTTGCCAATTAATAGGGACAGTCATGGATTTTAAGAAAATTGTATGTTTTCGTAACAAAATTAATGAAAATCTTAAGTGTATATTGATAAATAGTTACTTTTTATTAAGGTTGGTTATTATTGCATCAAAATAAGTTAAATAAATAATAATTTTTAGATTAAAAATTTTAAAAAATAGCTCTTAATAGAAAGGAACTAAATAAGCTACAAAAAATCAATATTTGGTAACGTTTCCTTTTGCCTCAATAACTGCTTGAATACATCTCGACATGCTATCAATGCACTTTTTAGCACATTCTTTAATTGCAGGGCAGTGATGCCAGACCTGTATCAGTTTTTCAATAAGTTTTACTTTTGTTGTAATAACTTCTTTGGCAATTTCCCTTTTAGTGATCTCCCCTAGGTTTTCTATGGGGTTCATGTCAGGGGAATTGCCTGGCCATGATAAAACTGGTATGTTTTCGTCATTCAAATATTTTGCCATACTCTTAGCTTTATAGCACGGGGCTGAGTCATGCATGAAAAGATATGGTTCGTTGTTTGGGAACCATTCTCTTAGCTGGGGTATGAGTCGAGTGCGCAGAATGTCCTTATATTGGTCCTGTCTCATGGTCCCCTGCACAATTTGGAGACGTCCAACTCCCCTTGAGCTGATAACTGACCATACCTTTAGTTTAACAGGATGTTTTACCCTTTCTACGATGCATTCGGGATGGTACTTCTCATTGGGACGTCGCCGCATGAAACTGCTCTTATCAGCCAAAATTTCAAATGATGACTCATCGGAGAAGCACACCTGTAATAAAAGGAAACAACATTAACAATAAAACTAATCACATTTTCAATAACTTTTTTAGATAATTGCATTGGTAACCTACCCTACTCCAGTCACCAACAGTCATGTGACGATGCTCCCGAGCCCAAGACAAACGTTTTTTTATCATTGCCTCTGTGAGACGTGGTTTCTTTGCTGGACGACACGACCCGAAAGTCCTTCCTCTACCAAACGTCGCTGCACAGTTCTTTTGGAAACCAATATTCCCGAATCGTGGATAATGTTTGTAAGAACTGATGCACTTTTCTTGCGATTCTGAAGACAGATGTCTCGGATTTTCCTGTCCGTGCGGGGAGTTGTTACTCGTTTTCTTCCACATTTGCCGGTTTTTTTGGGAGTAATAGGAATATTTTGCTCCAAATTTAATTTTAATCTATTAACAACAAAACACCCGTAATATCCTCCGATAGCTTAATATAACCGTCAAACAAGTAGGCCGTGAAATAAAATTCACCATGTACACTTAGAACCAAAACAAAAGCTTAAAAGAACAGTGAAACATGAAATTTGATGAAAATTTACAATGTCCCTATTAATTTGGCAACCCACTGTACATAGAATCTGGATTTTTCCATAAGAAATTCACGGGACAACTAACACATGCTTATGCTAATGGGCAAAATGTGCTCAATTTAGTTTGTAGGTTGAAAGAGAGCGAACCCCATAAGTCGGTTCTCTTGGTAGATATATTTCTCTATGCTAGAACCAGAGCTGTTTTTTCAGAATTAAGTAATAATGTGCCTGTGCGTCTATTTTTTCTAACAATTCTATTTTTGTTTTCTTCATCTATAATTTGGTGCTCTCTTCTGGTCATTTATAACTAACAATCAACTTCGATTTTAATTCGATACCAAAATTGAAAAAAGATATGTAAGTTCTAGACGTATGAGTTCCTAGGAATAGTTTGTGACGAAATGTATAGCATCGAGAAAGAACTAATAGAGAGAACCAACTTCGACGGTTGCTCTCTTTTTGCCTACAAGCTGTGATTTGCACACCAACTTGCATATGTATGTATGTATTAACTCCATATAAAAAAAATGTGGGGAACAAAAACTTATGCAAGTTTGTACACATACTCACCACGAGAGAGAAAAAACTTTTCTCTTTTTTCTCTCTGCTCACCACCTTTTAAAAATGGCGACCACCTTTGAAAAATGGCGGATGTAGTCAGCTGTTCAGAGGTGTTCAAAGAAAATTCAAAATTGTGTATGAACAACTTTTTGGTATTCTCATTGTGTTCGTTTGAGAGTAATATCATTCGAATATGAAGTGAAATTAATTACTCTTGTTAGGTGCCAGAACAATGAAGATTTAGAAAAAAATCTAAATTACACATTTAGATAAATATTAGTTAGTTATTTGAAGCCAGTTTTAATCATTAAGTAAGTAAAACAAATTAGGTGGTGCAACAGTCCAATGAGAATTAGGACCTAGAAACATAAAACTCTGAAAGCACTACTACTATTATTTGTATAGGGTGTCCCAAAATTAACGCAAGATTGCTAGGGTGTCCCAAAATTAACGCAAGAAATCTTGCGTTAAATTGAAACAAGTTGATATACAGATCAGTGTGGGTCGCATTTTGTTTGACCCCAAATATCTTACGAAAAAATTAAATTAAGCAATTAAATTTTATATTATATAGGGCGTCCCAAAATTAACGCAAGAAATCTGGCGTTAATTTTGGGACACCCTAGAAATCTTGCGTTAATTTTGGGACACATATTATTAGCTGAGTTTATGCGTTTAATTTTCGCTCAGACCGTTGAAAGATGCAAAAAAACTCAGATTTGTTTCAATTTTCAGAGTTTATCGACTTAATTTTGTCGATGCAAGAGTTGCAGGAACATTGAGAACGAGAGTTACAGAATGTAAACATGGAACATTGAAAACATTTATATATACTCATCTCTTTTTTCCATTCCTATTTTATTTGTGTGTACTCGTTGTTTATTTTCTTTACATTACTCACGACATTTCCAAAATGCTGAAAATAAGTGATTTAAGTAGACACTAAATAAAAAGACCGTCAACTTGTTACTTCTGTTGCCAATTTTCATTGCATAAGATTTGTGAATAGGTGATAAGCTATTCTTACTGCTTTCCTCTAAGGTAGTGTGTTGCTTTTAAAGGTTTATGTACATAAGCCGAAAAGTACTTTTGTACAAAAGTAAAAATATTTGTATTCTCGCTAGTTCAGTGGTTTTGTGAAAAGAATATACAAATTTGTTCTTCAACCAAAATTTTAGTCTTATGCATCATTTTTATAAGTTTAAGTTCTAACTATTTATATCTTATCTTTCAGTTATATAGCGACAAGGAAAAATCTGTCAGGGAAAGTTCTAACTACAGTTTTTCTGAAAGTGCATTGTGGCTTATTCATAGATGTTTGCTAAACTTTTTAGGCTATTAATAAATAAATACAAATCAAAGTTAAGGGCTAAACCTGGGGTGAAATCGGCTAAGCTGAAATTTGACTATCAAATTTGATCGTTTATACTTTTCCGTCTGTGTAAGATGATTGCTTTGAAATCATATTTTTTCTCTCAAAACTTGGTATAACTTCAAAAAAATATATACTTCAATTTTGAATCTTGTGTCAAATTCTTATTTATTTAAAAATAAACAACGAAAGAGGTTGAATATTACAAAAAAGTCGGCAAAAATGTAAGTAAACATTGCTTAAAATCCCAAAAAACAAGAAATTTAATGCACGCAAGTACGGAACAAATGAAAATGTTGACGGATTTCATGGAGCAGCATACGGACTTGGCCAAATCCTTCTCTCCAAAGGGAAATAACTATAATAAATCCCACAAAATGTTTTGGGATAAACTTTCAAAGAATGCAAATAGACCACTAAGGCCACACGAGAGTGGAAGAGGGTAAGTAATTGTAATTTAGTCACGAAAAAAATATTTTTAATTCGTATTAATTTGGACATGTCGGAAGTAGGTATTCCGTAAAAAAACTTATACAGTCCCAAAATTCCTTAAAACACACCAGAGGAGGCCCGTTTATGGAGTTACCATTGGACACAAATGAAGAAACTATTGCACAATTTGTGGAATTGGAGCAGCAATAGCGGGGATAAGGGGTGTTTCCAGCTATGATGGTGAAGACGAAAGTTAGTTAGTTTTAGTTTAAATAAAATAGTCATTTATATTTCTTTGGAACATTCTTAGATTTAGATGAAGAAATCCAAGCCCTTTTATCTGACTCGGATAAAATAATAGCCGAACAACCAACTCCTAATTCCACAACTGCATCACAAACTCAAAATAATTCAATAGAGACTCCAAGCATGAAAGTACATGAAAGTTCAGCATTAAAAAGTAAAAACGAGCCGCAAATCGAGGAATCTGTCCTTCTTGCTCGAAAACAGGTGCAGCTACAGGAGAGGTTCCTGACTGTGCAACCGGGCATACAAGCTGTACTTGACTCCATGAACAAGTCAATAAAACCTTGAACGCCCTGTGCACGGTCATTGCAAATACAGGCAGTGTTCGCTGTCTCTAATAGCTGAAGAGTTGCGGTTTGAAAAAACTTTATTTTTGGCTAATGCCAAAAGTGATATAAATATAAACATATAGGTACAACTATGTGACTTATGACTTATTTATTTTGTTTGTTAAAAGTACATATGCATGTTCTATGTTCTTTGTTTTGTTTGTTTGGTTTTCGTTTTATTATATTTCTTGTAATCAATATTGTTAAAATAAAAACGAAATAAACAACACAAAATTGAATCAAATTGACACCTAAATAGGTGTCACTTAAAAAAATCAATAAAAATTTGATAGTCAACTATGACTATCACCTTACACAGACGTATTTTCTTGATTTTGATAGTCAACTATCAAAAATCAGCTTACACGATTCCACCCCTGAATAACTATAAACATAGAAAATGCTGTGTTCAAGTAATTATTATCACAGCCAAATTGTATAATTGATTTTTATGGTGTATAAAAAAGTTGAAAAAGTAATTCATGACAAATAAATGTTACGTTAACACTAAGTTCCAGAAAATATCGATTGATACCGCAATTGCAGAAGATATGGATATTTTATATAAATATTCCCGGTAAACTATAGAACTTTATTATTTTCGCCTTTTATAATTCAATGTAAAATAATTCAATGCAGTATATTTTAGATAATACAGTAGTTAAGTTAATAGTTAAGGTATTGCTATTGAAATAAACATAACATTCATTTATAAAAAACATGTACTCGTTCATATATACAAATAAAGTCTAATCTAAAAAGCCTTAACCTTGTTAAACACTTTCTGCACACATCCTTTCTTGTTTTGGTTGTTCCTGCCATCTATCTGTAACTTAGAGAAAAAGAAGAAATTCACCACGAACTACCGGTATAACTTCTTCCGTTATTTATTGACAAACAAAAATGTTTTGCTAGAATTAATTTGAATTATAGGAGTATTTTTGTAGATATAAAAACGACAAGATGTTAGCAAAATTAAAAAAAAGAAATTCATGAGAATTACAAATATAATATATATAATGAGACTTTAAAAAACATAGCCTTCTTGGCTATCAATAAACAAAAATGAGAAATGTCGCATTTCCCGGAAATGATGTTTTTTTGTGTACTCTTCTCCGAGGTGAAAACATGTATACACCGATACGAATTCAACACGCTATAAAAAATGAGAGTAAGAGGTTTCGAAGGGACGGAGACGAGGAAATTTGGCTCTCTCATTTAGTTTTTTCTCTCTGGTACTACGTACGAAGGATTTATATCTTCTTACAGTGTTTTCGAAATAAGGCATCAATCAAAAACACTCTATATGAAGATATAAATCCTCGGTAGACATCTTGGTTTACCTACAAGCTAAACCGGAAACCAGCCATAAAATTATACTTAGGGTGCGTGTAATTTCTCCTCTAATTTATGAAATTTCCCCTAAAAACTCAGTAATTGTGTCTATGTATGCGTGAAAACACGTCAATTTTTCTCGTTGAATACGTCCACATTACAAATACAATATGTAAACAAATAGGTTTTGGAGGGTGATACGTACGAAGGATTTATATCTTCATATAGAGTGTTTTTGGCATCAATGATTTCTTCTGTTTTTGTTTTCATTTAGTTTCAGTTCCTTTGTTTTTTTTTTGTTTTAATTTAATGATAACGAATTGAAAGTATCAATGTCATAAAATATGTGGTTGAAATATAAAAAGGAATATCAGTCTATTTTTACTAATTCAAATAAATAATAGTAATACTCATTGCCAACAAAGATAAAGAAACGGTGATATAATAAAAAAGGACTTCTACATTATTGCAAATATATTTCTTTTATCTTTTATTTTGTATCTATATACAAAAAATGCCGTATCGGATTCGAAATGGAGACGATTATCCGACATGGGTTTGTATTAACTTAAATCTGTTGGATTTTTTGTTTAAGTATAAATATATTTTAATATTCTTATTGCTTTGAAGATTGGCTTTATATTCGTTTTCAATTTGATTGTTGGCACCGGAGCTCTTACTTTGCCTGCTGTTTTTGCTAAGGCTGGATGGCTGTTAAGTGTTGCGGTTATAGTTCTTATGGGTGGTATTAGTTACATGACAGCGACTTTTGTCATTGAAACCATGGCATGTGCAAATGCCGTGTTCTTATGGCAGTGTTTGCAGTACCTGAAGAAGGATCAAACAGCTGAAAATGCAAAATATGATGACAATGAAACCGAAACTGACGATCCAACAGAAAAGCTATTGCCCAGAAGCAGGGCACAGTTGTTGTCAACAACTTTTGGAACTAATAGTGGCAGCCTCGAACAGATACCGTTGTCGTCGCAGCGATCGCAACACTATATGCTCGATAAGAAAGTGGAAATGGGTGAAATGGCTGGGTTGTTTTTTAACGATTTCGGACGGGTTATGTTTTACTTGTACATTGTTATCTATATGTACGGAGACTTGAGCATATATTCAGCGGCTGTAGCAAAAAGCTTGAGAGATGTTGTTTGGTAAGAGCTTGTTTTTTGAATAAATTTATTTTATTTTTTGTGCATGTTGAACTTTCATACAAGTTCATCCTTATTTTGATGTTTCTGACTGCTTTAAATTTCCAAAGCAGCTCAGAATAAGAGCAATGCAAAAATGAGGGTGTAGTTATTTTATCTCTTACCTCACTACCCGATCCTTTGATTGAAAAAATAAAGTTGTGAGTGTAAATAAAATGCGATATCTATTATGTCTTGATGTAAATTCACTTAATATTTCTCTTGGTATAGATAATTTTTAGACAAAGTTCAGTGTTTAAATAAATAATTATTAGGCAACGGCCTAATCACTGGTAAAGCTTCGGTTCCCATCGATCACCGAAATCAAGCATCAGTGAGCGTGGTTAGTAGACAGATGGAGGACCGTTTCGAAACCTACCGCGAGTTGTTGTCATGTGTTCCTTCTGTCTGTTGTCCTTTCTCTTCTGTCCTTCTGTCTTGTATTAATGTCTTGTGTTGTTATCACCTTACATAGTCTAGTCGCTCAAGGTGCTGTGTTCTCTACTCTGTACTTGTATGCTTTGTATATAAAATTGAATAGTATTATTATGAACCAGAAAATTTTGTTACGAAAGGCGGACCATGAGGGCGGTGTGTGTACGGAAATTTGGTGTGGAACCTAGAGCGACTGGAAAATAAAATTTTGAAAGCAAGAGTGGGAATGAAAGGAGTATATTATTTTGTCCTCATAAGTATTAAGATGTGTGAGAGAGTCAGCTGAATCAGCTGTTTATTTCAAATCAAATGAGAAAATGTGAAAACAAAAACAAAAAAACAGTTCGTTGCCATAGTTACCTTGGATTTTTTTGTGCCTCTGTCTACCTATCAATGTAACGGAGTTATGCATATACATATCGTTATAGCTATGAATTGTATGCTTTTAGCAGTAGGTATTTTGCTTGAAGAAAATTATATTCATTTGATTTTAGATTTTCAGTTTTTGAGAATTTTGAAAATTTAAATGCAACGTTTTCAAATTTCATTCTCTGTAGGATTCATTGTTGCCATATTTTGAATATGGGGTATAGAAGTATGTATGTATATACATTTTTTAATATTTATATTTCTACAATGTACCTATGTAGGTATATGTAGGTAGAGGATGGGTATGTAAGTAGTATCTAAGGAGATGGGCATGTAGTGCTAGGCGGTGGAATAACTTTTCTTAAATACTGGTTCTAAACAATGAAGCCAAAAATAATAAAATAAATAAATTATACTTTATTTATTTATTTAAATAAATTATAGATACTTTATTTATTTATTAACTTCCCATAGGAAGTTATTGTAATGGGTCCGATTTGTCGAATTGAAACTTTTGACATTTCTCGACGTTTCAAGGTCCCTAGAGTCGAAATAAAAGATTTTTAGAAAGATGTCTGTGCGTGCATCTTCAAATAAATGTTATTACCTATGTACATATACAGGTAATAAAGCAGAAAGATGCAGAAAGGACGGGGAGAATACGATAACTTTGGCGACAAAGTTTAATGACGGATTTGTATAGAACAATTAAAAACAAGCATTTTTTACTATGGAAGGGGGGTCTATCTCCCCCCGTTTAGGCGGTAGGGGCAATTTAAAAAAATATGTACATTAAATGGAAAAAAATAATTAAAAAATAACGGTAATACTTACAATTAAGTATTATACCTTTTTTTAAAGCCAACATTTTTGTCTATTAGCTTGTTTTTAAATCAAGTCAAAACTATGCATAGTTTTTGAAAAAAATTGTTTTAAACTAAAAATTTCAAATTATCTACTGTTTTTTTTTAGAATCCATTGCTCTTATTTGTTTTTGATCAAAAACTGAAAACAAGATGACTTTATGTCTTCTAGTTCTTGAGAAAATTGAAAATTACAAAAAAAAATATTTTAATTAAATTACTTTTTCCTTGCTTAAGTATTAACGTATTCTTATTTTGATAGTAATAATCGAATATGGATTAAGATACACCGAGGGTAAATTAATTTTTCTTAAATCCAGATTATTTAAATGCAAAAGAAACTATGCATGCACCCCATCTTGCACCCACTGAACCTTGCCCCCTCCCCACCTTGCACGCACTCCAACTTTCACCCACCCCAAATCCTATAGTGTTCCCAAGCACTGTTGCATACACCCAAACTCGCACACACCTTACTGTTGCATACATCCAAACTCGCACCTACCATTGTTACTATCAATCCAATTAACGTTTTTTTTTATAAATCAAAAAAACTGAAAAAAAATTGTCACCTCGAAAATTTTCGAATAAGAAATGATTTTATCTCCAAAACAATTTTGTGCCACGAATAATAACGTTTTCAACATCTGGTAAAATTTTAAGAAAAATCAAATTAACAGTTTTTTTTATAAAAAAATAAAAACCTAAAAAAACATTACTCAAAGTTGGTAAAAATTGAATTTCGACTCAAATATCTTTTTAAAAACTTAAGATTATGGCTTCAAACTTATAAGAAATATAATTTTCAACATTCGGAAAAATTTTTAGAAAAATCGAATTGACAGTTTCTTTACAAAAAATAAAAACCTAAACAAAAATTAATAAAACTTGGTAAAAATTGACTTTCGACTCAAATATCTTCTCAAAACTTTGAGATATTGGCCTTAAACTACTTTCATCTTTCAAAAAATATTGTTGTCAACATTCAGTAAAATTTTGAAAAAATCGAATTAGGTAACAGTTTTTTTTACGAAAAATTAAAAACCTAAAAAAAATTAACAAAAGTTGGTAAAAATTGATTTTCGACTCAAATATCTTTTCAAAAATTTGAGATTATGGCTTCCAACTAATTTTAACTTATAGGAAATATTGTTTTCAAAATTAGGACACATTTTGAGAAAAATCGAATTAACAGTTTTTTTACAAAAAATAAAAACCTACAAAAAAATGTATAAAAGTTGGTAACAATTGATTTTCGACTCAATTATCTTTTCAAAACTTCGAGACATTGGCTTCAAATTAATTTTATCTTATAAGAAATATTGTTTTCAACATTCGAACAAATTTTGAGAAAAATCGAATTGACAGTTTTCTTACAAAAAATAAAAACCTAACAAAAAAACAATACTAAAACTTGGTAAAAATTTATTTTAATTTAATTTCATTCATCAAAATTAATTTCATTCATAAAAAAACGCTACAATTTGCATTCGAAAGAAATAGGACAGGGCTGCCACTTTTGAACGTAAATATAATAGAATAATTTACTAGTAATTTAAGACTTGTTTTTCATTTCACCTTATAAATGCGTACCTACCAATAGGTATACGATAATGCATTTACGTGAACTAAAATTTTCTTTTAATGTTTCCGTGAACTACAGTAGATTTTAAATTTTAACGTATGAAATTTAAAACCATTTTCAAGGGAATTCAAATTGTTCAAAAATGTTTTATATTACATAAAATATGTTTCACAATTAAAATTAAAGGAATTGCTAATTTTATTAAGTGAACAAACACTGAAATGTAATTTTAATTTTCACCTGAATTTAATTCTAAATTAACCTAAACTATATGTTAACAACTTCATATGGACATAAATGGATTTTAAAAACAAAATAAATTAATACTGTAATTTGTACCTACATGATTGCGTATTTACTATGCTTAAGAAATAGAAAACATTAATCTACATTTGTTCGTTATATTTCTAAAAATATCCAACATTGTAAAGGTGATATAATATCTATCTACCTACATATATTTATCCTTATAAAAAACAAACAATAAATATCTGACCATTATGAGCATTATATTAATTTTCTTATTCATTTCATTCATTGAATTTCTAATTGAATTTCTCATTCATTCTAATTCATACTTGAATTTAAAAAAAAAGAAGTACCTATTTAAAGTTTCGAATTGGGAACCGGAAACAATTTGTACTCATTCAATCCTTTTTTTGCCTTGTTGATATTTTCAATATTCCTCAATACCTACCAAGCAAAAAAAACAAATTATACATATTTGTATAGAATATGCATTGAAAAATAATAACAAAAATGTCTTTTCAGTGAGTTCCTCCAACTATAGCTAAATTTGTATACATTCTTCTCTATCTTCTTTTCTTCAATTATCTGGAAAATTATTATTTAATTTTGCAATTCTCGCTCATTCTCCCCTCACCGCAATACATTCCACACGTCAAACATGTGGAACGAACTGTTTGGGAAGTCGGCAAGTAGTTTTCATGCCGACGTTTCACCTTCATGATAGTACTATTCCGATATATATACAATGCTTGTATGTGCTGAGTAGTACTCGCATGTAATGTAATGTAATAAATAATTGAGCCGTTTATTTTGAAAGTGGCATAAGTCACTTTTTCAAAAAAATCGAGTTAATGGCAACACTAAATACAATTGAACGGTATCTTTTCATTTTTAAAAAATTTGCACTCAATAAGTTGAGAACTATTGAGATTTCTTCGAGAGAAATATTGGTAATTAACGGTATAACAAATATCTTAAATATCTCGACTTAAAAAAAAAAGTGACTTATGCCACTTTCAAAATAAACGGCTCAATTAGTGTGCCCTTTTAAGGACGTGTAATTAATTACTTTGAAAGAAGAAAAAAAAGTAAATAATTCGAAATCATTATGTATAAATTACTTAGCTACAAAAGACCAAATGAACAAGGAAAGCATTGAGGTATTTTTTTTTTATAAACTACGTATTCTTTATACAACTAATTAAACCTTTGTATTACTTTTATTTTAGAAGTTTGTCAGTTTGTGTTCTCATAATTATCAGTCTACAACTACATTCTTTTTAAGCCATGTAAAGATTTGTTTAAGCCATTTAAAGATTAGCTTTCTATATTTTTGTTTCTACTAAAAAAAGTGATATTCTCATAAGATTATTTTAAGTTGAAAGCTAACATTATTTCCAAAGTGATGCGTTTGATAATTTGTATTTACCTATGATTAATTGCTAGGGTGTCCATCCGCAGATTTTGAGACATCATTCTGCTCCAAGAGGCATTAAAAAAGAGATTTTTAAGTCGAAAATATGGAACAAAAAAGAAATTCGAAATTTAAAAAAAAAAAAAACTCAAAATTTTGTATCGAATCAAAAATAATTTATTTTTCACTATTGGCATCTTCTGTTTCCGGAATGCTTACAATGTAAATAGAATCAATATTATTCATACCAAAATTAACGTCTGCAAGCCCATTTCTGAGTTTTAAAATTTGTTAAGGCTTGCAATTTTCATGTTACTAAGTTATATTGTATAGTATTCGTTTGGTTTTATAAAGCAAACTTAAAAATAATTTGATTACAAAACTTTATTATCTTTTGTTAATTGTTTGATTCATTTCATTCGTTGAATTATTTATTTTTTCAATGCATATTTTTTATTTGATACTGTAACATTGATTTTTTATATCTCTTTAGAAAAAAGTCAGCGTTCTTTCTAGGGCTTACCGAATCAGTTAAATGTTAAAGTCTTTAAGGCTATAAAAATTGATGGATTTAAGGTTCTTCGAATAACGACTGACTCAATGTATACGCGGTGACTAAGAATGTTATGTTTTGGTGCAAAGAGATGCCGTCTTTGTATATAAAACCTGAAATTGCCTCTACGGAGCGCTGCGGGTACATGGTCTCATGGAGTAGCTTTGCCTCCTTATTTTGATAGGCATCGCTAACTTATCACCGAAATTATTTGCAACTTTTGCTTTATTTTTGGAATTCTGAGTTGATGCAGTTCATCTTCATTTGATTTGTATCGATTCCACCCAAACAAAATGGTTTACTATATTCCCTCTGAAAAAAAAATAAAATAATACTTAATCAATTTCCGTCGGGGCTGAGTAACCACACCTTAAAATCTTATTAATTATTTGCTCAATTTAAGGCATACAATATGTTTTAAGTAACGTAAATATTTACTTAACATTTTTTCAGTGGAAAACTGTTTGCTTCATTAAAATATTCTAAATATTATTTTTTTTTGTCAAGGGAAACATACCCTTAAATCTAGTAATCAACATACACGGTAAAAATAATAGCACCATTGCGAATCCAAAAATCTCTTTGAAAAATAAAGTTAATTGTAATAAATAAAGTAACATTTTGAATGTGTCATAGAATGAAATAAAGAAAAAACACCATATTACAAAAAGAAATCATTTTTTTATTTAACATTTTAAGAAAATATAGTTCATTTTTCTAAAAAATATAAAAAAATAATCGGTAAAAAAAATAGCACCACTGCTTTTTATACAAATTAAACCTAAAAAAATAATAAAAATTAAAAAAATTTATGAAAATTATTTGTCTTAAACAAGTGTCCATTTCACTAATATTTAGTTGAATAGCCTTTGTTGGCTATAACGGCTTCACATCGCCTGGTCATGGAATTGATCAAGCCTTGGCACCTTTGGACTGAAATACTCTCCCAAGACATCTTAACTGCATCCCAGAGTGTCTGATTGCTCGTTGGTTTAATTTGGGAGACAGATTTCTTCACGTCAGTCCATAAATTTATAATAGGGTTTAGGTCAGGCGATTGCGCTGGACATTCCATTACATTAATTAAGTTGTCCGCAAACCATTTTTGTGCCTTTCTGCTGGTATGTTTGGGGTCGTTATCCTGTTGGAAGACCCACAAAAGCGGCATTTCCTCCTCTGCATAAGGGAGCATAACATTTTGGAGAATGTCAACATAAACATGTTGATCCATAACTGTCTTTATCCAATGTATGGGCCCAACTCCATTGTATGAAAAAGATGCCCATACCATTATGCTTGCTCCCCCATGCTTTACAACTTTGGTTGTGAATTTGGGGTTATATTCTGCTTTCTCGGGTCTTCTTCCGACCATAAAATGTTGCGCCATTTCTCAGTTGGCCGATTTAAATGCTTTTTAGCAAAATTTAAACGATTTTTCGCATGTTTTGCAGTCAAAAGAGGGACTTTTCGTGGACTGCATGCCTTTAAATTGTTTTCCCTCAATCTAAGTCGAACAGTTTCCACGCATGCTGTTATATTTAATTCCTTTTTGAGCTCAGTTGCAGGCTTGAAGAGATTTTTCTGGCTTTCTCGAAAAAGGCGTCTGTTGGCATTAGTTGTCATTGCAGGTTTTCGTCCACGAGTTTCACCTTTGGAAGCATAATATTATTGCGTTCCTTATCATTTTGTTAAAGCACCCCACTAAACGCCGAACTTCACTGTAGGATTTACCTTCTGCAATAAGTTTTTGGATGAAAGCTCGTTTCTCGCCCGTGCAGTGTTTTCCGCGACCCATTTTTGTTTTTTTTTTTTTTTAACTAAAATTTGATTTTGAAATGGGCAGAAATAATAAGACAATCAAAATTTGATATTTAATAGCCTTACCTTGAAAAATAATAATGAAAAAAGTATTTTTCTTGCGGAATTTTTCGCCAATATGGCCACATAGAAAAAGAACCGTTATCATTTTAAAGACAGAGTTGCACAAGAGAGAGAGAGAGATAACACTTCAAGCAATAATATATTACGGTAAAGGCCATAAATATTTTGCTGTAATTTTTTTTATGCTTGAAATAAAACTTTGACTAGTGGTGCTATTTTTTTTACCGGTACATTCAATTTAAGCTGTTAAAATATTTATTGTTTAGGCCGTTGGTTGCTAGTTTGTAGGTAGTTACAAAAATATAGTTGCCAATATTAAATTTATACTTATATATTCGAAATTAATTTAAACAAAAAATTATGTATTTATTGTCCTCCATTGAAAAGAGGACATTGTTTAATATAATGGGTGATTTTTTAAGAGCTTGAGAACTTTTTTTTAAAAAAAAACGCATAAAATTTGCGTAAAGCGCGAAACACATTTCGAACCGAACACTGATTTTGGTAATAAAATTCAATGATTTGCAAGCGTTGCTCGTTAGTAAGTCTATTCATGATGAAATGTCAAAGCATACTGAGCATCTTTCTCTTTGACACCATGTCTGAAATCCCGCGTGATCTGTCAAATACTAATGCATAAAAATCCTAACAAAAAATCACCCGATACAAGAGTAAAAACTTTTCTTATAAGGTACCGCATTTGTATGCAAATTTTAAAATCGTCGAAACTTTGTTCAAAATGTTGAGTTTTTAATCTGTGTGACAAAAGAGAAATTGTATTTAATATTAAAAGAAAATTAGATAATTTTTCAAATTTTCAACGCAACTCACAAAGCCTCAACTGCACTGACACCCATCACAAGGGATAGCTCATCACAGCGGACAACTCACCATAACGCATGATTGTTTACTGTAAATGTTTGTTTTTGTTGTCGTCCGTTGTGATGAGTTATCCAGTCTGATGGCCTGGGTTGTGGTGAGTTGGCTGTGATATGTTGCGACATGATAAGTTCAACTGTGAGGGTTTAAAGCAACCCCATTTCATAATAATTTTGTTCGTGAACCTTTATTTTATTTTTTTTTTTTTAATTTGATTAATTTGAAACATTTTTATGATGTCGAAAAAGTTATAAACAAAATTTAACTTTTTATATTTTTTTTCTTTTTAATATTTTTATTTTATAGCAAATGCATGTTTACATAAAGTTAACACAGCAGGGAATGAATTTTCGATCTAGTTTTTAATTTTGTATTTATTTTATTTTAATTGTAGCCAATATAACTCAACAAACATCAGCTCCAGTCATCTTGATACACCCACGGATGCATTATGTTGGGAAACACATACAATGTCTCGCCTAGATGTCTATCGTCTGTTTTTAGTAGCATTTATCATGACCTTGGCTCCATTTACTTTATTTAGTGTGCAACGAACTAAATACATCCAAATGTTTACAGTGCTCTTTCGTTGGCTAGGTAAGCAGCAAATAATTCGGTTTAAAAATAAAATTAAAATTTTGCTCTTTTTTAAGCCTTTTTATCGATGATCGGATTGGCAGTAAAGGCTCTGCTTTCAGACGGACCACAAGGACATCCACCACCAATTAATATTCTTAACCTTCCATCGTTATTCGGTACATGTGTCTACTCCTTTATGTGTCATCATTCGTTACCAAGTTTAATTGAACCTATGAGTGATAAGAAAAACTTAAAATCAGTGCTCTCCTACGATTATATACTCATAGGATCATTCTATATTGTGCTAGCTTTGACCGGCTCTTTTGCCTTTTCCCAATTGGAGGATTTATATACGCTTAGTTTCATCCCAAATTCTAATAGTTCATTAGCAATGAAATGTATTGAATATTTTCTGGCTTTGTTTCCAGTGTTCACCTTATCTGCAAGTTTTCCAGTTATTGCAATTACACTGCGAAATAATTTGCAAACTCTATTTTTGGATATGTCACGATTCGATTCGTATAATATCTTTTTGCGACGACTTCTGTTTCCAATTGTATCCATTGTTCCACCATTTGCAGTTACTTATTTCACTGAGAGCTTAACAAGTTTGGTAGGTTTCACAGGAAGTTATGCTGGTACAGGGATTCAATACATTATTCCAGTGGCTCTAGTTTATTTTGCAAGACGCACTTGTAAAGATTTGCTTGGACTTGGTCTGATAAATGAATATCGCAGTCCATTTCGGAACTCAGGATGGCTAATATTCGTTCTTATATGGTCTTGGACTTGTATGATATTGGTCACAATAAATTTTTTTACGTTCAATGCATCCTAATCCTAATGAATTCAAAAATAGGTTAAACAAAAATTGAAAAAATAGATTATTTTGTTTATTCAATAGAAAATATTATAAATGTGAAACGAAATGACAATAAGTATCACTAAAAGTAAAATTAAATAAATATAGATAAATATATAATATCCAAATGCATTTATATAGAAATCAAGAAGGTCTTATGTACAAGTATTGATAAAATAAATTTATAAAATGTGTACTACTAAATTATAGTACAATAATTAATAGTAAACTTATTTTAAAAAAAAATGTCATTATCAAACAATAAAGAAAACAAGAGTGTTTTTCGGATTGCTTCACTCAAACGTCGCATAACTTCAAGGTAATACTCCTTATTAACCGTACGACCTTATGGTAAGAACTTTTGATGCTCTATGCTATTATAATCGAAGAAAACAGTAAGCAAAACCTTCACATTTGATCGAACTTGACGTGCTTTTTTCGCTCTTGACGTCGGATGCTTCCAGGTGGACGATTGTGCTTTGGTTTCGACATCACAACCGTACACCCATGTTTCACAACCAGTTATGACCCTTTCAAGCAAACTTGGATCGTCGTTGACGTCATTTAACAGCTCTTGAGCGAAGTTGATGCGATTGTTTTTTGATCAAAATTCAGCAGTTTTAGCAAAAATCGCCGAGCTCATAAAAACACGTCGAACCTTAGCAACTACCACAGACAAAGTAAACAGTGAATATAGCTGAAAATTGCATCATACTTTAGGTGCATGTATACCAACACAATACAAACAAAATTTTAACCTTCGGACTCCCCAGACCCGCGAAATTTAAAAATTCCGGGTACTTTTTGAACACACCTCGTATGTTAAGTGGTGATATCCTTTTCGCTTTTGATGGTTAATTTTCAAAGAAGGAACAATAAATTGTGTGTTTTAAGAAAAATGGTTGGGAAAAAATATTTGACATATGAGACAATAACAAAAACCGATGTTAATAATAGTGAAGGTTTTCCTAACTTTTCTAAAATAAAATAAATAAATTAGGTGGCGCAACAGTCCATGAAGGACCAGGGCCTAGTGACTTACAACTCTCAACCATCCCTGTGTGAGAGTAATGTTGTCAGAGATGGAAGGGACCTACAGTTTATATGCCGAATCCGAACTGCTAATTTGAGAAAGCACTTTTCATGACAAGAATTACTTTTGGATGATTTGTTAATTCCTCGCAAGAGGCAGTACCCGTGAAAAAAGTTAGGTGGCACAGGCAGGGATTGAACCCAAGACCCGTTGCATGACAGTCCAACGCACTTTTTTTTGTGTGTGTAAATTCATTTTTATTAATTCAATCTTAAACCTATCTTAAAGCTAGACAAAAATTCATAAAACTAGCCTAATTAACCATAACTTACAACTAACTTACTGGTCCCATACGGACACTCTAAGTTCAACAAAAATACTTAATCCTAATGCCTTTCGGCCCTAAGATCTATTTAACTTCGATTCCATTTTATTTATTTTTTTATTCATTAGAAAATTTGAAAAAAACTAATTTCAATATCCTTTTTTTATTTTTACTTATAAACTACTTAAAATAAAGTCCTTAATATAAAACTTAAAGCTAACTAAAACTACCTATTCTACCTATAAACTACTTAAAACTAGAACAACCACAGCAGCAAACCTAACTATCTAACGTTTTTTGTTTTTCATATATTGTTGTCTTTTTTTTGTATTCCATGTTTTTTTTTTTTTTTAATTTTATTTTTTTTGTATTTTTCTTTTTTGTTTTTTTTTTGTATTTTTTGTATTTTTTTTGTGCCACCATGCCTATTCTACTTAAAACTAAACCCTAAACTATAAAACAAGTATGTAAGCCGGCCAAGGCTTTAAACCCCATCCCGACTACCCACTATCAAGTGCCGATTGAAGCCACCAAAACTGGTTCTCCTGCTTCACCCTATTAGTTCGGTCCCGTTCGGACACAGCCCTACTGAACCGAAGGAGCTCTGTTCCGCCTTGTGCCATGACGTCCCGATTGTACAGGAGTCGCCTATCCACGGTTCGCCGTCTGACGTGGTAGATTAGCGGAACTGCCAATCTATTGTGTATCAGACCGCATCTATCTAAAAAGAGGAATGCCGCTGGTGGAATGAAGCCGCTCAAGCGTGCACTTTCAAAATACTCGTCGTTCGGATAGAACGCCCCGAAAATTAAATTGTTGGTCGAAGACATAGCCCTTGCAATGTGACCTCGAACGAGTTTTATCACAAAATTGTCAATTCTGTTGATTCGAGCCCCGTTGTATAGGACCTCGTTGGAATAGTAATGCACGTAAGAAGATTCGGCTGTTCGATATAAGCCGGTACAGCGTCGTAAACACTGCCGCTCGAACACCCGAAACTTCTCCATCTGGGAAGGGGCAACGTTGAACCACACAGGACAACCATAAACGATCATCGGCCGTATGAGGGCCATGTAGCAAATTACCTTCACTCTGGGGTCAAGCCGACTGCTAAAAAACAGCCGTTTGGTTAGAGCGAAGGCTCCTCTGGCCCTGGTCAAAGCAGCATTTATACACTGCCAATCACTAGGATGAGGCCACATATTTTTCAACCGATTTTCGTTCTTTATACCTGCTGGAAATTTCGTACCAATAAAAATTTACTACATTTGAGTAGGTAGATATTTTCTTTAAAAAAAGTAATAAAATTAAGGGGTTAAATAGAAAAAACAGTTGGAATTTCCCTACATTAATTAAATAGCTACTTAAAAACAGTATGAAAAAGTGCGTCACTTGGATGAGGCCACATGAAAAATCTTATAAAATATCAAAAAAATGAAAGAAATGTTTACAGTTTTTGGTTTTCAAACATTTATTTATTAAGTTTTTCTCAATTAATAATGAGTTTGCCCCCCATTTTTCGATATGACCTCTATTAGACGGTTTGGAATGGAATCATAAAGTTTTTTTAAATAGTCAAGTGAAATCTCGTCCCAGGCATCACGGATAGCTTCAATTAAGGAGTCCTTGTCTTCCAATTGTCTACCGCCTTCATAAACTTTTCGAGATAGCCATGCCCATACGTTTTCGATTATGTTCAAGTCCGGTGAATAGGGTGGCCATGGCAAAAGCTCTACGTTTTCTGATAAAATCCAGCTTTTGACAACCCTGGAAGTGTGGATGGGGGCATTGTCTTGTTGGAAAATCCAAGGCAGAGGTCCAAAAATATTTTTCATCTTCGGAAATGAGCGTTCCAACAAGTATTTGTAGCTGTTTCCGTTCATTGTTAGAGAAAGAAACTCCAATTCGATTTTGCCATAGTAGGTGATAGCTCCCCACACCATAACACCTGATGTACGGCTGTGATGTCTTCCCAAAATTAGTTCCTGTTTTCTTAAATCATGGAAATAAAAGTTGTAACCATCGGGGCCGTCAAGGCTAAACTTTTTTTCATCCGAAAAGACGACGCGTTTCCATTGACTGCTCCAAGAGATATGTTCTGTTGCAAAGTTCATTCGCAGCTCCTTGTGTACTTGCTTTAGAACAGGTTTCTTTTTGAGTTTTCTTCTCTGGATAGTACCATCTTTTCTTATTATCCTTCGGACTGTCGAAATACTGGCTGATACTCCGCTTTTGGACCTTATTTTAGTAGCTGATTGAGTAGAATTTGAAGCAATACGTAAAATTAACCGCTTTTCTCGGGATGTTGTTGCTTGGGCTGTGCGTCCTTTTTGGTTTTTCCCATAGTTTTGAGGATCAGCAAGATAGTTGTTTACAACTCTCTTACTTCTGTTCAGCTTCCTTGCTATTTCTCGGCTTGAGAGTCCCATTTCCTTGAAAGCATCGATTTGTCCTCTTTCTGCTACTGTCAACGTCTTTCCGGAACCCATTTGTAGTTGAAATTTAATAAAAATAGTTATTTGTAAAACGTTCTTAAATATTGTAACCCAAATTTTGAAAAAAATTGCTGATCTGAACTTCTACAACGAAATATTCGCAATGGCCTCATCCTAGTGACTCACTTTTTTATATCCTTTTTAGGTAGCTCATTCATTAATGTAGGGAAATTCCAACGGTCTTTTCTAATTAACCCTATAATTGTATCACTTTGTTTTAAGAAAATATGTACCTACTCTCATGTAGTAAAATTTTCCGGGTTAAACAAATTCCAACAGGTATCGGACCGAAAAGCGGTTGAAAAATATGTGGCCTCATCCTAGTGATTGGCAGTGTATGTCTGTCGAAATATAAATACTGATCTAACCAGATACCGAGGTACTTCACTACACTTTTGCTCGCTAATCGCTGCCCGTGAAGATCAACGATGACCATTTTGCGCCAATTCTTGCACGTATCCCTCGTGGCCCAGCCAACGGAGTCCGGAATAGAATTGTCTCCGACTTCTGGACATTTATTTTCAGTTTCCAGTCGTCGCAATATCGCTGAATCTTGTCGAAATCACGCTGCAAGAGAATTCTTATAACCTCAACCTTTCGGGCCGTTCTGTACGCAATTAGATCGTCGGCGTACGCAATTGCTTTTGTAAGACTACCTATCAGATCGCTGGTGTAAATGCTGAAGAGAATCGGCGAATTCACCGCTCCCTGTTGAAGACCATTTTTAATTAAGAATGTTGTGGTAGAAGTTACATTGCCACTTTTGACAACAAACTTTCTACCGTTAAGCATATCATAAAGTATATACAACAATGGTTTGCTTATGCAAAGCCTGCTCAGTTTTAGGTAAAGACCCTCTAACCATACGGTGTCAAAGGCCTTTTCCAAATCAACCAGAACAGCACCTGCGCATTGTTGTTTTGATTTATTCCATTGGATATCAGAAACGAGTTTAGACGCAGCATGAATTGTGTCATGACCCGCCTTGAACCCGAACTGTTTATCCGGAATTATTTTGTTGTCCGCAGCCCACTTAGTCAGAGCCCTATTAATGATTTTTTCGAAAACTTTGCTGATGCTCGGAAGAGACTTATCGACCGAAGATTTGACGGGTTGGAGTTGTCCTTTCCCTTCCAATGCACTGGATAATATGCATTATTCAGTGCATTATTGAAGAGTGTGGTGTAAATGTCAATTGCCTCCATCGGTAAATGTCTTAGTACAACGTTGGATATACCATCGACACCTGCTGACTTTTTATTTTTTATTGATTTGAAGATGAGCTGAAGCTCAACCTTCGTTACTAACAAGGGACTTGGTCCCGTTTGCTCGGCGATTATAACATTTTCCAAGGAATCGTCATCGAACCGCATGAAACCGCGGTTCTCAGATCGCCATTGTGTCATATCATTTCGAAGGTAAAAGTGATTAAGTAGGGTTCTGTTTTCCAGGTCGTGGTTGGGGCGAATGCTAACATTCACCTTGTACACTTGCTGGAAAGCAGCTCCCACCGCCTCCACTTTTTCCTTCGGATCTTCAATTATATAAAAGTCATCGTCAAAGATGGCTTCTTCTGGATCTATTTGCGCTGTCATGAGTACGTCTCTGTTCTCTTCAGTTCTTTGGAGTTTCAGACACGGAAGGTCATAATCGTTTTTTTTCCTGAATATCTTGTTGATTTTGGGGAACATACTAGGGTCACTGAAATTAACTGACCGGATCTTGCGGTCGCAGTATTTGTTAATTGATAACCTGTAGTTCTCCTTAATCAACAGATTGACATTTTTTATTGACGACTTCAGTGTCCTAACCTCCAAGTCGTGTGGGTCTGTAAGTCGTCTGTACAAGTTTTTGAGTCTTGTCAGTAAGCCACTCTTGTGCCTACGTAGTGCGTCAATAGTCGCGTTTCTGTAAGCGTCCATTTGGTCCCGTTCTTTGTACTTTGGTATTGTCCGTTCCATTGTTCGTTTTATTGTTTCGTCCATCTGTTGTAAATGTTGGTCAATTTCTGTATTTGTCAGGTTTCTGTTGTTTGGTGGGGCTATGTCACTCGAACGAAGTTCTCACGCTAAGGCGTTGGTAAAACGAGGCCAACGCATCTTACTGTAATTGTAAGAGTGCGTTGCAACGTATTCCTCCAACTCCACGCGTTCGTTCGGAATCTGTATTACAGCAGCCAGTCCGCAGTGATCAATGTTGTACTCGACTGTCTGTAAGCAGTTTCGAGGGTGATTACCCACTTTGTCTGTTACTGTCAGTCTGGTGTCGTACAGCAAAAGATCCAGAAAGGAGCCGGTTCTTGGATACGATGGCTTTTCAGTAGCCAGCAGGTCGACGCCATATTCAACGCTGTAAAGATTCATCAAATTAAAAAGATGGTTACCTCTGGGATTACTATGTTGATTTCCCCAATCTTCATGTTTTGCGTTCAAATCACCGGCCAAGATGAAATAGTTTTCTTCCAAGCTCAGTTTCAGTTCCCTTAAAAGAATCTCGAGTTCTGAAACAAAGTAAGTAACCTGCGGAGCTCCAGCCGCATAAGCCGCAATCATATACATCCGCTTCCCTTGAGTAAGAGAGAGATGTCTACAAAGCAAACTTCTAGCGTCTTGAGCTTTCGCAATTCATTGTTGTATATGACTTTATAATTAATGCCCTTTCGTATAAAGAGAACGACACCGCCCCCTTGAGTGGAGTCGGGCCGGTCTCTTCTTACGATATTGTAATTTTTATGAGTCAATTTGTGTTTGTGGTTTAGCTTAGTTTCGCTAGCCATAAACACATCGGGACTGTAGTCTTTCAACAATTGGAACATATTGGCTCTTCGTTCAATCCTAATCAGTGAATTTACATTCACAGCTAGGACTTTTAGGCGCGTCTCCGGCAGCGCGCCCATTATGGTCTAAATTGCGCCAGGCCAGGCAACAAAAAGTAGAGATGATCTACCCTTTTGCCTTGCTCCTTTATCTGACTTTGCAGCCCTGTTAGTTGACTTTGAATGCTCAACAACAAGGCTACAATGTCAGGCTGCACCTCTGGTGCCTTAGGCACAGGGGCCTTTGGGGCAATCGTTGGTGGAGCCAGTCTCGTGTTCCCATTCCCTGACACCATTTGGGCGTAGGAAAATTTGGGATGAGGGCCATGTAGCAAATTACCTTCACTCTGGGGTCAAGCCGACTGCTAAAAAACAGCCGTTTGGTTAGAGCGAAGGCTCCTCTGGCCCTGGTCAGAGCAGCATTTATACACTGCCAATCACTAGGATGAGGCCACATATTTTTCAACCGATTTTCGTTCTTTATACCTGCTGGAAATTTCGTACCAATAAAAATTTACTACATTTGAGTAGGTAGATATTTTCTTTAAAAAAAGTAATAAAATTAAGGGGTTAAATAGAAAAAACAGTTGGAATTTCCCTACATTAATTAAAGAGCTACTTAAAAACAGTATGAAAAAGTGCGTCACTTGGATGAGGCCACATGAAAAATCTTATAAAATATCAAAAAAATGAAAGAAATGTTTACAGTTTTTGGTTTTCAAACATTTATTTATTAAGTTTTTCTCAATTAATAATGAGTATGCCCCCCATTTTTCGATATGACCTCTATTAGACGGTTTGGAATGGAATCATAAAGTTTTTTTAAATAGTCAAGTGAAATCTCGTCCCAGGCATCACGGATAGCTTCAATTAAGGAGTCCTTGTCTTCCAATTGTCTAACGCCTTCATAAACTTTTCGAGATAGCCATGCCCATACGTTTTCGATTATGTTCAAGTCCGGTGAATAGGGTGGCCATGGCAAAAGCTCTACGTTTTCTGATAAAATCCAGCTTTTGACAACCCTGGAAGTGTGGATGGGGGCATTGTCTTGTTGGAAAATCCAAGGCAGAGGTCCAAAAATATTTTTCATCTTCGGAAATGAGCGTTCCAACAAGTATTTGTAGCTGTTTCCGTTCATTGTTAGAGAAAGAAACTCCAATTCGATTTTGCCATAGTAGGTGATAGCTCCCCACACCATAACACCTGATGTACGGCTGTGATGTCTTCCCAAAATTAGTTCCTGTTTTCTTAAATCATGGAAATAAAAGTTGTAACCATCGGGGCCGTCAAGGCTAAACTTTTTTTCATCCGAAAAGACGACGCGTTTCCATTGACTGCTCCAAGAGATATGTTCTGTTGCAAAGTTCATTCGCAGCTCCTTGTGTACTTGCTTTAGAACAGGTTTCTTTTTTAGTTTTCTTCTCTGGATAGTACCATCTTTTCTTATTATCCTTCGGACTGTCGAAATACTGGCTGATACTCCGCTTTTGGACCTTATTTTAGTAGCTGATTGAGTAGAATTTGAAGCAATACGTAAAATTAACCGCTTTTCTCGGGATGTTGTTGCTTGGGCTGTGCGTCCTTTTTGGTTTTTCCCATAGTTTTGAGGATCAGCAAGATAGTTGTTTACAACTCTCTTACTTCTGTTCAGCTTCCTTGCTATTTCTCGGCTTGAGAGTCCCATTTCCTTGAAAGCATCGATTTGTCCTCTTTCTGCTACTGTCAACGTCTTTCCGGAACCCATTTGTAGTTGAAATTTAATAAAAATAGTTATTTGTAAAACGTTCTTAAATATTGTAACCCAAATTTTGAAAAAAATTGCTGATCTGAACTTCTACAACGAAATATTCGCAATGGCCTCATCCTAGTGACTCACTTTTTTATATCCTTTTTAGGTAGCTCATTCATTAATGTAGGGAAATTCCAACGGTCTTTTCTAATTAACCCTATAATTGTATCACTTTGTTTTAAGAAAATATGTACCTACTCTCATGTAGTAAAATTTTCCGGGTTAAACAAATTCCAACAGGTATCGGACCGAAAAGCGGTTGAAAAATATGTGGCCTCATCCTAGTGATTGGCAGTGTATGTCTGTCGAAATATAAATACTGATCTAACCAGATACCGAGGTACTTCACTACACTTTTGCTCGCTAATCGCTGCCCGTGAAGATCAACGATGACCATTTTGCGCCAATTCTTGCACGTATCCCTCGTGGCCCAGCCAACGGAGTCCGGAATAGAATTGTCTCCGACTTCTGGACATTTATTTTCAGTTTCCAGTCGTCGCAATATCGCTGAATCTTGTCGAAATCACGCTGCAAGAGAATTCTTATAACCTCAACCTTTCGGGCCGTTCTGTACGCAATTAGATCGTCGGCGTACGCAATTGCTTTTGTAAGACTACCTATCAGATCGCTGGTGTAAATGCTGAAGAGAATCGGCGAATTCACCGCTCCCTGTTGAAGACCATTTTTAATTAAGAATGTTGTGGTAGAAGTTACATTGCCACTTTTGACAACAAACTTTCTACCGTTAAGCATATCATAAAGTATATACAACAATGGTTTGCTTATGCAAAGCCTGCTCAGTTTTAGGTAAAGACCCTCTAACCATACGGTGTCAAAGGCCTTTTCCAAATCAACCAGAACAGCACCTGCGCATTGTTGTTTTGATTTATTCCATTGGATATCAGAAACGAGTTTAGACGCAGCATGAATTGTGTCATGACCCGCCTTGAACCCGAACTGTTTATCCGGAATTATTTTGTTGTCCGCAGCCCACTTAGTCAGAGCCCTATTAATGATTTTTTCGAAAACTTTGCTGATGCTCGGAAGAGACTTATCGACCGAAGATTTGACGGGTTGGAGTTGTCCTTTCCCTTTTTCGGGAGAGGATGAACCACAGCGGTCTTCCAATGCACTGGATAATATGCATTATTCAGTGCATTATTGAAGAGTGTGGTGTAAATGTCAATTGCCTCCATCGGTAAATGTCTTAGTACAACGTTGGATATACCATCGACACCTGCTGACTTTTTATTTTTTATTGATTTGAAGATGAGCTGAAGCTCAACCTTCGTTACTAACAAGGGACTTGGTCCCGTTTGCTCGGCGATTATAACATTTTCCAAGGAATCGTCATCGAACCGCATGAAACCGCGGTTCTCAGATCGCCATTGTGTCATATCATTTCGAAGGTAAAAGTGATTAAGTAGGGTTCTGTTTTCCAGGTCGTGGTTGGGGCGAATGCTAACATTCACCTTGTACACTTGCTGGAAAGCAGCTCCCACCGCCTCCACTTTTTCCTTCGGATCTTCAATTATATAAAAGTCATCGTCAAAGATGGCTTCTTCTGGATCTATTTGCGCTGTCATGAGTACGTCTCTGTTCTCTTCAGTTCTTTGGAGTTTCAGACACGGAAGGTCATAATCGTTTTTTTTCCTGAATATCTTGTTGATTTTGGGGAACATACTAGGGTCACTGAAATTAACTGACCGGATCTTGCGGTCGCAGTATTTGTTAATTGATAACCTGTAGTTCTCCTTAATCAACAGATTGACATTTTTTATTGACGACTTCAGTGTCCTAACCTTCAAGTCGTGTGGGACTGTAAGTCGTCTGTACAAGTTTTTGAGTCTTGTCAGTAAGCCACTCTTGTGCCTACGTAGTGCGTCAATAGTCGCGTTTCTGTAAGCGTCCATTTGGTCCCGTTCTTTGTACTTTGGTATTGTCCGTTCCATTGTTCGTTTTATTGTTTCGTCCATCTGTTGTAAATGTTGGTCAATTTCTGTATTTGTCAGGTTTCTGTTGTTTGGTGGGGCTATGTCACTCGAACGAAGTTCTCACGCTAAGGCGTTGGTAAAACGAGGCCAACGCATCTTACTGTAATTGTAAGAGTGCGTTGCAACGTATTCCTCCAACTCCACGCGTTCGTTCGGAATCTGTATTACAGCAGCCAGTCCGCAGTGATCAATGTTGTACTCGACTGTCTGTAAGCAGTTTCGAGGGTGATTACCCACTTTGTCTGTTACTGTCAGTCTGGTGTCGTACAGCAAAAGATCCAGAAAGGAGCCGGTTCTTGGATACGATGGCTTTTCAGTAGCCAGCAGGTCGACGCCATATTCAACGCTGTAAAGATTCATCAAATTAAAAAGATGGTTACCTCTGGGATTACTATGTTGATTTCCCCAATCTTCATGTTTTGCGTTCAAATCACCGGCCAAGATGAAATAGTTTTCTTCCAAGCTCAGTTTCAGTTCCCTTAAAAGAATCTCGAGTTCTGAAACAAAGTAAGTAACCTGCGGAGCTCCAGCCGCATAAGCCGCAATCATATACATCCGCTTCCCTTGAGTAAGAGAGAGATGTCTACAAAGCAAACTTCTAGCGTCTTGAGCTTTCGCAATTCATTGTTGTATATGACTTTATAATTAATGCCCTTTCGTATAAAGAGAACGACACCGCCCCCTTGAGTGGAGTCGGGCCGGTCACTTTTACGATATTGTAATTTTTATGAGTCAATTTGTGTTTGTGGTTTAGCTTAGTTTCGCTAGCCATAAACACATCGGGACTGTAGTCTTTCAACAATTGGAACATATTGGCTCTTCGTTCAATCCTAATCAGTGAATTTACATTCACAGCTAGGACTTTTAGGCGCGTCTCCGGCAGCGCGCCCATTATGGTCTAAATTGCGCCAGGCCAGGCAACAAAAAGTAGAGATGATCTACCCTTTTGCCTTGCTCCTTTATCTGACTTTGCAGCCCTGTTAGTTGACTTTGAATGCTCAACAACAAGGCTACAATGTCAGGCTGCACCTCTGGTGCCTTAGGCACAGGGGCCTTTGGGGCAATCGTTGGTGGAGCCTGTCTCGTGTTCCCATTCCCTGACACCATTTGGGCGTAGGAAAATTTGGGATGAGGGCCATGTAGCAAATTACCTTCACTCTGGGGTCAAGCCGACTGCTAAAAAACAGCCGTTTGGTTAGAGCGAAGGCTCCTCTGGCCCTGGTCAGAGCAGCATTTATACACTGCCAATCACTAGGATGAGGCCACATATTTTTCAACCGATTTTCGTTCTTTATACCTGCTGGAAATTTCGTACCAATAAAAATTTACTACATTTGAGTAGGTAGATATTTTCTTTAAAAAAAGTAATAAAATTAAGGGGTTAAATAGAAAAAACAGTTGGAATTTCCCTACATTAATTAAAGAGCTACTTAAAAACAGTATGAAAAAGTGCGTCACTTGGATGAGGCCACATGAAAAATCTTATAAAATATCAAAAAAATGAAAGAAATGTTTACAGTTTTTGGTTTTCAAACATTTATTTATTAAGTTTTTCTCAATTAATAATGAGTATGCCCCCCATTTTTCGATATGACCTCTATTAGACGGTTTGGAATGGAATCATAAAGTTTTTTTAAATAGTCAAGTGAAATCTCGTCCCAGGCATCACGGATAGCTTCAATTAAGGAGTCCTTGTCTTCCAATTGTCTACCGCCTTCATAAACTTTTCGAGATAGCCATGCCCATACGTTTTCGATTATGTTCAAGTCCGGTGAATAGGGTGGCCATGGCAAAAGCTCTACGTTTTCTGATAAAATCCAGCTTTTGACAACCCTGGAAGTGTGGATGGGGGCATTGTCTTGTTGGAAAATCCAAGGCAGAGGTCCAAAAATATTTTTCATCTTCGGAAATGAGCGTTCCAACAAGTATTTGTAGCTGTTTCCGTTCATTGTTAGAGAAAGAAACTCCAATTCGATTTTGCCATAGTAGGTGATAGCTCCCCACACCATAACACCTGATGTACGGCTGTGATGTCTTCCCAAAATTAGTTCCTGTTTTCTTAAATCATGGAAATAAAAGTTGTAACCATCGGGGCCGTCAAGGCTAAACTTTTTTTCATCCGAAAAGACGACGCGTTTCCATTGACTGCTCCAAGAGATATGTTCTGTTGCAAAGTTCATTCGCAGCTCCTTGTGTACTTGCTTTAGAACAGGCTTCTTTTTTAGTTTTCTTCTCTGGATAGTACCATCTTTTCTTATTATCCTTCGGACTGTCGAAATACTGGCTGATACTCCGCTTTTGGACCTTATTTTAGTAGCTGATTGAGTAGAATTTGAAGCAATACGTAAAATTAACCGCTTTTCTCGGGATGTTGTTGCTTGGGCTGTGCGTCCTTTTTGGTTTTTTCCATAGTTTTGAGGATCAGCAAGATAGTTGTTTACAACTCTCTTACTTCTGTTCAGCTTCCTTGCTATTTCTCGGCTTGAGAGTCCCATTTCCTTGAAAGCATCGATTTGTCCTCTTTCTGCTACTGTCAACGTCTTTCCGGAACCCATTTGTAGTTGAAATTTAATAAAAATAGTTATTTGTAAAACGTTCTTAAATATTGTAACCCAAATTTTGAAAAAAATTGCTGATCTGAACTTCTACAACGAAATATTCGCAATGGCCTCATCCTAGTGACTCACTTTTTTATATCCTTTTTAGGTAGCTCATTCATTAATGTAGGGAAATTCCAACGGTCTTTTCTAATTAACCCTATAATTGTATCACTTTGTTTTAAGAAAATATGTACCTACTCTCATGTAGTAAAATTTTCCGGGTTAAACAAATTCCAACAGGTATCGGACCGAAAAGCGGTTGAAAAATATGTGGCCTCATCCTAGTGATTGGCAGTGTATGTCTGTCGAAATATAAATACTGATCTAACCAGATACCGAGGTACTTCACTACACTTTTGCTCGCTAATCGCTGCCCGTGAAGATCAACGATGACCATTTTGCGCCAATTCTTGCACGTATCCCTCGTGGCCCCAGCCAACGGAGTCCGGAATAGAATTGTCTCCGACTTCTGGACATTTATTTTCAGTTTCCAGTCGTCGCAATATCGCTGAATCTTGTCGAAATCACGCTGCAAGAGAATTCTTATAACCTCAACCTTTCGGGCCGTTCTGTACGCAATTAGATCGTCGGCGTACGCAATTGCTTTTGTAAGACTACCTATCAGATCGCTGGTGTAAATGCTGAAGAGAATCGGCGAATTCACCGCTCCCTGTTGAAGACCATTTTTAATTAAGAATGTTGTGGTAGAAGTTACATTGCCACTTTTGACAACAAACTTTCTACCGTTAAGCATATCATAAAGTATATACAACAATGGTTTGCTTATGCAAAGCCTGCTCAGTTTTAGGTAAAGACCCTCTAACCATACGGTGTCAAAGGCCTTTTCCAAATCAACCAGAACAGCACCTGCGCATTGTTGTTTTGATTTATTCCATTGGATATCAGAAACGAGTTTAGACGCAGCATGAATTGTGTCATGACCCGCCTTGAACCCGAACTGTTTATCCGGAATTATTTTGTTGTCCGCAGCCCACTTAGTCAGAGCCCTATTAATGATTTTTTCGAAAACTTTGCTGATGCTCGGAAGAGACTTATCGACCGAAGATTTGACGGGTTGGAGTTGTCCTTTCCCTTTTTCGGGAGAGGATGAACCACAGCGGTCTTCCAATGCACTGGATAATATGCATTATTCAGTGCATTATTGAAGAGTGTGGTGTAAATGTCAATTGCCTCCATCGGTAAATGTCTTAGTACAACGTTGGATATACCATCGACACCTGCTGACTTTTTATTTTTTATTGATTTGAAGATGAGCTGAAGCTCAACCTTCGTTACTAACAAGGGACTTGGTCCCGTTTGCTCGGCGATTATAACATTTTCCAAGGAATCGTCATCGAACCGCATGAAACCGCGGTTCTCAGATCGCCATTGTGTCATATCATTTCGAAGGTAAAAGTGATTAAGTAGGGTTCTGTTTTCCAGGTCGTGGTTGGGGCGAATGCTAACATTCACCTTGTACACTTGCTGGAAAGCAGCTCCCACCGCCTCCACTTTTTCCTTCGGATCTTCAATTATATAAAAGTCATCGTCAAAGATGGCTTCTTCTGGATCTATTTGCGCTGTCATGAGTACGTCTCTGTTCTCTTCAGTTCTTTGGAGTTTCAGACACGGAAGGTCATAATCGTTTTTTTTCCTGAATATCTTGTTGATTTTAGGGAACATACTAGGGTCACTGAAATTAACTGACCGGATCTTGCGGTCGCAGTATTTGTTAATTGATAACCTGTAGTTCTCCTTAATCAACAGATTGACATTTTTTATTGACGACTTCAGTGTCCTAACCTCCAAGTCGTGTGGGTCTGTAAGTCGTCTGTACAAGTTTTTGAGTCTTGTCAGTAAGCCACTCTTGTGCCTACGTAGTGCGTCAATAGTCGCGTTTCTGTAAGCGTCCATTTGGTCCCGTTCTTTGTACTTTGGTATTGTCCGTTCCATTGTTCGTTTTATTGTTTCGTCCATCTGTTGTAAATGTTGGTCAATTTCTGTATTTGTCAGGTTTCTGTTGTTTGGTGGGGCTATGTCACTCGAACGAAGTTCTCACGCTAAGGCGTTGGTAAAACGAGGCCAACGCATCTTACTGTAATTGTAAGAGTGCGTTGCAACGTATTCCTCCAACTCCACGCGTTCGTTCGGAATCTGTATTACAGCAGCCAGTCCGCAGTGATCAATGTTGTACTCGACTGTCTGTAAGCAGTTTCGAGGGTGATTACCCACTTTGTCTGTTACTGTCAGTCTGGTGTCGTACAGCAAAAGATCCAGAAAGGAGCCGGTTCTTGGATACGATGGCTTTTCAGTAGCCAGCAGGTCGACGCCATATTCAACGCTGTAAAGATTCATCAAATTAAAAAGATGGTTACCTCTGGGATTACTATGTTGATTTCCCCAATCTTCATGTTTTGCGTTCAAATCACCGGCCAAGATGAAATAGTTTTCTTCCAAGCTCAGTTTCAGTTCCCTTAAAAGAATCTCGAGTTCTGAAACAAAGTAAGTAACCTGCGGAGCTCCAGCCGCATAAGCCGCAATCATATACATCCGCTTCCCTTGAGTAAGAGAGAGATGTCTACAAAGCAAACTTCTAGCGTCTTGAGCTTTCGCAATTCATTGTTGTATATGACTTTATAATTAATGCCCTTTCGTATAAAGAGAACGACACCACCCCCTTGAGTGGAGTCGGGCCGGTCTCTTCTTACGATATTGTAATTTTTATGAGTCAATTTGTGTTTGTGGTTTAGCTTAGTTTCGCTAGCCATAAACACATCGGGACTGTAGTCTTTCAACAATTGGAACATATTGGCTCTTCGTTCAATCCTAATCAGTGAATTTACATTCACAGCTAGGACTTTTAGGCGCGTCTCCGGCAGCGCGCCCATTATGGTCTAAATTGCGCCAGGCCAGGCAACAAAAAGTAGAGATGATCTACCCTTTTGCCTTGCTCCTTTATCTGACTTTGCAGCCCTGTTAGTTGACTTTGAATGCTCAACAACAAGGCTACAATGTCAGGCTGCACCTCTGGTGCCTTAGGCACAGGGGCCTTTGGGGCAATCGTTGGTGGAGCCTGTCTCGTGTTCCCATTCCCTGACACCATTTGGGCGTAGGAAAATTTGGGATCCACGAATTTTTGTGTTGGAGCCTGTCGAACTGTTCGACTTCCTTCGGCTTTTTGACTGGCCTGTTTTTGTTTCATTTGCTGGACCTTAGGGCAACCCCTATAGTTAGCCGGGTGCCCTTGGTTTCCACAAAGGACACACTTGAGCTGGGTCAAATCCTCAACCCGCTCCTTCCCCAGCTTGCATTCTCCCTCGTTGTGGGTTTCGGAGCACCTGACGCAGCGCAACTGCATATTGCAGTTGGCTCCGGCATGGCCGAACCTCTGGCACTTGGTACATTGTAAAATGTCGTCGTGCCTTTTTAATGTCTCCCAGTGTATGGCTTGATAGTCGAGGCATTTGATTTCCCTCAGACTCTCAAAACTACTTTGGGGCGATAATGTTACGAGGAACATTGGCAGCCTGTAACCCCCTCGTCTTGACTTCACCGTAGTGAAAGGCTTGACCCCGATAAAATCGAGATCATCATTGGCATTTTCACGGAGCTCAGCTAAGAGCGCCTCCGGTTCCGTGCAGGAACTTATGCCCTTCAGGAGGACCGTCTTAAATTTTTCGCTTTTCGGCGTGTAGCTGAAGAACTCAGCTGTGGCCTCTTTTAGTAACCCTTTTACTAACTTGTAATCGGCCAGTGAGAAACACTGGACCGAATAATTCTTTTCTTTTTCCTTTAAAATTTTTATGAGAAATGTGCCCTTAGTGGCCGACTTACACACCTGTTTTATGTCGTCCAGGTCAACTCTGTGTGTCCTTATTGGTGGCACCTTCTCCTTCTTGGGCTGTGGTTGTTTCTGGTGTTGCTGCTGCTTCTGCTTCTCCTGATGCTGCTTCTGCTGCTGATGCTGCTGTTTCTGCTGCTCCTGCTGCCTTGGTTGTAGCTGTTGTTGTTGCTGCTGCTTGGCTTTACTCGAAGTGGATGGACCCTCAGACATTGGGCCTGTCACTGCTGGTGAAGCCTTCATTTTTTTGTTCCGCTCCAGTGATTTTGGTAGCGGGCTTTGGCTGTGGTTGTTGCTGCTGTGGTTGTTGTTTTTGTTGCCTTGTTTCAAGCTTTTTTTGTTTCGCCTGTTGCTGCTGTTGTTGTTGTAGGAGCCGTTGTGCTTTTCTGTCCTCCTTCTCAGCTGCATTTTTTTTGTTGGCGCGCTTCAATTTTTGATTTCAGTGCACTGAGAAGGGGCTCCATCTCCTCTTTCATCTTTTTTAACTCGGCCTCATAGGCATCAATTTTGTGCTTTTTTGCCTGCAGTACTTGTGCCAGCTCCACCTCATCGACTTCGTTGTCGTTGGGGGCATCAGGCACCTCCAGCGCCTTTTTTGTCGACGGCTCTGCTGAGGTCTCGTTCTTCTTGTTGTTCGGAGACCTATAATGTCCTTCTCCTTCCTCAGAGACGTAATCAATCAATCCGACGTCATCAATTTCGTCTTCTCCGTCTCCATCCTTTTTCTCATAGCGCTACGCGTAGCAGCACTCTTACGTTGCACCAAATTTGGGTTTGGTGTTTCTCGTTTCATCTTGCTTGTTGTTGTTGCGTTTGTCGGATCGGACTGGTAGCCTGATGTTGATGCGGTGATATGAGGTACCGCTGCCGGTACTGCACTTACATCACCTGATGTATTTGCAGAGGTATTTTTTGATACCCCTGCTTTCTTCTCCTTCATTTGTTTTTCTTCCCAACAGATAAAATCAACAATTTCTCTGTTGTGAAAAAAAGCAACTAAATTTTTCGTTGACTCCGGATGGGAATCGAACCCACGACCCTTGGATCTGCTTCCGGACGCCACTTCCACTGGGCTAACGATTTGTTTTTTTTGGTGGTGGCAAACTGCCAACTTTATTTATAACTTAATTATTTATTTCTTCTTCTCTTACGCCTCGAAAAACTCAAAAAGTTAGCAAAATTGCATTAAGTTTAACACTATCAGTAGTCAAGATTAGGGACCAACAACGCAGGCGTTGGGCTATTGTACTAACCATTCTTCGTGTTATTCGTAGTTCATTTGACAACTTGAAGCGTTTAAAGTTAAAAAAAAAACTACTTTTTGATGTCAAGAAGAAGCAACGCTTGTGTGTCGCCGAAGAGTACATGATATGGGATGCATAGGAAGGATTATGTTAAACAGACTGGTAGACATTCGTTTCTGTTGCCTACTTCTATCCTAACGACTTGGAGTTTAAATTGGTTGAGGTGCATCTGTTTTAAGCATGGGCAAACAACAAAAAAACAAAAAATAATTCTTTATATGGAAAAAACCTCCAAAAAATGAAATCACCATTGCACAAAATCTGTTGAAAATAATCCAACTTGCCATTATCTCCAAAGAGAAACCTAATGGAATAATTGTCATGACTGCCAAAATCTCCAAATACCCAATATCCAGGGACGTATATTGACATTATTTCTTTTGAGACATTTGTACGACATTCGTTAGCTGTGATAATATGATAACGAACAGGCGAACAAGGTTTTGTAGTGTCAATAAAATCATACTTTTGCGAAGGTATGAATCCGATTTTCAAATTACTCTATCACCTCAATTTTTTTTAAATATAACTTTTAAAAATTGGAAACGAAAACATTTTACTAGGAAAGGAATTTAAGGCAATGAAAATAAATGAAGTACATAGTTCCTTTTTTAATCTTAAGCAATCTGTGAACTACAGCCCGAAACCAAAACAAATGTTTAAGAGTGACAGAAAGTGCCACTACGAAGCTGTTAGTTTCGTATGTTTTGCCAACCCTTTAAATTAAAAGTGATACAGATTTGAGAAACGCTAATTTTTTTTGGCAAAGAGACTAATTTGTATCCCCGCTTATTTAAGCTAAACACTTCTTCTTAAAAAAAACTTGCATACACTCGTGAGTGAAAAAATCGCCTGAATCCTTACATTTAATTTGTTGATATACGTAACCGTTACTTTTAAAAACAAAAATAAACTACTTATTAGTAATCAATAATAAATGATAAATGAGAAATTATGAACCAGATAAACAACAATCTTAAATACAGGAACTTCATGTACGGCAAGTTTTGCTTTCGTACAAAATTTTGAACTCGATATTTTAATCAAACATGACATTAAGATCCTAGAGAAGTCAAAGTGGGTCCCCCGATTCCGTCCGTCTGTCTGTCTTTATTTTGTTTTTAAGTTTTCTCAAGAACTAATGAACTGATTTCAATAATTTTTTTTCTGCATAAGCTCTTTTACTGTCTTAATAATATTTAATGATCCAAAATTTAATTGTTTTTGTTTTTAATTTTAAAACTAAAATTAAAATTAACTAAAATACATCACAATATCGCAAATTTTATAATAGATCACACTGTTGAAGTATACATATATATTTTCTTTTTTAATTTCCCATAGTTCATACGGGAAGTTTCTAAAAATATATATTATATTATTTTTTTATTTTTTAAATGTCAAGAGTTGTTTTTCTTTTATGGCACTATTTTATATATATGTACATAGGTACTAAGAAACATGTATGAATAAAAATTATATATGTACAGGTACACATATGACTTGCTTTCAGGATTGACAAAACAGTTTGACTTTGACTTCAAAGCTAAAACTTAATTTTTATATGCATTATGCATGTATGCCTTATTTCCTAATGTGAGTTACAGAAACAAAGAGATGAGGTGAGATTTTTCTATTTTCACAGTTTTCTTTTG
Source organism: Eupeodes latifasciatus (assembly GCA_920104205.1). NCBI lineage: Eukaryota > Metazoa > Arthropoda > Insecta > Diptera > Syrphidae > Eupeodes > Eupeodes latifasciatus. The sequence goes on from OV049927.1 coordinate 52,020,187, forward strand.
TTTTTTTTCGCATATTCAAATTTACCGTAGATTGCTAGATTGAATTTTGAAATTGCCAAGCACGTTTTTCTTAAACTCACCATGAAAGTCATAGAGGAAATATATTATCTAGAGTCCCGACCGGTACCCGTCCTACCTGAAACACCCTCAAATTTTATTCGAGGGGAACTCTCTCAAATTCGAGGTGAACTCTCTCAAATTCGCTATCGGTGAATACATGTGAGTGGGAAAAAAAAAATAAAATGGGGGATTGGGCTAAAATAGAAACTTATGGAATTTTTGTGACCTGTCAAAAATGACAATCAATTTTGCAAGACAAAACAATGGGTTTCGGATTTTAAGAGAAAGTTTTTGTGAATTGCTTTGATATTTAATATAATTTAATATTTTTCAGACCAAAAACCTTTATAATGAAAAGAGTATAATATACAAGTTCACTTCATTGAATAAAAAGTAAGTCAAATTGCAGCGAAGGAGGTGCAACAATAATTGATTTATTTTATACTCTGTGTTTCCATTTCAGAAGCTGCCCATTACATACCATAATGCAGAAAGCAACTTCCATCAAGAAATCTGGAAGACAAAGTATACTTATTTACAGGTAAGTTTTTTATATTATATTTCTCTTAACAAAATAATATCAATGTTTTTAACGATAGACGCTGCCCATTGTATTTGTGTGTACATCGCAACGGCCATAGCTGCCGCAGGTGTTGACGGCGGAGGTGTCACCGTCGCTGCAAATAGTCAGATGCTTGTAATGCAACAACACCAGCAGCAACAACCCCACTAAAGCTACGAATTCAATTCCAAATTAGCGAACATCCTCAGCTATGCCATCGACTTTGTGTTGCTTTGTGAGATTCAAGTCAATTTTACAAGTGAAAGCTTCGACATTAATAGTCGACCGCCTAGTTTTGGAACGACTAAACAGCAGCATCAGCAACGGCTGAGTACCTATGCAGGCAAATCAGGTTAATTAATTCATTTACTTACGAGTAATGTAATGGATATTTTAAATTCTATTGTTCTTTAGTATTTCCAAAACGGCCTCCGCCTATTCATCAGCCGCCAAGAAATATGATGCTGCAAGCCAACCAAAAAAACGACTTGCAGCTGCAATTAAAGCAACATTTTCTGGTTTCATAGAGTGCAACTGTCTCACAAAATGATAGCGGGGACGCTGAACTGACCGAGACAGCGGCTACTGCGGCCGCTTACGCCGACACATACCAAGTAGATGAGGAACTGAAAGTCGACTTCGAAGCAACCTGCTGTGAGAACACCTTCTAAATGACGGGAATCGGAAGTCGGAAGTAAGTATTCTGAATATTGAAAATCTCATCATTTTCGTATGTACTATTTTAAAATTTCCAGAAATGTCGGTAAACTTATAGACTGGAAAAATAAAATCTGAATTCCATGAATACATAATGCCTATTGAATCACCAAAACAAAAAAAAAGGCACAACTATAATAGGCATAAGCAAACATAAGCTTATGTCAAAAACCCAACGAAAATTCACTTAAGTTTGTGAAATTACTGCGGGTAGCCATAATGCAATTTTGCTCACTTATCTACATGTCAAAATAATATTCGCAGCTCTATATGAAGATATAAATCCTTCGTACGTATGTATTACCCTCCAAAACCCATTTGTTTACATAGTTGTATTTGTAATGTGAAAGAATTCAAAGAGAAAAATTGACGTGTTTTCACGCATACATAGAAATAACTAATGAGTTTTTTGGGGAAATTTCATAAATTAGAAGAGAAATGACACGCACACTATGAATAAGTTTATGAGGCTGATTTCCGGTTATGATAAACATTCTGAGAGAAATTATCTGCAGTGGAGTTGGTCTGTGTGTATTTGATCCAAACTGTCAGATTTACTTATGCGGCGAGCGACTAGGATCGCTCTTGCTTAAGGCCCAACTATAATAGACATAAGCTAGCATATGCGCGCATAAGTAAACGTACGAATACAAAGAATCTAATACGAGTGACCATAATGGAGTCTAGCTCCGTTTCGTTCAATTTTTCTCAGTTTCGTTAACTTAAGCAAACTTAAGCAAGAGCGATCCCAGTCGCTCGCCGCATAAGTAAATCTGACAGTTTGGATCAAATACACACAGGCCAACTCCACTGCAGATAATTTCTCTCAGAATGTTTATCATAACCGGAAATCAGCCTCATAAACTTATTCATAGTGTGCGTGTCATTTCTCTTCTAATTTATGAAATTTCCCCAAAAAACTCATTAGTTATTTCTATGTATACGTGAAAACACGTCAATTTTTCTCTTTGAATTCTTTCACATTACCAATACAACAATGTAAACAAATGGGTTTTGGAGGGTAATACGAACGAAGGATTTATATCTTCATATAGAGCTGCGAATATTATTTTGACATGTAGATAAGTGAGCAAAATTGCATTATGGCTACCCGCAGTAATTTCACAAACTTAAGTGAATTTTCGTTGGGTTTTTGACATAAGCTTATGTTTGCTTATGCCTATTATAGTTGGGCCTTTAAGTTTGCTTAAGTTAACGAAACTGAGAAAAATTGAACGAAACGGAGCTAAACTCCATTATGGTCACTCGTATTAGATTCTTTGTATTCGTACGTTTACTTATGCGCGCATATGCTAGCTTATGTCTATTATAGTTGGGCCTTAAGTGCATTCTGAACACAACTAACTGGACTCACATAGAAGACCGTCGACACAGAAATACCCCTACAAACTACTCTAATGATGTTCCAAGAATTGGGAACGCGCAACCTTCACCTGCCGAAGATGTCCAAAAATAATACAATCGGAAATTGTGCACTTGTTCCGATTAGGATTTTGGAATTTGGAATTGGAAAACGACTTGCCACAAATTTTTAATCAAAGGATCGACTTACGAGCACTATTTCGGGAATGGTACAATTCAAAACCAATCAATTTGCTACAATTTCATTGCACGTTCATTGACCAGAAAACTCATAATGCCAAGACCACTTCAAAGTAAGTAACATAAACCACAAACTTTGAAAGCACTAATTGTTTTTTTTTTTCAGCAACAAATCAAAACGAAGCGGTATTGCTACAAATCCTGCAAGATGATTCGAAGTCGATTTGACTTTTTAAATCTCATCCATTAATAGTCAAAGTTCGTGGCGCAGCTAGTTTTTAAATAAAGTTGTATTTTTTTTTTTCAAAATTGTATGTAATTTAGTATAATTTTGTTTTAGATTTAAAGCTATTAATGTATTTTCATTTAAAAAACAAAAACTGGATTTTAAAATACAACTTCTTAGTTTTTGAGTAAATAAAAAAATATTAAATGTACTTTTTCCAAGAAAAACAATTCTTTTTGGTTTTCCCAAATTTGATCTGCTCAGGTCAATTATTATAGTGGATTATACCTTTTTTTATTTTTTATTTCGTTTTTAGCAAATAATAATAAAAAACAAATAAGCTGTTTTAGCTAGGTTTTATTTTTTTTATTGACTCATATGTTCAATTTAACAAAATTAAAAACTTAGTATTTTTAATCCTATTCTTATGTTTTGGTTCATCACGTTCGTACGTATTCCTTTGTGATTTCATGTGGTCAACAGCATTGGTCAGAAATTCGTTCTTTCAATTTTGCCTCAGAGTGCGAAGTTTAAATTCCGTTGAGTCTGATAACACTGATCGACAAAATTATACTTTTTTTTTGTCACCCAAACAAAAAATACTTTTTGAGATGATTAAGATATCCTGACCTCGAATCTCAACTTTAAATTTATCTACTACATCAGGTTTTTAAAATATACCTCTTTGAAAATTTTAAAGACAACCAAAACCGGTAAAACATGACGTATCTCTTAACTTTAAATTGCAAGATACATACATGTCTTTGCTTTTACCTACAGTTTAAATCATTTTGCTTCATTTGACTTTACCTGAAGTTTTGAACAAAAAACTAGAATGTAATTCTTTTTTGGTTTTAAATAGTTCGTTTAATTTTTGAACATTATTTTTGTATTTTTTTCTATATATTACAAGAACTACAAGACTACAAATTCGTTATAGGAAATAGTAAAAAATTGAAAACATTGAAGGAAGATATTGTGGGTTTGAATAACCATCACACATTTTTTTGAAAAAAAAAAAAAACTATTTCATGAAATTGATAGCTTCAAAAAGATTTATATGTATGTATGTATGTATGTAGATAAGTGATTTCGAATTACAAAAATAAAATCTCAAAAACCTTAATTTGTAGAGTAATTCTGGAGTCGGTTTGTATTGTTGTTGACGGCATCGAAAGCAATATATTTATCATGAATGAAGGAAGGTATTTCAATTAAATTCTAGAGACCTACAATTTAAATTAGAAAGAGAAAAACATTAAGATAGTTCTTATTTTATTATTTATAAGAATATCCTTACACCTACATCACAGAGTTCGCCAAAACATGTACAAGGCAGATATTCAACTGTGAATTTCTGCAAAATTGTATCGGTAGCCACAAGCATTACCTCATCATACTTGAGAACATAGTGAAACAGATCAATTGGCCAATCTTCGGTGGTAGGTACTGTCTTGAAAAACTGACTGTAGATTAAATCAACGATTGTTCACATCACGAGGAAGGACTTGCATACACTGCAATCTTTCGCCTATCGGTAGTTGGCTGAAAGAAGTGCTTTGCATTGCACAGATGGTGACACATGACATGAATGTGCTACTGCTATCAAACGCTGCAATTGATTCAACTTGTATTTGTTTAAATTGACTTGGCTATGAATAGCCAGGGAAAAAGTCAACAAGTAAAGAGATTCCTCAACTTCATAGCCACTCCCGACATGTATATCCCTCTCGACAAATGAAGCATGTCAGACTGGTTTCAACGCGAAGCTTTTCAGTGTTCTGCAGTATCGATCCTTTCGCTGTAATCGGCTCTTCTCATTCCTACAGTCGAGTCGGTTAAAAATAAGGGACATTTTTAATGATTTGCGATTTACGTACAATTGCAAATTGAACATACGACATGACTCCTTAAACTTGTTTCTGCCCAAGCAGATTCAAAATTAGTAAAGAGTTAGGGGGAACATAAAGAAGGAGTGTAAAAATAAAGAAATTTAAAGACTTTTCAAAAGCTTTCGTAAGATGCCTGGCCAAGGGCATTTACGCCTTCTAAAGCTCGGTGGTTTGTGGGTTCCATTCTTAAAAAAAAAATTAAACAAACTTTTGTACCTTAAAAAGTTTCACTTTTTCTTTGTTATATAAACCTAAGAGCAATGGTGTAGTACTCTAGAGCACCATCCAAATCTTTTTCGCTACTTAAAATGTCTCCTAGAATGGTGAAAAGCTTGCAACTGGGATAGCTGGCGGCTTGTTTTTTCAACAGTTTAATGGCCTCCTGTGTTTCTCCCTCAGATTGGAGAATCTCTGCCATCGCTGATACGGCCGGAAAGTAGAACTGGTCGATTTCTAAAGCCCGATTAATGAAAGTCTTTGCCTGGCGTTTTGTAACGGTATTCGAAGAGTAAAAAAGTGTACTGGCACGTAGCTGTTTATATTTTATCGAAATTCATAGTAAGTTAAGGTAAAATGCAAATGAAAAATAACAACAAATTCTTACCACATAGCTCCTGGGGCAGTTCCTGAAATAGCGTGCAGCCAATGCACATATTGTCTGTGCATCTTTTAAGCACTTAAGTCCGATGTAACAACCCGCAAGACCTTTGTATATCTCAAAACGATAGTTAGCCAAACTCTGAACTGCCCTGTAATAATGAATTGCTTCCTTATATCGTTTCAATTGAAGAAATATCTTCCCACGCAAAAGATACGCTTCAACGTTTGTTGAATCAACTGAAATTGCTTTGTGGGTAAAATAGGAAGCCTGTTCGTATTTTCCATTTGCCGATAGACTCTCAGCTTTTCCAATTCTGCTAGATTATTATTCCTCTCATAGACCACGGCAAATGACATAATATGTTCTGTGCTATATGGACTTATCATGTGTGCTGTTTCTAGATAGGTACTGCTGCGCCTGAGCATGGTGCCCATTTTAGTAGAGCTTTTCCAATTAACGTTAGAATATAATCGTTTTGATGAAGTTTTGTGTTGTCGTTAATAAATTGGAATGTTTTTGACGCATCCAGATGTTTATGAACGTACATTTGAGCATGGCCTTTTATACACGAACTTAACCACTCAACATTCTTTGGAGCCGAACTCACTATAAAATTATAAAAGAAGCTTAAAACAAAAAAAAAAAAAAAAAAACAAAATAATATTCATATAATTTGAGTTTAAAATTAACGTAATGAACACACCTTGAATTTGGACCTCTTCGCTCCAGAATAAATACGTCGGCGTTGCTGGCTTCCTTCTCGGGAGATTCCACTTTTCCTGTTGCAACATTTCTCCTTGGTTTCTTCTTTATCTGAGGATTAAATTAGGTGCAAATTCATTATATATTTTTATTTCAATAAATTAATACTTTGTATATTGTTTTACCTTCATTTGCATTACTGGGAATTAATTTTGTTTTGTTTACATTTTCGTAGAACTGTCAAAATACTCACCTTGCTGTTAATCTGTCAAAACTGGGTTAAACTCAAATTAGGCCACGTTCGCATTGTAGTTCTATGGTGCGCCTATACTTTCTGCATGATTTTTTCTGTTTTTATCAAAAATTTTCATAAAAATCATAGAATTTGTTTGCCAAAAGCAGTCAAATATTATTTTTAGTACAGTTTTCACTGAAAGGAAGTTGCAAAATTAATTTTTCTTTAAATATTGCATTAATTTTTCAATTTTTGAATTCAACGGATCTCTTTTTTGAACGGCTCAGTTCACCTCATAGTTTTTTCCCCCGCTGTTGAGCAATATGGGCACAAATTCCATTACAACTACATTCATAATGGCTTTTTCCCATAAGAAATGCACGGGACAACTAACACATGCTTATCCTTATGGACAAAATCCTCTCAATTTAGCTAGTAGGCCGAAAGAGAGCAAACCCATTAAGTCGGGACTCGGGACTCTAGATATTATATTTCCTCTATGATGAAAGTACTGAAAATAATGATTTTGAATGCGTTCCAACCCTTTACACCGAAGACATAGGGTCATATTCATAGTTCCTTGATAAGTTCTGAGTTGTCTTTGCTAAATTAAACTTCAGTTTATTCATAGACAATTTAAACCCATTTTAAAACGATAATCTGGAGTCTAAAAATAAACACGACGGAACCTATGTTTAAGCTGTTTCTAAATCTATTAAACGTCAAAAATAAACAAACTGATTGAGTAAATTAAGTTACGAGACATTTTATTTGAAAATTTAAAAACAAGAATTAAAATGTCAAAAGCCTTAAGCATACATCAATACATATTTTGATATTTTGCTGGATGTTGGAATGCTACCAACTAGCAAAAAACGAAAGCTCTACTTAACCCGATTTGACCCCTTTGAAATAGATGAAGATGATTTCTATGAAAGAAGAGAAAAAAAACTGTCGAGTTTATGATTGACCTTCTAAATATTATAGATCGAAATTCAATGAAATGTCTTAAAACCACCAGCCCGACTTCATAAAATTTCTCAACTAACTGCAAACAAAATAGTTTAAAGGGTTTCAAAGATTTTGGCTCTCCAGCTAACGCAATTTATTTTGTTACCCTCTACAAGCCACTTTATATAGGTTTAAGTGATTTTTTTCAAAATTGTAGTACAATATGCCTTAAACCTGTTTCTAACTAAACAGAGCTAGCAAATAATTTATGAATAGCAGCTGTGTCTAACCTATATGTTAAATTTAGACTCCAGTTCAAATAGACTCGGGTTTAAAATATGACTATGAATATGACCCATATTGTTTTGTGTCTTACATTAAGGTATGTTTAAATGCAGAAACGCACTAAAATGTTTAAAAATATTGAATTTAGGAGACATCACGTAACTTTCATTATTAATTTGATTCTTGTTCTTGAAAAAATAAGGAAAAACGCGACTAAAGCAAACAGGACTGCTGTTTTTGTTTTAAAATATTCTTGTGTCACAATTCAAGAAGTGAAAAAAGTTAAGTTAAAAGACTTATTTTTTAATTTACAGTTAAAACTAACATAAATGAACCACACAATTTTTCGGTGTTTTGATATTTAAATGTGTCATAAGTGGCTGTGAGGTCGTTTCAAAAACGAGTAAAACAAGGTCATTTTCTGCTTTCAATTTTTCATTTTTAGCCATAAGAAACATGGCGAAAGAGAGCATCTCTGTGTTAATTATAATACCATCTTCTACCTCAGTGTTGGAAAATAAAAATACTAATGCCCAATTTCATAAACAACTTTTATACATTTAACAGGATTTTAAACTCTAAAATGCGATATTTTCGTTTCACCAAGCGTTTTTAAAGTAAACAAGCTTTTAAAACTAAATGCCCATTTTTGGCTCATTAAATTTTAAAAGTGTCATTAAAAAATGAATATGTCAGATTGACAGCTGATGTTTTGTTTTGTAAAATTTGTATTCTCAATATATGGAGATACAGAATCAATAGGTAAACAAATTCGACATTGCATTTATAATATAATTTTTATGATTTTAATTTTTAATTAGAATATTAGATTGGTCATCTTCATCTGACGAAGAAGAACAACATATAGTTATTCGCCGCTCAAGAGTATTCCGCGTTCACAAGAATCCATTTTCATATTTTATTTTTGAAAGACACGATTTTTGATTTTGAAGAAGTTTACAACTGTTGTATTTTGTGATTCTTGTCATTTATTTCAAAAAAAAGCTATTAGATGAAAGTGCGTTCAGTGTTTGTTTATGAAATCGGACATAAACATTTTAATTGTTAGAATTAATGAAAACAAGAAAAATATTTTTCTTTCTTTACCAAAAAATCCCCAAACCCCCTACCTGCGTTCGCCCCTGCATTTAATATTCAATTTCAATTTCTATTCCTATAGAACCGAAAGTGCATTAACATTTTGTCAATGCACTTCGTATCACATTTCACTTTATCACAGAAATCAATTTCATTATAATTTAATCAAATTCATTCTTTCCGTAACCTGATAAGCGCTTATGTTGTTAATTTATTCAAAATAATTTTATATTTGATATTTAAAAAAGTAGTCAGTGGTTAGCAAAATTGCAACCAATAAAGACATAGGTAATTTTTCTGTTTTTTTTTTTTTAAAGTCAAACGGCGGCGGTCTTTAATTTATATTTGGCGCAGAAACTGTAGGAATCCATAGAGAACGAATCCAGGCGACAAAAAATAAATAAATCGTGTTAACGCGTATCATACAAACGAATGTTGTTGTTTATGGATTCTGGAGAAGAGAAATTGAAGAAATGATGAACAAATTCTAACCTTCGAAGGAAAAAACGAAACATTAGCCAATTTTTCGCAAGCTTTGAAACTCATTTTAACTCTGTAGAAGAACCAATAAGAGGTGAAATCAGGTGGGCCGATCGCTTTTACGCCTAAACTACTGAACAGATTTAAATGAAATTTGGTAAGGAGATAGTTTGAGACTTAAGAGAGGACATGAGTTAATTTTTAACCTCGGGAGAACAATACATTCCTATGGGAAAAATTAATTTCCGGGGAGTCTGATCGCTTTCACTCCTAAATTACCAAATATTTGAATAATATTTGGATAAAATTGGTATTACGGGAAAACAACGCATTCCCAACCCTTCTCATAACTTGAGATTGAAGGTTGATGTTCCAGTCCTGTTAATGAAAAATCTTGACGCATCAAAGTTATGTAATGGTACACGGCTACAGATTACTCACCTAGGACGAAATATTATAAAAGCTATAATCATGACTGGATAGCAAAAGGAAAAAATGTTTTAATTCCCCGCATTCCGATAATTCCAACCGATTTGCCGTTTCAGTTTAAAAGAGTGCAGTTTCCTCTGAAAGCAGCATTTGCAATAACAATATAAGCTCGGTGGCAAACGCTGAAAGTTGCAGGTGTAAATTTGGAAAAAAAATGTTTTTCCCATGGACAATTATATGTAGCGTGCTCACGAGTCTCAAACCCACACAATCTTTACGTTCTGGCCAAGGAAGGAAAAACAAAAAACGTCGTATATAAAAATGTATTGCAGTAACCTATCTTCTTCCTAAAATTTATTAACCTAACCTATGACAATCACACTTAGTATGGCATTATCCCATCTCGGCACAATTCAAACATACGTACAAAAAAGTAAAGCTCAGGTTTTTTCATACTACTATCCAAAAAAACTATCTAATGCGGACGAAGTCGCGGGTAAAAGCTAGTATAATATAATAATAATAATAATTCTAATTCTAGGCAGAATAATAATAATTTCAATACAAATTATAACAGACAAAATCACAATAATAGAAATGGCTATGGGCTACGAGTACTTCAGATCAAAATAGGCAGAATGCCCAACCCGTTTTTAATCCCTCTGGACAAATAAGTACGGAATTCTGTACAAAAGCCGGTACCGGTGTCGGTAAATCAAACTGAAGACCTAGCAGAAGAAATTCATAATCTAGAGTTTTTTTTTTCTAAATTTAGCCTAGGAAATAAGATATTTACAAACCTAACAATAGATACAAATATATATCGAGCAATTATTGACACTGGGTCAATTATGCGTAAAATCAATTCCAGTGTAGAAGATTGTAGTAGGTTTCAAGTATACGACAAAATAAATATGCAACTGCAAACAGTAAATAATATTACGAATGAGGTAGTGGAAAGAATCATTACTAATATCCCCAAAGAATTTAATTATGAAGGTAAAACAGCCACAAGATGGTATAAGAGGAACCTAGGTCCAAGACCTTACGACATTTTAGTAGCCACGGACTTATTAGGTAAAATTGTCCAAACTCTAGATTTCGACTATAAAACTCTCGTATTAAAAAACAAAACAAGAATCCCCTTATACTGTGAAAAAGACATTGCAATTTTGGATTGTTTTGAACTTATCGGAGAAGGGAAAGAACTAGATCTAAACTATTTAAAAGAGGAAGAAAGGAAAGAAATAGAGACATTATTAAGTAAACTCAAATATTTTATCATGAAGGTAATCAACTGAGGAACACAGATACGATTATGCATGAGATAAAAACTACAATAGATCAATCAATACATGCTAAACACTATAAGCCTACCCCACAACACGAAGTCAGACGACAAATTGAAGAAACGGAAAATCAGGGAATAATAGGAGGGATTAATAAGAAAAGATTGATGAACGAGATATTAAGAGACTATATTAACAAAATTTGTGTCGTTTATTTAGATGACATCCTAATTTTCTCAACGAGTCTCAAAGAACACATTAAATCTTTATCCCTTATTTTCCAAAAAACTTTATGAACATAATTTAAAAATTCAATTTGATAAATGTTCATTCATAAAAAGGAATACAGAATTCTTAGGAAACATACTAACTGGAGGAATGAAACCGAACCCAATCAAAATTAAATGTATTCAAGAATACCAATTAGCCAAAAGAGAGAAGCAATTCAAATCATTCCTAGGTACCACAGGGTACTATAGAAAATTTGTAAAAGATTATTAATAAATTCTTATCCCATGGTGAAATGTTTGAAAAAGGGAACGAAAATAAAACTTAATGAGACCGAGTAAATTCAAGCGTTTGAAACACTTACATACATCAAATATTGTCAAACACCCCACACTTAAATTTCCTAACTTTGAAAAACCGTTCACACTTTTTACTGACGATGAGCAATTAGGCGATAGGAGCAGTACTTATGCAAGAAGGTCAACCTGTATGTTACGGGTCAAGAACATTAAATTATCATGAAAAAAAAAATATTCTGCAGCTGATGATAAAGAGTTCTTGGAAGTTGTTTGGGCAGTTACTTATTATAGACCCTATTTATGGGGTAATCGATTTACCAATTAAATACTTAAATAACAAATATACAGGAAAAGAGTTTATTCAGAGAACCCAAGGTAGTTACTAAAATTCCAGAAGAAAATAATAAAAAGTACGAGGTAGAAAATCAGTCAATAATGTATCAGATAATGCATTCAGTAAGAAGAACAGCTTAATTAATAATCACATTCCTAGAATCATAGTAAATATTTATATAAAACTCAATTAATTTTAGCAAATAATGCAGATAAAGAAATAGAAATTTTACATGGAAGAAGAATTATTTATATTAATATGACAAAAGGAGAGGAATATTGGACAGAAGTGTTACGAAGATTTATTAAGTCAGGAATTACAGGAATATACACAGAATTAACATGTCACGAAAAACAATAATTGTTAATACAGTTGTTCGGACATGATAATCAGATTAAATTTATAAAAGCAACATTAAGAGAGACTAGTAACTTAGAAGAAGCACAGAAACAAATATCGTTGTATCATACTCAAGAAAATATATTACCCTAAATTAGTAAAAGAAATAACCAAAATCATTAATAATTGTAAAACATGTCTTCAGACAAAATACGAAAGGAAATCAATAACGAAAAAATACGAAATTAGTTAAACTCCTAGTAGACCGAACGAAATTTTTCATATACATAGATATTTATTATTTCATCTAACACCCATTCTACTCTAATAGATAAGCTTACAAAAAAGGCTTATGCGTATTATTTGCCAATAAGAAATTGGACAACCAAAATAGAAACTTTAGAAGAACATTTATCAAAGTTCGGCAAACCCGCCAAAATAATTGCTGATAACGAGTTCAATTCAGAAAACTTAAAATAATTTTTAAACACACATGAAGTGAACCTTCACCTAAAAAAACATAACACACATACAAGTAACAGTGATGTTGAAAGGTTCCATTTAACACTGCAGGAAAAATTAGTAACCATGAGAAATTAAGACCTTACAATAATTACAATAATCCAAAAAGTTCATAAAGCCGTTAGCAACTATAATAACAGATACCATTCGACCATTAGAATGTCTCCAGAAGAAGCAATGTTCGCTTACATAGCTTCGAGTACCTTGAGAAATCATATTAAAACAGAAAAATAAAAGAGAACAGAAAAGCTCAACAGAAATAGGGAAGATTATACTGAAAATAGACAAGTAGTAAAAAATTACAAAAGAAACTATTATAAAAACGAGCCTAGATATACATAGAATCAAAAACTTAGAAAGGGAACACCCAATTAACGTCAAACGACCTCGTATATTTACAGACGATAACCTTAGCGTTTTTACTACTGACACATGTAACACCAACACTAACGATTGACAAAATAACGACAGAAAATGAATATTCTGTAATTAACATGGGTGAAAAGGAAATTAATAAGGACACCAAAATAATACTCCACATAATAAACATTCAGGACTTGAAACTCACAATTGACGCAATTGAGACAAACATCAAAAATGTTAAATTAGAAAACGATCCGACAATTAAATACAATCAAAGCCAAAGTAAAAGCAATTCAACCAAAGTCAAATACTAGAACGAAAAGATGATTAGTGAACATTGTAGGCAAGGCAACTATTTTTCGTGATAGTTTTCACAAAATATTTGTAATTGTAATGAAACACAATTTTTAACTTTACTTTAAAAAATATCTATATTTATTATTTAAGTTAACTTGTTGCTAAGATGCGTCCGTCTTTCAGTGGCTACTTCAACGATCTCTTTTTCTAAGTTTTTCTCATCTAATCTTTTAGTTCATCTTTCGTTAAATTAGGTATAAATGAGAGAATTCAGTTAATTAAAGTTTTACTATTAAGATGAATTTAGTAGGTACTTAATAAGAATTAATACTAATAAACTTCATTTTAATAATCTAACAATTCTAACAACAATTCTAATTATAATAATAATATAATAAATAATAATAAATTCATAGTATAGCAATCCATATTTATATAACGATATCTGTATATATGTATATATATATATAAAAGATGTGTAGCTTTAACAGCAACCAACTTCCTGTTTGGCGTAATGGATAACAGAAAAAATATACTAGAACACATTAACTTATTAGAAACAAACAATGAAAACGCAATTAATACAGTAAATAAACAAATAGAAATAAATCTAAGTTTTAACCAAAGCATAAGACATTTCATTGACATCATAGAAACTGATAGATATGTAGATAGATTTAACTAGGTCCTTTTCCAGCTAAAAGAAAATGAAAAACAGATTATACTGAAACAAATTAAATCATAAAATTGAATATGTTAGAAGAAAAAATAAATCAGATAATAGATAATATAGCGTTAATAAAACATGGATTAATACACACCTGTTTATTAACAACGACAGAAATGTTGGACATAAGGCTTTAGGTATTGAAAATTAAAAATGTTAAAGTTGGAACTCTTAAATACAATAACGAAACTATAATAATAACAATACAAATTTCTAACAACTACGAAAAAGTTAAGTCATAAGTCTTATTCCAAATAAAAACAATTTAGAAATCCAACTACAAGAATATCTATTATTTCTTTGAAATAAATCAAACAATGAACTTTTATGAAAATAATGATGTTCAATACAAAAAGGATCTAATTATTGTTAAAAATTGCATAACAAACAGACATTGTTCCCTTAAGGAAAAGCATACCACAGAAATAAAAAGAATAGACGGAAGTGCTATCATTTGTAAAAACATGAAGAATGAAAATATTGTTAATAAATGCGATGATAAACAAATAAAACTAGAAGGAAATTATTAATTACTATTAACAATTGTACTACTAATATATATACAACGAAATAATAACTAATAAAAATGTATATTTTATAGAAAGATTTCTCTATGAAGAAACTATAAATTGTAATTTTACTAAACAACTAAAATTTGAAGAAATTATCCTTAAAAACATTGTTAATCTTAAACCTAAAAAATTGCTAAAAATACATAAAAACATACAGTCTAGTATCAACAACCATGATAATTATTGTTATACTAGTTTTAATTTTTGTAAATATTTTAAAAAGATATAAAAAATGGTTAAAAATATAACAGACAAATATATACAAAATATAGAAGAAAACTGTAAAGAAAATTCCAAAATTCAGGAGAGTTTCAACCTAAGGGTTCCTCAACCCAATTCATTTTCAGTTTCCCACCTTAATCCATTCCCACAGAATCATAAGCCCATTGACATACAATTTATGTCATTTAATATTCAATTTCAATTTCTATTCCCATAGAACCGAAAGTGCACTAACATTTTGTTAATGCACTTCGTATCACATTTCACTTTATCACAGAAATCAAGTTCATTATAATTTAATCAAATTCATTCTTTCCGTAACCTGATCTAGAATAAGTGCTTATGTTGTTAATTCAGTCAAAATAATTTTATATTTGATATTTAAAAAAGTAGTCAGTGGTAGGCACGTCAAACGGCGGCGCGGCGAGGCGGTCTTTAATTTATATTTTATATAAAAATAAAAACTTAAACTCTTGACTAAAAATCTCGTTAACAAAAATAGATTTTGAAATCAAACTATTTCATCATATGCAAAATGTTGTTGGTAATTTTTAAATTTTGTAGAATAATTCAACTGACAACTTTTTTAACAAAAAACGAAAACCTACAAACCTTTTAGGCAAGACAAATAGACAGACGGGATGGGAAGTTATCAGTGTGGGACGCATCCCAGCCTCTTTTTTTGAAATTGAATAGAAAGACAACAGAAAAATCAATTTATTCAACAAAAACAGATCAATGCTATACTCGAAGCCTTAAGGAAATCACGGACAGGAGGAGCTACCACAAAAAATTATTAAATAAGTAACAAAGTAAATTTAAAAAACAGAATGAGCCGATGTTCGTTAATACGCAACGGCCAAACGGCACACGTCACATACTTTTTTCACTTATTTATGGTTTTTCATATATTTATTCATGGAATACAAATTTACAAGGTCCAAAAAAATAAGAGATACAGAGATGTGTTTCTGAATTTTTCATTCCTTCAATGTTTCATAACTTAAAAAAAAAAGTAAAATCAAATTCAAATTTTCTTGGAATCGATTAAAGTAGACTTTTTAATAAGTGCGACATACGTATTAATATAAAGTCTGCACAATTCGGTGACAGGATTTGTTATTAAAAAATATAACGGTTTTAATATCGAAATGTAGAACTTAGGACTCTAATCACCTGAACATTTTATAAAAAAAATCTTATAGGAATAGCGGGGAGAGTACGATAACTTTGGCGACAAAGTTTAATGACGGATTTGTATAGAACAGTTAAAAACAAGCATTTTTTACTATGGGAGGGGGGGTCTATCTCCCCCCGTTTAGGCGGTAGGGGCAGTTTAAAAAAATATGTACATTAAATGGAAAAAAAATAATTAAAAAATAACGGTAATACTTAAAATTAAGTATTATACCTTTTTTTAAAGCCAACACTTTTGTCTATTAGCTTGTTTTTAAATCAAGTCAAAACTAGGCACGGTTTTTGAAAAAAATTGTTTTAAAGTCAAAATTTGTGCAAAAAAAAGTTAAAAAAAAGGTTTAAAGTGTAATTTTTCAAAACTTTCAGATTATCTACTGTTTTTTTTTTTAGAATTCATTGCTCTTATTTGTTTTTGATCAAAAACTGAAAACTAGATGACTTTATGGCTTCTAGTTCTTGAGAAAATTGAAAGTTACCAAAAAAAATATTTTAATTAAATTACTTTTTCCTTGCTAACGTAGTCTTATTTTGATAGTAATAATCGAATATGGATTAAGAAACACCTAGGGTAAATTAATTTTTCTTAAATCCAGCTTATTTAAATGCATAAGAAACTTTGCATGCACCCCATCTTGCACCCACCGCACCTTGCACCCTCCCCACCTTGCACACACACCAACTTGCACCCACCCCAAATCCTATAGTGTGCCCAAGCAGGGGGGTTGCAGGGGGGCAGCATGCCCCCCCTTACAAATGCCACTGTTGCATACACGCAAACACGCATTACGCATACGCAAATACCATTATTACTATCAAAATAAGACCACTCAAGCAAAAAAAAAGAATTAAATTAAAATAGTAGTTATGGTTATTTTCAATTTTCTCAAAAACTAAAAGACATAAAATCATCTAGTTTTCAGTTTTTGATCAAAAACAAATAAGAGCAATAAATTCTGAAATAAAAACAATGGTAGATAATCTTGAAGTATTGAAAAAGTTACACTTTAAACCTTTTTTAACTTTTTTTACTCAAATTTTGAGTTTAAAATTAAATTTTTATTTTCAATTTTCTCAAAAACTAAAAGACATAAAATCATCTAGTTTTCAGTTTTTGATCAAAAACAAATAAGAGCAATAAGTTCTGAAATAAAAACAATGGTAGATAATCTTGAAGTATTGAAAAAGTTACACTTTAAACCTTTTTTTAACTTTTTTTACTCAAATTTTGAGTTTAAAATTAAATTTTTATTTTCAATTTTCTCAAAAACTAAAAGACATAAAATCATCTAGTTTTCAGTTTTTGATCAAAAACAAATAAGAGCAATAAGTTCTGAAATAAAAACAATGGTAGATAATCTTGAAGTATTGAAAAAGTTACACTTTAAACCTTTTTTAACTTTTCTTACTCAAATTTTGAGTTTAAAATTAAATTTTTCAAAAACTACGCATAGTTTTGACTTGATTTAAAAACTGGCTAATAGAACAGAGTGTTTGCTTTAAAAAAATGTATACAACATAATTGTAAGTATCACCGTTATTTTTTAATTATTTTTTTCCATTTTAAATAATAACTTTTTTAAATTGCCCCTCCCGCCTAAACGGGGGGAGATAGACCCCCCCTCCCATAGTAAAAAATGTTTGTATTAAGACCCTATACCAAAAACCGTTATTATATCTTGGCGCCAAAGTTATCGTACTCGTGCCGGAATAGCTATTTATGTATATTCTTTTTTTTATCATTTCAAAATAAACCATAAGAATTCATTATTATTTTAGAAAACTGGCGAGCCTGTTGTCTTGTAGATTTTATTGTGATTCCTACTCTCCAAACATATGTATTTGTTTTTTAGCCGACACTAGTTAATATTACATAAATTAAAATAAAACTACCCTTTCTACTATTGCATGAACCGCCCATGTTTGCGTACAACTTGAAGACTTGCCCTTCCCATTTATTTCTGGGCAAATTTGACTTCTTCTTTGCCCCCTAATAAATCGCTAAGATGTTTTATTTCGATTTTATTTAAAAATTGTTTTCTCTCTTATACTTCCTCCCCCATCATCAACTCAATCTCACGGAATTGAACTCCTTTCATTACATTTACTTTCCCACAAGCTTATAATTGAAAGCCAAACACTCGATAGTAGAATAACAAAAAAACACGAACAGAAAGACAAAAACGGCACCTACCCTGAGTAGAAAATTAGAATATTTGCGTTTCCTTCCAGTCATGCTATAATCTCGTAAACGTCATGCAAGCACTTATTTGGTTATAACACCTGACCTGAAAGAAATTTGAAAGTGTAATATTTTGGACTTAATAAATATATCTGCGTATATTTGGTTTGATTTCATTTTTTTTTTTAAGCAAAATCAATAAATGAACAAAAAATGAATTAAATAAATAATAATAAACGTTTAAAAAAATCACTGAACAAAATTAACTTTTTTACGTACTTAATTCAATACTTGTTTTCGTTTTTTTTTTGTCTAGTTTTTCAATTAATGCTTAATGTGTATGCAGGTCGGGAACGCGTGTGTTTTCCCCACTGGTGATTCTTTTCAAAATCATCATCCTATATTGAATGTACCAACTCAAACTTATTGGAATAATTTTATTTTAATTAAAAAAAAAAAACAAACTTAAGAGAAGTTCGAGAAGTTTGAATTCGAAGTTCGCGAGAAGTTTTCTAGTTTTCAAAAATTAAATGAGATCTGAAGAGATAGCCATCGCGACATAACAGAGCACTTATGTGTTGAAAGAATATCGGGAAGAATTTTTGATTATTTATGGGAAGCATTTCTTTCTTACTTCCTGGAGTTGTACCATCGCTATTTGTTTATTTTTGTATGACTTTAAAGAAAATGAAAATAAATGAGTCATATTTTCTTTTATAAATAAACATAAATAAGGGAAAATACAACAAAAAAAAAATAAAGTGCCAATCTGGGGATCATTAACTTCGGTCACAACCACGACGGTTGACATGCATTGGATTGCTGATATAACTAACGATGACAATTTAATTAGTAGCAGTGGCTGCAGCAGCGAACCATCAAGTATTTATGTACATATATGTTGATTAACAGCGGTCTTAACAAAGAATGTTGCGTTTTAAAAAATTTCCTTCAGTTTAACTAAAAACAAAAAAAAAATACCTTTTAAAATTATTCGGACAAAAATTTTAATTTATGTCAAATTTGAAGAAAACTCCAGTAAACAGCAACAATTGTCGTTTGTACGTATTTTTGTGTTTGTGTGAGAGTGTTCTTATTGTGAATGTATGCTTATAGAGCACCTTTTTTTCCAATTAATAATGCGATTATGGATAACAGTGCTGTGGAAAAGATAATGCATTTTTATTTGAGTGAATAACTTTTTAAATATAGCGCTAGCCGTATCTATAATAGAACATGTTGAAGCTTACTCTTGCTTTTGCTAACAATTTTGACTGTGCTATGTGCTGTAGCTTAAGATTAGGTTGACTAGTTTGAAGGCGCTAGCAAGGCAACTTGTCGATTGTTTCAGGGTATAAAAAAAATCCATTGTGTTTTTTCGCAAGCTTTGTTTATTATGCAATTTCTAGAGAAAATTAACTTTAAAGCAGCGTTGCCGCGAAGACCAAAATTGTAAGGGCCATTTTGAGGGCCATTTCCAAAATGTGCAGGCCACTAGCCCACTACCTTAGAAAAAATTTGTTTAAGAAAATAATAACAATTTATCTTTTCTAAATAAAGTTATTATATTTCGAATTAAATTAATTAAATTCAATTTTTGAATAAGTCATCAAATCCGTAGCCAAAATATATTCCATTTAAGGGTTTCAAAGAGAACTGTTCGAATTCAACTTCAAATATATTGTCTAGGCTTTCTAAGTACTCAGCTTTAACAATTTTTTTTTAAAATAACATTATATTTTTTGTTTGCGTTGCAACAACTTTCTTTATTTTGGTGTTCTTCAAATCAAGATACTCTTGAAAAACTTTAAGTTCTTCTTGCCTTTTTGGGCTGTGTTTTAAGAAATTGTAGATATGACAAAACAAACAGACGAAATACATACGTACTAGGTAGGTGAAAAAAATAAAGTGGCAATTGGCGAAAGCAAATGAAAAGCAAACTTCATGTCAGTCTGAATGAATGAGTTCAGTGTCATTTTCAATATGGGAAGTTGTATATATGGAGGAAACACATTGATAATTGATACTTTTGTTGATGGAATAAAAAGATTGGATTTGTTGTTTTAGAAAAAAGAAAATATATGATATGCGGGCCATTTCATGTTGGCCCCGGGCCACGGGCCAAAATAAAAAACTTAGTGCCAAATGGCCCGATCGGGCACATTTTGGCAACGCTGCTTTAAAGTGAAAAAGTAACATGGGAAGGAAAAATGGAACAGGTTAAAAAAGGAGTGTCTTAAAACACAAGACTTATACTTATACTCAGGGTTGCGAGTTTGTGAATTGAAAAATTATTAAGTCATAAGCAAGTTGGTGACTTATGAATTAAAAAAAAGATTAATTCAGAAGTCACCAACTGATTTATGAATTAAAACAAATTTAAATCGCAAGCCATCAACTGACTTATGAATTATGTAAATGAATTCAATTCACAAATCATCAACTGACTTATGAATTAAAAAAATTTAATTCACAAATCATCAACTGACTTATGAATTAAAAAGAATTAAATCGCAAGCCACCAACTGACTTATGAATTAAAAAAAATTAATTCACAAGTAATCTACCTACTGATTTATGAATTAAAAAAGGAGGCTGCCTATTTTTGTATGGAGCGTGGAATCAATACGTTCAATAATGAAAGTGGTATCAAATGAAAGGTGAGATTTAGCACGTTATGTTTGTCAAATATTACCCACATAGTTAGTGGCGTTTTTGAGATATTTGGGTTTGAAGTTTATTAAAACAGTTTATTAAACTGCCTATATGTTGCGATATAATGCGCGTAGGAAAATAACTTTGCTATCAAATGAAAGCTTTCAAATAAAATCAATATTATTTCTCTAACAATAAAATACACTTAAATATTTAGTATTAACTTCTTGAAAATCAAGTGTTTTTAACTTACCCTTTAACCATCGATATTTCAGAAATATCAGTGATGACACACATACATTTTTTTGTGTTCTTTTAAAGAAATATTTAAGGATTTCATATTGATATATAATATATTGTAACCTCTGCTATGAACTTCCTCGTTTAGCATTTTCTAAAAATTAGCCAAATATGCGCTTTGTTAAACTGAATTTATATGTAATAAACACAGTTAGATAAATAATTATTAATGTGGTGAAGTTATGAAAAAAATATATGCACCTTGGCGTTTCTAAGAAATAGTTCAAACAAAAAATGTTACCATTTTTCTAAACAAAATTAATTAACCCAAGACAAGTTGGTGGCTTGCAATTTAATTATTTTTAATTGATAAATAAGTTGATGATTTGTGAAGTAAATTTTTTTAATTCATAAGTCAGTTAGTGATTTGTGAATTGAATTTATTTAATTCCTAAGTCAGTTGGTGACTTGTGAATTAAATATTTTAATTCATAAGTCAGTTGGTGAACTGTGAATTAAAGCCATGAGTTAAGCTAAAAGTGAATTAAGCTTTTGCAACGTTGCTTATACTTAAACTAAAACTTATACTTACATATACTTATACTTATACTTATACTTATACTTATACTTATACTTATACTTATACTTATACTTATACTTATACTTATACTTATACTTATACTTATACTTATACTTATACTTATACTTATACTTATACTTATACTTATACTTATACTTATACTTATACTTATACTTATACTTATACTTATACTTATACTTATACTTATACTTATACTTATACTTATACTTATACTTATACTTATACTTATACTTATACTTATACTTATACTTATACTTATACTTATACTTATACTTATACTTATACTTATACTTATACTTATACTTATACTTATACTTATACTTATACTTATACTTATACTTATACTTATACTTATACTTATACTTATACTTATACTTATACTTATACTTATACTTATACTTATACTTATACTTATACTTATACTTATACTTATACTTATACTTATACTTATACTTATACTTATACTTATACTTATACTTATACTTTTACTTATACTTATACTTATACTTATACTTATACTTATACTTATACTTATACTTATACTTATACTTATACTTATACTTATACTTATACTTATACTTATACTTATACTTATACTTATACTTATACTTATACTTATACTTATACTTATACTTATACTTATACTTATACTTATCCTTATACTTATACTTATACTTATACTTATACTTATACTTATACTTATACTTATACTTATACTTATACTTATACTTATACTTATACTTATACTTATACTTATACTTATACTTATACTTATACTTTTACTTATACTTATACTTATACTTATACTTATACTTATACTTATACTTATACTTATACTTATACTTATACTTATACTTATACTTATACTTATACTTATACTTATACTTATACTTATACTTATACTTATACTTATACTTATACTTATACTTATACTTATACTTATACTTATACTTATACTTATACTTATACTTATACTTATACTTATACTTATACTTATACTTATACTTATACTTATACTTATACTTATACTTATACTTATACTTATACTTATACTTATACTTATACTTATACTTATACTTATACTTATACTTATACTTATACTTATACTTATACTTATACTTATACTTATACTTATACTTATACTTATACTTATACTTATACTTATACTTATACTTATACTTATACTTATACTTATACTTATACTTATACTTATACTTATACTTATACTTATACTTATACTTATACTTATACTTATACTTATACTTATACTTATACTTATACTTATACTTATACTTATACTTATACTTATACTTATACTTATACTTATACTTATACTTATACTTATACTTATACTTATACTTATACTTATACTTATACTTATACTTATACTTATACTTATACTTATACTTATACTTATACTTATACTTATACTTATACTTATACTTATACTTATACTTATACTTATACTTATACTTATACTTATACTTATACTTATACTTATACTTATACTTATACTTATACTTATACTTATACTTATACTTATACTTATACTTATACTTATACTTATACTTATACTTATACTTATACTTATACTTATACTTATACTTATACTTATACTTATACTTATACTTATACTTATACTTATACTTATACTTATACTTATACTTATACTTATACTTATACTTATATTTATACTTATACTTATACTTATACTTATACTTATACTTATACTTATACTTATACTTATACTTATACTTATACTTATACTTATACTTATACTTATACTTATACTTATACTTATACTTATACTTATACTTATACTTATACTTATACTTATACTTATACTTATACTTATACTTATACTTATACTTATACTTATACTTATACTTATACTTATACTTATACTTATACTTATACTTATACTTATACTTATACTTATACTTATACTTATACTTATACTTATACTTATACTTATACTTATACTTATACTTATACTTATACTTATACTTATACTTATACTTATACTTATACTTATACTTATACTTATACTTATACTTATACTTATACTTATACTTATACTTATACTTATACTTATACTTATACTTATACTTATACTTATACTTATACTTATACTTATACTTATACTTATACTTATACTTATACTTATACTTATACTTATACTTATACTTATACTTATACTTATACTTATACTTATACTTATACTTATACTTATACTTATACTTATACTTATACTTATACTTATACTTATACTTATACTTATACTTATACTTATACTTATACTTATACTTATACTTATACTTATACTTATACTTATACTTATACTTATACTTATACTTATACTTATACTTATACTTATACTTATACTTATACTTATACTTATACTTATACTTATACTTATACTTATACTTATACTTATACTTATACTTATACTTATACTTATACTTATACTTATACTTATACTTATACTTATACTTATACTTATACTTATACTTATACTTATACTTATACTTATACTTATACTTATACTTATACTTATACTTATACTTATACTTATACTTATACTTATACTTATACTTATACTTATACTTATACTTATACTTATACTTATACTTATACTTATACTTATACTTATACTTATACTTATACTTATACTTATACTTATACTTATACTTATACTTATACTTATACTTATACTTATACTTATACTTATACTTATACTTATACTTATACTTATACTTATACTTATACTTATACTTATACTTATACTTATACTTATACTTATACTTATACTTATACTTATACTTATACTTATACTTATACTTATACTTATACTTATACTTATACTTATACTTATACTTATACTTATACTTATACTTATACTTATACTTATACTTATACTTATACTTATACTTATACTTATACTTATACTTATACTTATACTTATACTTATACTTATACTTATACTTATACTTATACTTATACTTATACTTATACTTATACTTATACTTATACTTATACTTATACTTATACTTATACTTATACTTATACTTATACTTATACTTATACTTATACTTATACTTATACTTATACTTATACTTATACTTATACTTATACTTATACTTATACTTATACTTATACTTATACTTATACTTATACTTATACTTATACTTATACTTATACTTATACTTATACTTATACTTATACTTATACTTATACTTATACTTATACTTATACTTATACTTATACTTATACTTATACTTATACTTATACTTATACTTATACTTATACTTATACTTATACTTATACTTATACTTATACTTATACTTATACTTATACTTATACTTATACTTATACTTATACTTATACTTATACTTATACTTATACTTATACTTATACTTATACTTATACTTATACTTATACTTATACTTATACTTATACTTATACTTATACTTATACTTATACTTATACTTATACTTATACTTATACTTATACTTATACTTATACTTATACTTATACTTATACTTATACTTATACTTATACTTATACTTATACTTATACTTATACTTATACTTATACTTATACTTATACTTATACTTATACTTATACTTATACTTATACTTATACTTATACTTATACTTATACTTATACTTATACTTATACTTATACTTATACTTATACTTATACTTATACTTATACTTATACTTATACTTATACTTATACTTATACTTATACTTATACTTATACTTATACTTATACTTATACTTATACTTATACTTATACTTATACTTATACTTATACTTATACTTATACTTATACTTATACTTATACTTATACTTATACTTATACTTATACTTATACTTATACTTATACTTATACTTATACTTATACTTATACTTATACTTATACTTATACTTATACTTATACTTATACTTATACTTATACTTATACTTATACTTATACTTATACTTATACTTATACTTATACTTATACTTATACTTATACTTATACTTATACTTATACTTATACTTATACTTATACTTATACTTATACTTATACTTATACTTATACTTATACTTATACTTATACTTATACTTATACTTATACTTATACTTATACTTATACTTATACTTATACTTATACTTATACTTATACTTATACTTATACTTATACTTATACTTATACTTATACTTATACTTATACTTATACTTATACTTATACTTATACTTATACTTATACTTATACTTATACTTATACTTATACTTATACTTATACTTATACTTATACTTATACTTATACTTATACTTATACTTATACTTATACTTATACTTATACTTATACTTATACTTATACTTATACTTATACTTATACTTATACTTATACTTATACTTATACTTATACTTATACTTATACTTATACTTATACTTATACTTATACTTATACTTATACTTATACTTATACTTATACTTATACTTATACTTATACTTATACTTATACTTATACTTATACTTATACTTATACTTATACTTATACTTATACTTATACTTATACTTATACTTATACTTATACTTATACTTATACTTATACTTATACTTATACTTATACTTATACTTATACTTATACTTATACTTATACTTATACTTATACTTATACTTATACTTATACTTATACTTATACTTATACTTATACTTATACTTATACTTATACTTATACTTATACTTATACTTATACTTATACTTATACTTATACTTATACTTATACTTATACTTATACTTATACTTATACTTATACTTATACTTATACTTATACTTATACTTATACTTATACTTATACTTATACTTATACTTATACTTATACTTATACTTATACTTATACTTATACTTATACTTATACTTATACTTATACTTATACTTATACTTATACTTATACTTATACTTATACTTATACTTATACTTATACTTATACTTATACTTATACTTATACTTATACTTATACTTATACTTATACTTATACTTATACTTATACTTATACTTATACTTATACTTATACTTATACTTATACTTATACTTATACTTATACTTATACTTATACTTATACTTATACTTATACTTATACTTATACTTATACTTATACTTATACTTATACTTATACTTATACTTATACTTATACTTATACTTATACTTATACTTATACTTATACTTATACTTATACTTATACTTATACTTATACTTATACTTATACTTATACTTATACTTATACTTATACTTATACTTATACTTATACTTATACTTATACTTATACTTATACTTATACTTATACTTATACTTATACTTATACTTATACTTATACTTATACTTATACTTATACTTATACTTATACTTATACTTATACTTATACTTATACTTATACTTATACTTATACTTATACTTATACTTATACTTATACTTATACTTATACTTATACTTATACTTATACTTATACTTATACTTATACTTATACTTATACTTATACTTATACTTATACTTATACTTATACTTATACTTATACTTATACTTATACTTATACTTATACTTATACTTATACTTATACTTATACTTATACTTATACTTATACTTATACTTATACTTATACTTATACTTATACTTATACTTATACTTATACTTATACTTATACTTATACTTATACTTATACTTATACTTATACTTATACTTATACTTATACTTATACTTATACTTATACTTATACTTATACTTATACTTATACTTATACTTATACTTATACTTATACTTATACTTATACTTATACTTATACTTATACTTATACTTATACTTATACTTATACTTATACTTATACTTATACTTATACTTATACTTATACTTATACTTATACTTATACTTATATTTATACTTATACTTATACTTATACTTATACTTATACTTATACTTATACTTATACTTATACTTATACTTATACTTATACTTATACTTATACTTATACTTATACTTATACTTATACTTATACTTATACTTATACTTATACTTATACTTATACTTATACTTATACTTATACTTATACTTATACTTATACTTATACTTATACTTATACTTATACTTATACTTATACTTATACTTATACTTATACTTATACTTATACTTATACTTATACTTATACTTATACTTATACTTATACTTATACTTATACTTATACTTATACTTATACTTATACTTATACTTATACTTATACTTATACTTATACTTATACTTATACTTATACTTATACTTATACTTATACTTATACTTATACTTATACTTATACTTATACTTATACTTATACTTATACTTATACTTATACTTATACTTATACTTATACTTATACT
This sequence comes from Eupeodes latifasciatus, assembly GCA_920104205.1. Classification (NCBI taxonomy): domain Eukaryota; kingdom Metazoa; phylum Arthropoda; class Insecta; order Diptera; family Syrphidae; genus Eupeodes; species Eupeodes latifasciatus. Next base: position 52,048,446 of record OV049927.1, read on the forward strand.
TATACTTATACTTATACTTATACTTATACTTATACTTATACTTATACTTATACTTATACTTATACTTATACTTATACTTATACTTATACTTATACTTATACTTATACTTATACTTATACTTATACTTATACTTATACTTATACTTATACTTATACTTATACTTATACTTATACTTATACTTATACTTATACTTATACTTATACTTATACTTATACTTATACTTATACTTATACTTATACTTATACTTATACTTATACTTATACTTATACTTATACTTATACTTATACTTATACTTATACTTATACTTATACTTATACTTATACTTATACTTATACTTATACTTATACTTATACTTATACTTATACTTATACTTATACTTATACTTATACTTATACTTATACTTATACTTATACTTATACTTATACTTATACTTATACTTATACTTATACTTATACTTATACTTATACTTATACTTATACTTATACTTATACTTATACTTATACTTATACTTATACTTGATAAATCAGTTGATGATTTGTGAAGTAAATTTTTTTAATTCATAAGTCAGTTAGTGATTTGTGAATTGAATTTATTTAATTCCTAAGTCAGTTGGTGACTTGTGAATTAAATATTTTAATTCATAAGTCAGTTGGTGAACTGTGAATTAAAGCCATGAGTTAAGCTAAAAGTGAATTAAGCTTTTGCAACGTTGCTTATACTTAAACTTAAACTTATACTTACATATACTTATACTTATACTTATACTTATACTTATACTTATACTTATACTTATACTTATACTTATACTTATACTTATACTTATACTTATACTTATACTTATACTTATACTTATACTTATACTTATACTTATACTTATACTTATACTTATACTTATACTTATACTTATACTTATACTTATACTTATACTTATACTTATACTTATACTTATACTTATACTTATACTTATACTTATACTTATACTTATACTTATACTTATACTTATACTTATACTTATACTTATACTTATACTTATACTTATACTTATACTTATACTTATACTTATACTTATACTTATACTTATACTTATACTTATACTTATACTTATACTTATACTTATACTTATACTTATACTTATACTTATACTTATACTTATACTTATACTTATACTTATACTTATACTTATACTTATACTTATACTTATACTTATACTTATACTTATACTTATACTTATACTTATACTTATACTTATACTTATACTTATACTTATACTTATACTTATACTTATACTTATACTTATACTTATACTTATACTTATACTTATACTTATACTTATACTTATACTTATACTTATACTTATACTTATACTTATACTTATACTTATACTTATACTTATACTTATACTTATACTTATACTTATACTTATACTTATACTTATACTTATACTTATACTTATACTTATACTTATACTTATACTTATACTTATACTTATACTTATACTTATACTTATACTTATACTTATACTTATACTTATACTTATACTTATACTTATACTTATACTTATACTTATACTTATACTTATACTTATACTTATACTTATACTTATACTTATACTTATACTTATACTTATACTTATACTTATACTTATACTTATACTTATACTTATACTTATACTTATACTTATACTTATACTTATACTTATACTTATACTTATACTTATACTTATACTTATACTTATACTTATACTTATACTTATACTTATACTTATACTTATACTTATACTTATACTTATACTTATACTTATACTTATACTTATACTTATACTTATACTTATACTTATACTTATACTTATACTTATACTTATACTTATACTTATACTTATACTTATACTTATACTTATACTTATACTTATACTTATACTTATACTTATACTTATACTTATACTTATACTTATACTTATACTTATACTTATACTTATACTTATACTTATACTTATACTTATACTTATACTTATACTTATACTTATACTTATACTTATACTTATACTTATACTTATACTTATACTTATACTTATACTTATACTTATACTTATACTTATACTTATACTTATACTTATACTTATACTTATACTTATACTTATACTTATACTTATACTTATACTTATACTTATACTTATACTTATACTTATACTTATACTTATACTTATACTTATACTTATACTTATACTTATACTTATACTTATACTTATACTTATACTTATACTTATACTTATACTTATACTTATACTTATACTTATACTTATACTTATACTTATACTTATACTTATACTTATACTTATACTTATACTTATACTTATACTTATACTTATACTTATACTTATACTTATACTTATACTTATACTTATACTTATACTTATACTTATACTTATACTTATACTTATACTTATACTTATACTTATACTTATACTTATACTTATACTTATACTTATACTTATACTTATACTTATACTTATACTTATACTTATACTTATACTTATACTTATACTTATACTTATACTTATACTTATACTTATACTTATACTTATACTTATACTTATACTTATACTTATACTTATACTTATACTTATACTTATACTTATACTTATACTTATACTTATACTTATACTTATACTTATACTTATACTTATACTTATACTTATACTTATACTTATACTTATACTTATACTTATACTTATACTTATACTTATACTTATACTTATACTTATACTTATACTTATACTTATACTTATACTTATACTTATACTTATACTTATACTTATACTTATACTTATACTTATACTTATACTTATACTTATACTTATACTTATACTTATACTTATACTTATACTTATACTTATACTTATACTTATACTTATACTTATACTTATACTTATACTTATACTTATACTTATACTTATACTTATACTTATACTTATACTTATACTTATACTTATACTTATACTTATACTTATACTTATACTTATACTTATACTTATACTTATACTTATACTTATACTTATACTTATACTTATACTTATACTTATACTTATACTTATACTTATACTTATACTTATACTTATACTTATACTTATACTTATACTTATACTTATACTTATACTTATACTTATACTTATACTTATACTTATACTTATACTTATACTTATACTTATACTTATACTTATACTTATACTTATACTTATACTTATACTTATACTTATACTTATACTTATACTTATACTTATACTTATACTTATACTTATACTTATACTTATACTTATACTTATACTTATACTTATACTTATACTTATACTTATACTTATACTTATACTTATACTTATACTTATACTTATACTTATACTTATACTTATACTTATACTTATACTTATACTTATACTTATACTTATACTTATACTTATACTTATACTTATACTTATACTTATACTTATACTTATACTTATACTTATACTTATACTTATACTTATACTTATACTTATACTTATACTTATACTTATACTTATACTTATACTTATACTTATACTTATACTTATACTTATACTTATACTTATACTTATACTTATACTTATACTTATACTTATACTTATACTTATACTTATACTTATACTTATACTTATACTTATACTTATACTTATACTTATACTTATACTTATACTTATACTTATACTTATACTTATACTTATACTTATACTTATACTTATACTTATACTTATACTTATACTTATACTTATACTTATACTTATACTTATACTTATACTTATACTTATACTTATACTTATACTTATACTTATACTTATACTTATACTTATACTTATACTTATACTTATACTTATACTTATACTTATACTTATACTTATACTTATACTTATACTTATACTTATACTTATACTTATACTTATACTTATACTTATACTTATACTTATACTTATACTTATACTTATACTTATACTTATACTTATACTTATACTTATACTTATACTTATACTTATACTTATACTTATACTTATACTTATACTTATACTTATACTTATACTTATACTTATACTTATACTTATACTTATACTTATACTTATACTTATACTTATACTTATACTTATACTTATACTTATACTTATACTTATACTTATACTTATACTTATACTTATACTTATACTTATACTTATACTTATACTTATACTTATACTTATACTTATACTTATACTTATACTTATACTTATACTTATACTTATACTTATACTTATACTTATACTTATACTTATACTTATACTTATACTTATACTTATACTTATACTTATACTTATACTTATACTTATACTTATACTTATACTTATACTTATACTTATACTTATACTTATACTTATACTTATACTTATACTTATACTTATACTTATACTTATACTTATACTTATACTTATACTTATACTTATACTTATACTTATACTTATACTTATACTTATACTTATACTTATACTTATACTTATACTTATACTTATACTTATACTTATACTTATACTTATACTTATACTTATACTTATACTTATACTTATACTTATACTTATACTTATACTTATACTTATACTTATACTTATACTTATACTTATACTTATACTTATACTTATACTTATACTTATACTTATACTTATACTTATACTTATACTGTATACTTATACTTATACTTATACTTATACTTATACTTATACTTATACTTATACTTATACTTATACTTATACTTATACTTATACTTATACTTATACTTATACTTATACTTATACTTATACTTATACTTATACTTATACTTATACTTATACTTATACTTATACTTATACTTATACTTATACTTATACTTATACTTATACTTATACTTATACTTATACTTATACTTATACTTATACTTATACTTATACTTATACTTATACTTATACTTATACTGATACTTATACTTATACTTATACTTATACTTATACTTATACTTATACTTATACTTATACTTATACTTATACTTATACTTATACTTATACTTATACTTATACTTATACTTATACTTATACTTATACTTATACTTATACTTATACTTATACTTATACTTATACTTATACTTATACTTATACTTATACTTATACTTATACTTATACTTATACTTATACTTATACTTATACTTATACTTATACTTATACTTATACTTATACTTATACTTATACTTATACTTATACTTATACTTATACTTATACTTATACTTATACTTATACTTATACTTATACTTATACTTATACTTATACTTATACTTATACTTATACTTATACTTATACTTATACTTATACTTATACTTATACTTATACTTATACTTATACTTATACTTATACTTATACTTATACTTATACTTATACTTATACTTATACTTATACTTATACTTATACTTATACTTATACTTATACTTATACTTATACTTATACTTATACTTATACTTATACTTATACTTATACTTATACTTATACTTATACTTATACTTATACTTATACTTATACTTATACTTATACTTATACTTATACTTATACTTATACTTATACTTATACTTATACTTATACTTATACTTATACTTATACTTATACTTATACTTATACTTATACTTATACTTATACTTATACTTATACTTATACTTATACTTATACTTATACTTATACTTATACTTATACTTATACTTATACTTATACTTATACTTATACTTATACTTATACTTATACTTATACTTATACTTATACTTATACTTATACTTATACTTATACTTATACTTATACTTATACTTATACTTATACTTATACTTATACTTATACTTATACTTATACTTATACTTATACTTATACTTATACTTATACTTATACTTATACTTATACTTATACTTATACTTATACTTATACTTATACTTATACTTATACTTATACTTATACTTATACTTATACTTATACTTATACTTATACTTATACTTATACTTATACTTATACTTATACTTATACTTATACTTATACTTATACTTATACTTATACTTATACTTATACTTATACTTATACTTATACTTATACTTATACTTATACTTATACTTATACTTATACTTATACTTATACTTATACTTATACTTATACTTATACTTATACTTATACTTATACTTATACTTATACTTATACTTATACTTATACTTATACTTATACTTATACTTATACTTATACTTATACTTATACTTATACTTATACTTATACTTATACTTATACTTATACTTATACTTATACTTATACTTATACTTATACTTATACTTATACTTATACTTATACTTATACTTATACTTATACTTATACTTATACTTATACTTATACTTATACTTATACTTATACTTATACTTATACTTATACTTATACTTATACTTATACTTATACTTATACTTATACTTATACTTATACTTATACTTATACTTATACTTATACTTATACTTATACTTATACTTATAC